>VZRH01007412.1:875589-944946 GCA_013397555.1 Urocynchramus pylzowi
TTTTTTTTTTTTTTTTTTTTTTTGGTAATTGCCACTGAAGAGCCTGGCACTGAAATGACATCATTAATTCAAGGTATCTCACTCATACACTTGTGGGGAAAATTGTATGAAATGAAAAGAAATTTCCCCCAGACTCAGCCTATTGCATTGGAAAGCTCTTCTGCTGGTGAAAAAACAGTTACATACAGAAAGATTACCTGCTTTCTGATGCAGGCAGAAGTAAAAACATTTTTCAATAATTTGGGATTTTAAATTTCTAGTATTTTACTATTACAGGTGGTGTAGTAGGTGCAGATACTCACAGTCATATCCACCTTTATGAGTGTATTAACATCATTTGTGTCAGAGATCCTTTTTCAGAAGGCATGTACAAATAAGTGTCCTGGAGGACAATTTTGTCAAGCACTTAAACTTTGCTTTTAAGCAAATAGTGCATAGGGAAAAATGTTGACGATTGAATATTAGCAACATACTGCTTGTAAATAAGCAGAAAAGGTATATTGGCACATACTGTGCAGTGGGTAATGTTGACCCAAAAGAAAAATCTTTCAAGATTTCATATAATTGAAGAAATATGATTTTTTTTCAGCAAATTGGTGATAACTAGCTGTTCCAGTCAGCACAGCTAATATTCCCCATTCTTTTCAATAGGTATATCATAGAAAGTCATGATGGCAGAACCCTGTTTTTACTTCCTTAAAATATTTTATGTCCCACAAGTAGTTCAGGTACACATGTTACAGCTTGCTATAGCACAAGACAGTGTTAGGATATAATCTTCATTCTGCACCTGCAAGTAATTTCTCTGAAGATCATGAAGAAAGGAGCAACTCCAAATATTATACCGTACTTGACCATTTTTTTCCTGAGACTAGTTAATTAAAATGCAACTAATTAAAAAAGAAAATACTCCTATTTTCACATATTTATGTGAAAATCTGCTCATAGTCATGGAAAGTTGCTACAAGGAGAGACATGCTTTAAAGCAGACAGCTATTATCTAGTCTAACTTCTGATCATTGACATCCTAGGTTCAGAACACATGAAGAATAGTTAATGAAAAAACAGATCTTCCAGTTTCTTCATGGAATTAAGTTAGTGTCAGAAAGACAAATCTGGAAAATACTGGCATGGAAACCTAGCCTTTTTTTAATGGAGCAGCATTTCTATTACAAAACTTATACTATCAACTTCATAATTAAAGAGAAATTTCTCTCCCTTGAGCATCTGGCTTTTGTTTTAGTTTTGGTCCTCATTTCCTCCCCTCATGCTGGTTTTCAGCCTGCTGTGGAAGATGAGGGGTATTGCAGTGTTCTTGAAAGCAGAAAATATCTGCTCCTCTGATTTGAATTTACAAAGCAAAATGCTCTCTTCTTCAAGCTCTGCTCTGTGCTTTGTGTACTTTCATATGGTTAGAACAGGATTAATTTATTTTCTACACTTTCTGTTATCTCTTCTCACTCTGGGGCTGTCACATCTCTTGCTCAGACAGCCATGGGAAGGGAGAACTTATCACTGCATTTAGATGGTATTTGAGGAAATATTTTGTCAAATCGGTTGCTCTGCATCATACTTATCTTCATGATTCATGAGCTCCAGATTGCTATTCCTCCATGGCCAGGTAGGGAGGGAACTCAAGAATTGTACCTAAGATTTGCTATAACTCAGAAGAATTGGCTGCTAACAGAAGAGCCTAAATTGGTTCCTTTTATAAGTGAAACATCTCACACACGTCTCTGCTCCCCCTCTGAACCCTCCCAAGCAGGATAGTGCTGTTGTTCACTACCACACTGCAAGTTAGCTTCTCCTTTAAATGAGGTTTTAGGTTGAGAATTCCCCTTTTGTGCTTTAAGACACCTTTTCTCCATCTCTGGACACAGGGGATGTCAGATCAGGAAAGCAGAAAGCCAGAGGAGCCACTACTCCTTTGGATGGTGGAAAATACATGTGTGCTACCCTTTTGGAGGCTGGAGCACAGGACACCCTCTGTCCTGGCTTCAGCTTTTCAGGAGTGGCTGCAGGGCACAGCCACAGTTCTGCCTTTCTCTCCTGCAGCAGTGGCTTTACCCAGCAGAGCAGCAAGCCCACATACATGGGATGCATACAAACTGCTTATTGTCTTTCTGTCAGGAGCATCACCAAACAGTCTCACTTTCCCCAAATAAAAGCAGATCTGGATTGAAGAGCTGGCAAGAAAAACAAACAGCAACCCTGTTTTAAGTGAAAACACTGCCAGATGCCATGAGTAACACAGAGAACTAGCGTGAGACAGATACTGGGGAAGAGTAGCTTAATAGTTTTAATAGCAGTTTTCTTACCTCTGGCTGTTTATGAAAGCAGATAAGCTAAAAAAGCTTTTCCCTCTCTCTCTCTGTCTTTTTTTTTTTTTTTTTTTTTTTTTTTTTTTTTTTTTTTTTGTTAATGAAGCAGTGCCTACTCTGTGCTGAATGCCTTGGTGTAATGCTTCTTTTCCTTCTATCATCTTGATATAGAAATCTAAATATCACTGAGCAGGCTGGGGTTTGGGCCAGTTTTAATGAGATAATACCTCATAAGGGATAGATCCTAGATACATTTAAGGGGCCTCGCAGCTACTGCTTTGCAATACATTGCAGATTCTGCAGCCTAGGAAAAAAACCAGAGAATTAGTGAGATGTATGAAAAAATGCAGAATACAAACTTAGTCCCCAAGACATTTCACGCCCTGTGGATTGCAGACTCTTGTACTAGGCTTATGCAGTTGTTTATTTTTTTGTCTGCCAAGCATGGGTGACAAAATTTGACAGGCAGTATGCTTACTTATCTGTTTTTTGTGAAGTAATGCTTTTGCACATTTTTCTTCATTATAAGCTCTGAACAAGTGAGGTGCAACGTTCCACTTAAATAGCTTCTGCATGCAAACAGCAACATCACAAAGCCAGGTTGTAGGAGAAAATACAATGGGAAATAGAATTTTAAAAACAATATGGCAAAAGCAGGGAAAAATATATTTCCTTAAGTATTATTTATCCTTTTCTAATAGTTCACTTTGTACCGTGACAGGAATGGAATATATTCCATGGTAGAAAATTGTTTCCTGGGAATGAAAAAGTGATTGACACCTAAGTTTGAATTATTGTGAATATGTGGAAAAAATGGGATTTTACACATGGACAAAACCAATAAGAGGCTTGAAAAGCATATTTATATTGGGAGAATTTTAGTATAGAACAGTCCAGCTTTTAAAAGAAAAATGGTCTTCGTGCAACAGGCTCTAGTTGGGAACAAAGTGCCATTCAACAAGAAGGAACTGCTTTAACAGCTCAATTATTGATGATGCTGAGTCAGGAGCCTGTGGATTTAAAGACTACATTTGCTTTGTCACTGGAAGTAGGGAATCAGCCATAATAGACAAACCAAGGATTTCTGATATGCCTGCACTGGAAATGATGCATTTCTGATTCTGATGACATTTCTGTTAGACAGGTGATGGGCCAAGTAGTGAAACCCTTCCTCACCTATAATTCCTTTCCTAGCCAGGCCAGTACTGCTTCAATCCAGCTGAGCTTTTACTGACAAAAGAAGAACTGTTTTCTGTCTCACTCCCCTAGTCCTGGCACCTCTGGGAGATCTGTGTGCATCCCTGCTGTGGCTGGGCACTCCAGAGCTGTTCACACACCCACATCTTTGACTAACACCTCTGCAGTGGAAGCAGTGTGTGGGTAAGTGAATAGCAGAAAGTGCTGCCTCTAGTTTTCTGAAATACAAATTAAAACTACTTTGTGTAAAGGATGAAAGCAACTCTGCTCTCCATAAGAAACATCTGAAGAAAAATCAAGAGGTCATGTTGGCAGAGCACTGTTTGAAAGGCCAGAATGGCCTTTCACATTCATAGCACTTGGGCAGGATTATCACTATGTATTCCCATTGCCTAACTCTATTTTCTGCACACTGTGACACAAGTTATTCCGTTCTACCTCTCTGCAGAAAAAGATAGGCATAAGCCTTTGTAGCCTGAAAGAAAATATTTCATTGGGCCATTCCTGATAAACATTTTTACACAATTACCTTACCTTCCAGCTGTCAAAGTACTGTAAAATTTTCAAGAATAAAGTGACCATTAGGAGGCATTAGGCAAGAAGTGAGAACCCTAATTACTTCTTCAAGTAAGTAATAAATGAAAGCAGCTGAGTTTCTGAAGGCTTGTCACCTTTGCAGTCATTTCAATAGACCTTTTCTATCCTCACCTATACCAGATGAAGTGGAACAGCAAATGTAATGCACTTAGTCACATTAGTCCTATTGTGTTTTCTTTAAAGAAAAACTTATTTGATCTCCTGCAGCCTCAGTCAATGAAGAAGCACTGAGAGTGTAACTTGTTACTGTAAAATATCCTTTGCATGTGCAATAAAAACCTGGATGCCCATATGGCCTCCAAATGGTCTATGCCCAACCAAGAAACAATTGGGTTCTGTTGTTTCTAAGATAAAAGAGTATCAAAACCAGTCTGACTTGAAGAGATAGGTCTGGTTTCTTTTACACTTAAGTGCATGCAGTTTTATGACTCAGTAGGAGAATAGCTAGATGCTTTTTTTCTAGAGGGTGAATAATGTCCCTGCCTACTTTGGTATGACTTGATTTGTTGTATCCCTGTCTGTTATATGTCAGTTCTGGAGAGGAAGACAAAATTCCCCCAAGCAGAGGCACTGCTGTCTCTCCCAGCAGACCTGCCACAACCAGAGGGGCATTCAGAGCATGAGGTGCTGCAAACCAGGCAGCACCTCTCACATACAGCACACACTGCATCCTGGCTGCTTCAATATATAAAGTTGTTTTTAAAAAAGCTTGCCAATATATAAAGTTTTTTTTTCTATGAACTGCTTCATCTGTTAGCTATCAATTGCTTGCCTTGGTAAATCAGTTTTTAAAAACCATCTATATTCATGCACAATGTGTGGGTGATGTTTTTCCCGTCTTCTTTGTGTAAGTGTGGTCTATCCCCATTACAGCAAGCCTTTGGGGAATATTATAGTATTAGAATCTCCTGAAAACTGATAGTTAAGTACTTATCATCAGGAATAAGTGAATCAAACCAATTTTCTTTCATTTTTACTTTCAGAATGATGATTTTGTAGGACAAGGCTCTTTAATTGGATATCTCAGCCCTGTGAGATAAACACAAATTTCTTTCTCTGCATAAAGAGAATATATCACAGAAAAGATGAGAGTACAGTAATACTGTCCATTATATAGATATATCTTTCTAGCTCACACTGATTCTCTGCATCAGTCATGGTTTTTAACACAAATGATATCATATTAGCCTCAGAGGGTACCAGTTGGAAGTACATGTTCCCTAATTAGCACTTTGATGTAGCTATGTCCAGGTAACACACATAGCTTTAATCATAGCAAGTATTACCTGTGATGGTCAGCAAATCCCTAGGTCATCTTTTCATCTTAAAGTCTGATGTTTCACAGATAAATGCCTAGAAAGACATCCTTTTAATACCTGCTTACTGGCAGGTGCATTATGGGAGGCTCACCTTGATCCCTAAGATGCAGAAATTGCTTGGAACAAAGACCCAATAATAATGTAAAATCTTCTCCCAAATGCGTCTATTTCTCTTATCTTTTCTGGCTTATCAGCAAGTTTTCTGACAGAAAAAGTAAAAGTGCAATTTTATTTAGAAAGTGTGATAGCAGAACAGGTCTCAATTCCTTCTGAAAGTCTGTCAAAAGCAAAAATATTATAAATTCATCATACATTAATCACATATACCCACTAGGGAATTTGTTGCTTCTGGCTTTATCTGTCATAGGGAAAGTCACACAACCCAAATGATTCCATTTATTTTAGTATTACAACTAATCAAATACAGTTTGTGACTCCATGGTTCATGATACATTCAGACTGACTCAGAAGATGCTGGAAGGGAGCAAGCTGGGTCTGTACCTGAGCTGGGCAAAGGACCAGGACTCCCCATCTGTTTCCTTTTGCACTGCATAGGACATTGTAGGGTTTCTGAGTCCTTTCTGCAAGCTGTGTGAAGGCTTGATTTCACGGGCTGGTCATGGTGAGGGCTGTGGATGGGCATTTGTACGGCAGGACAGATCTGGAATTATTAGCTCAGAATTGTTATCAAGTCTTGGGAAAGCAAAATCGATCATGGAATATCAGCTAAAGGATTTGAAACCGAAACGTTTTGAAGCAAAGAAGAAACAGGGGATAGTGGAGGGATGAATATTGTTAGCACAAATATGTTCTGACAAACAGGGTCAATAGTTTGCTTTTCACAATTCAGTTAACATTTATTTCAAGGCTGAGAGGAAAACACTACTGAAATTTCCAGCCCACTCAGACACTTGGCTCAGGAAATTCTTCTAGGACCAAAAAAATGATAAAATCTCGGGTTTTTTTTTTTTTTTTTTTTTTCCTTTAGCAGTGTGGCGGGGTTTTTTCTTTGGCAGCAGCAGGTGAGGCAGTGGGCGCGCACTGACCCTCCTCGCCTGCCTTGCCCTGGGCCAGTGGCGGAGCACCAAGCCAGCAGCTCCGCACGAAGCTGGCAACAGATGTCAAGAGTCGCCCAAGTGTGATATGTGTCAGAGGGGCCCAGGAGGTCCCGTTCAGCGACAGCAATTACCCAGAGGGACAGTGAGACCGGAGCGGTGCCGGCGGACGGGGCGAGGCAGGGGCTGCTGCGCTGCAGCGCGGGGGGACCCGGGAGGGCAGCGACGCCGCAGCAGGGGGAGGAAGGAGCGACACGACTTAATGGCTGTGACAAACGAGCAATAAGCGCACATCACACAGAGAGGAGAGGAAAAGGGGAGGGCCGGGGGCGGCCGGGGCAGTGTGCGCTTCCGACGGAGCCGCGGGCAGCGCCGGCACCGGGGCACGGCCAGAGCGCATCGGTGGCTGCTGGAAGAACATCCCAGCCACAGCAAGGCCGCTCTGCGCCTGGGATCCCGTCCAGCCCTCGCCGCGGCCAGCACAGAGATCCCTGCCCATCCCTGAGGGCTTCCGACAGGGCGTGGACAGCCGTGGGGGACAGCCATGGGGGAGAGCAGCCGCGCCAGGCTGTGACCGACCCCTGCGGGGCTGGGCCGCACACGCCAAACCCCTTGGAAATTGTCTGTGCTCCTGGTGCCTGTGCTGCCCTCGCTGCCCTCGCTCCGGCAGGTGAATCCATTCATGAGCAGACCAGTCCTGCCAGGCGCCCACCCTCCCCTGCTGCCCGTGCCGCCCTGCCCCAGGCACTGTCGCAGCCAGCTCCCAGAGGCTCCCGTCCCTCCTGTCTTTTCCTTTTAGGATTGTGTGTACTGCACCAAGGACTCCTCTAATCTATCCTCAGCCATACAAACCTGGATTTCATCTCCGGTCTCTGGATAATCAAGATATTTCAACAGCTGTCAGTTTCTGGCAGAGGCCTGTTCTACCATTTTTTTTCCCACAACATATTTTTCATAGCTAGTCAGAAATATGCAATATTTTGTCATAAAACTAGTCTCATTTACAGCATTTGAATATTTTTCCTGCTTTACAGTTACCTTTCTCTATCTTACAGTTTTGAGATTTTTTTTCCAGTTTCTCCTGTTCAGCACTTTTGCTTCTGCTGTTGGAGCTTTCTCTGCCACTAACCCCATACGCTGCACTTCCATAATGAGTTTGCAATGAGTGTTGAGTGGACATTCTCTCCTTCTCTTTCTTTATTACCAGACTCATTATCTTGCATACTTTGAAACTTAGAAGATACATCTCTGTCTCCAAATCCTAAACTATACATTCTGAATTTTGTTGCCCCTCCTTTTTTGTTTTGTCTGGCCCTTCACTTTATGTCATCAGCAAGTGTAATCCACTTACTGCATCTTCTTTCTTCCAGGTCATTGATATATAAAGTGAAGAAAATTGATCCTCACACTAATCCTTGTGACTCTCTTTTAGTCACATCCTTACACGTTAAACCGTTAGCATACATGGTACCTCTTGAAAAAATACTTGAGCTAGTTCATGGCTTTTTGAAATTAGATATCCCAAGAAGGCTGAGATTGCAAATTCAGAGAACCAGAATAGAAAGGGGGTGTATCTGAAAGCCATTGCTCTTCCCCCTTGGGGCAGGACTTGGCCAGGGGTCTGCAGACCTCATGTGGCTGCAAGCACCTCCTCAGCAAACTCTCTCTGAGGGGGAGGGGCTGATGAAGGATATGTTCTGAGGCTGCCAGCAGCCACTGACAGACTTACATCAGCTTGGTGAGTCCCAATGTGAGTGGCCCCATGAGCAATTTCCTCTTTAGAATGTTCTTGATCTTGTTTTGAAGCTCCCAGAGGTTTAAAGCTGTCTCCTCATCCCTGTCTCTGTGATGTGAGAGAGAAGTCTTTGTAGTTTCTAATGGAAAGCTGTCATAGGCAGAAGTTAAAAGGGGATTTCTTTTGCATCCCTTTGCTTCCCAAAGTCAGACATTTAACACAAAGAACCTGACTTTTCTACAGAAAAATCTAGTTAAACAGAATGTATGGATTCCTATTATCTGATATTTTTATTATCCACCCAGAAAAAATCCCATCAGTGGAGTCATAAGCAGAGGCTTGCTTTTGTGAATTCATGCTGACTTTTCATAATTAAATCCGAATTTCCCCAAGCCTGACTCTGGGTAGTATTTAAATTTTTTTCCTACTGCTGCAGTTAGACAAGCACTGCAGATTTCTTTTTTTCAGAGCCTTTCCAGTCACCTTTACAGAGGAGGAAGATAGCCTGTGTAGTGCCCTGGGCTGGGACTCAGGAGACCTGGATTTAAACCTAGCTAAGATGCAGGTTGCCTGTGTGAATTTAGGCAACAGACCTAACCTACTACATGCACTAATACCATGTTTCTGAGCAGAGACAATAATTTCCTATCATTTAGGAGGCCTGCACAGATTAATGTGAGGTGCTGAGATGCATGAAAAAAATAACTATTACATTATTTTCATGACAATATAGCATTTCTTTATTGAATGACCTTGGTTGAAGATGTAATTCCTTAAAGGTGGTGGATGTCTAACTACAACAGGAATTAGACACCTAAGAAAATACTTTCAAAGCACCAGGCCCAAGTTTACCTCACCAGACTGGCTGTAGCAGTGAGTCCAGCCTTTTGAAACAGAGCTGGCTGAGGAAGAGGCAGTGCTGTATCTCCATTATAACTGGAGATGTCTTTGCAGAGATGTGCCCATGGCTGCAGCATCTGAGCTGAGCAGGGGGCTGCTGGTGGCCACCACACTCTGCTGGGTTACATTTCTGCAGCCCTTGGGGCTGGGTCCTGCTCCCTGTCCACCAGCTTCTGGAGGAGGATGAAGCAAATGCTTTTTCCTTTCAAGCTGGAGATCCTCACTACCTTCCTGGCTGGTTTTCAGAGAGCTGCACAATACTGTGGTAACAAAAGGACTCTGGCTGCAGAAGAAGAAAAGAAAAAAAACAACAAAAAACCTTGTGCCTTCTCTTGTATCACATTCACTCATGCACTCACTCCACAGCTAGCATTCCTCTGGCAGGACATCCTGTCTCCAGTTCCCTAATAAAAAAATAAAAAAAAAAAAAAACAAAACACACACACACACCAAAAAACCCTAGAAAAAAAATTAGATTCCTTCACTAGCAATGCATAACATTATTATTTTATTTTGCAGATGGGCTGGTTGAATTGAGGTAAATTTTTGACTTTTTCAGATAACACCTGAAAGTGCTCTGTTCTTAAAATCATGGATTCTGTCTTTATTCTCAAACTCAAAATTTCAACATGTACAACCAGGAAAGAATTTGCCAGACATGGGCAAAGGATTAGCATTGCTAGCACAGTGTGTAGTTCTGATCCTATAATGGGGAAGCAGCTGCAAACTCTGCATCCTCATCTCATATCTCAGATGCATTCAACCCTGCATACCTTGTACAGTACACAAGAAGTGTCTTTTGTTTTATTCCATTTTGATTTTAATGACACAATTTTAAACCTGCTACAGAAAACCCATTTTTTTCACTGAAACACATGAAGGTGTTGTTCATCAAACAAATGGGTTGAGGAATTGTTTGAGTGCTTCAAAACAAAGAATTACTCTGGCTATCATCACAGACATTCTGAATGGGAACAATTTACCATGGAGGGCTGTGGCTTCAGGAGAAAGATAATGGTAAGTGTTAGTTTTGTTCACTTTCTGTACCAATGAAAAAATAAAGAGGCTGTAAGTGGATTCATTTGCTGTTCAGTTGTGAAGTGGCAGTCAGAACAAAAGACAAGGGCAACAAAGTTCAGTCTGAAATGGTGAAGAGCCAGAGAAAGAAAGGCAACTTTTAAAAAAAATCCAAATAATATATTTTTTTTGTCTAGAAATAAAAGTAAAAGAAAAGTAAATTTTCTATGCACTCAGAAGTCATAAATGATGAGATTAATTCATACAGTGCACTTGCATACACAGGTGCTGCCGTTATGGATATACATTATAAATCTGCAGGGCACCACAGTGATTACTCTTTCCCCCATGCCTCTGAATGCCATATTTTTCCAGCACACTGGATCCCATCTGGTCTCAAAGTTTTGTCATTCTTCAGACATTTCAATTTCTTGATTACCTGTCAGGTTATGACCCACAATTGTTTTTCTTTTTTAATATCTCTTGCTGTTCACTTGGGAGATGTCCATGTGTTTCAGACATCTGCCACCCAACCCCCTCCATAGCCCCATGACAAAGCACTAATTATTGAGTTTATTTCAACAGTATCCTCACCTCCTTTAAAGAAAAGACCCAGGCTTTCTCCCACAGCACCCATACTGATCATAGTTCTTATATTTGTGCTCTTCCACAGTTTACCATAACTGTCTCCAGGTTTTTCATTGTGGAAGAATGTCCTTTGAATCCAGAGGGATTGCTCTTCAAGGTCACAGCTCAAGGTGTTATGTAGCAACTATTTTCATTGTACTCCTTAAATGGATAAGCTTATTTTCAGTTCCAATGCCGACCAGGACTACATCCCATCTCTTGATCTTCCTATGAGGAGGAATTCTTCAATTTCCATTCATTCTAAAAACAAAAACATGATTGATTGTTTTAAAAAATAAATGCTTTTGTTACTAGAATAATCAAATTTTAAATTTGGATCCTCATTTCCACCTTTCTTCTGATGTTCTTCTCATTTTAATGGCTTAATAACATGAGAAACATATGAGGAAATTCTTGCCTTAAGTAAATATGCAGCAGGTGTGAACTTTTGATCTGGACTTGTAAGCTAGTCTTTGGTCCCTTGTGATGACAAAGCATCATTCAGAATCCAGGGTTTAACCATTTTTGTGTTGTTTTCTGTGACCACAACCCTCATAAGTACGTGGTCCTTTGTGTGGAGCCAAGTTGAACTTCTGTTGCTGCTGGAGTGAGGGTGGGAACCCTTCAGTGGAATTCAAGCCAGGCAGAGCAAATGGAAAGGGCAAAGGAAAGACTGCAGGACTCTCTAGTGTGGCAGCCAAGTCCCCAGTTTCTCAACTAAATGAACCTTCCTCTCACCAAAGAGGGGATTTTTTTCCCCTGCTCCAGCCTTAAGACCCCTTTTCTGGGTCTTAAATTCATCCTATCTTAATCTTAGCAGATGGCATCAACAGCCAGTGTGGAGAACATGGTTTTTCCAGTCCATCAGTACATGGTGATGGAATCTCTTCCTTTTAGAATTTTATTGGGGAATGCTTAATGGTAGACTTTAAACAAGATCAAGCAGAGCCTAAGTGACAGACTGCTTATGGTAGCCAAGGTGGAAGGGACTGTGAACACCTGCAAAACCTTTGTCTCCTAGGGAACTTCATTGGCACCAATTCAAATAAACATTACCATAATCACTTTTTTTGTACTTAGATGCCCAAGTTCGACTGAAATCACCTTTTAGATATTTAAGTAATTTGGCAAGATTCGGGATGAATAGTTGTTTTATTTGTACAGCTGAAGAGTAGTGTTGCCTAACACTATGAAGATTATAACGTAAAAATATATGAGCCATAAAGCTCACTTTCACTGTGCTTGTTTCTACTTCTTTCACTGCAGTGATATTTCTCTCCTTATCCTTCTTATGCCATTAATACATAAAATTTTATTTTCTACTAAATAATTTGAATCTATTCATAATCAAGGGCTTTAAAGCAGCAGATGAAAGTGAGAGCTAGCAGTCAGCTTTTTAGGAAATTAAAGAATTTACTTCATTTGCAAATGACCATGGTGCTTATAGAAGTAACCCCTGCATTAAAGGATTAGCATTACAAGCATGAGCAGGCCACAGTGCCCTGGAAGTGAACTTGGATTGTAGTAGGGTCATGTCTGAATGAGAATTAGTTTTTGCCAAAATTGTGCCCTCAGAGGATTACATGTTACTCTCAAGAGGCCCAGCCAGACAAAGATTAAATCCACACATTGGAAAAATGGTGCAGTTTGTATTGTTCAGGACATTGTGGGTTCTGGAAAAGATACAACCATTTATATTATTCAGTCTACATTTTATTTGATAATGTGATTGTCAGGCAGTAGTTACGAGAGTAACAGGGCTGATGAGCAGTTGCTTGATGAGCAGTAGGCTTCAGACTGCATACTTTAAGTGGGCATAATTTGGAAATACTGATATTTCTTTTGACTGAAGCTTATAATAATGAAATGTACAGGATACTGCTTTAGTTATCTCATTATCTTACAACCCCAAGCAACTTTTTGACATATTATATTGATTAAAGCAAGACAAAGTTGGGCATTTCAGCATAATTTATGCAAGCACAAACCAATAATTAGAACAGCTAATTAGCTATTGGTATCTGATTTTATATTAATCAGGAACTAAGATAACAGAAACAATACACGCAAGTCTTGTTTGGTAATAAGGAGTTTGGTTTTTCTAGCCTAGCAGTGATCATTAATTTTGCTGTGTTTTGATTTAGTGTTTGTGTTAATATATTCCAGTATGTCTGAGGATATGAAAGTAACACCTGGTGTGCTCTGTGCAAATGCTTCTCTGCTTCAGGAGAAAAGCCAAAGGGGAAATGCAGCTAAACCTAGAGCATCATTACAAACAGTCTGGTGGGGATAAATGCCTATGCTTTCTAATGCTAAAAGAAAGCAAATGAAATATGTGGTTCGTTTTGTATGTTTGTATATATGTAGAAAGAATGCAGGGGGTAGTGCAGAAAGTGCATTTATGCTGAGAAGGTTTTTGATGTCTATTTGTACAGTGCAAGGGGTTCTACATGCAGGCTTTTGTTTACATCTATGCTCAGTGTATGTTTGCAATTTGTTAGTGGAGGCAGTAAGACCAATTAAAGGAAAAACCCTCTGTGCTTGGAGTTTTAATTTTGCTGATATCCCAAGACTGTCAAAGGTAGATATTCCACCTAGATTTGAGCTTGCCAGCAGTGAGCTTTGCTAGACTGGAATAAAAATAAAGACACTTCACTGCCTTTTATTTCCTCAGCTTCAAAATAGTCTCTTCTTTCCCTGGGAACAATGCTCCTCTCCTTATGCAGAACTTATCTGGTAACTCACATAGTTAGCTTATTACATGTTAAAAAGAAAAAGGCTTCAGGAATAACAGGCAGGGTCACCGATCGCGAGACACAAAACCAGAACAGTTCACACCAAGCCACGGTGCTGGATTGCTGAAGGAATTTGGGATATACTTGGTCAACTTTAGCAAAGACAGAAGTATCTACTTTTTAATTTCAGTACATAAATATATCAATGTCCTTTGAAGATAGCTTTATTCTGTTACGCCTTTTCAAGAAAGGTTGGTAGCTGAATCAGACCCTTTATCAGATGGCATTTCCCACTGGTATAATACCTACAGATGAAAACAAAATTAATCCAGCTCTATCATTCAAGTTATTAAACTCATCTTTAAAAGGGGAAACTGGAGCCTACCTTTATGTGACAGAAAGCCAGAGAGATTTGTTCAGACCTCCCACATATCTTACATTTAATAGTGTAAGATAGGCAAAAGCATCTTCTTTCTTACGTCCATCCACCCCATGAGCATTTGCTTCCCACTCTTTTGTACTTTTTTATATTATTAAGCATCCTTGCAAGCACTCTAGAATTATTAGCACACAGAAACTGGAGCTTATTATAGGCAGAGTATCTATACATTGGCATAGCATCTCTGGTTCAAGGAGATGTGGTGAAGCTTCAGCAGGAATTTTCTAGCCTGTGAGGTGAGTGGTCAGTGGAGCTGAAGGGATAGCTACATCAGCTAATTTACACACTGCCAAATGCATTTTTGCAGCCTACTGGAAGAAAATGAAAACCTTACTCTCTAACAAGTCTTCCTGAAGGCAGTATGAGAAAATGATTACAAGCATTATAAGCCCATGAAATCTCAAATCTCAGCTCTGGGCTCTTCAGACCTGAGATTTTGACTCATGCCTACTTCTGTATAAAACCTGAAAATCTAAGAAGAGTTTAGCCTATAGCAGGAATTTCTTCTACTCCTTGAGATGCTTTGTTGTCTGCTCCCCACCTTCCCTTCCCTCCACCCCCCAGTCCCTGCCTGGAAAAAAACTACACACACACACACACACACACACACACACACATATGCAAAGCAAAGCAAAGTGAAGCAATTCAAAAGAGAAAGAATGTGAGAATGTCTACAAAGAGTCAGGTTAAATATCTGCCTTGCCTAGTAAGCATTTCATCAAGGGGTGGCCAATGGCTGATGGCCAGGAGAGATGAAAATGTTAGACAAAGGTGAGCAATCACCCTTTTCTTCACAGAAAGTGTGATTGGACATTGGAATGGGCTGTGCAGGGAGGTGGTGGACTCACTGTCCCTGGAGGTGTTTAAGGAGATATTGGACCAGGCAATCAGTGCCATGGTCTAGTTGACAAGGGGGTATTTGGTCATAGGCTGGACTTGGTGATCTCAGAGGTCTTTTCCAACCTGATTCTGTGATTCTGTGATAAAGTGACCTTTCCCTAGTACATTTTTCAACTCTCCATCAATCTGTAGGTCAGGGCAGCCCTGAACCAAAGAAGATTTCTTCCTTCTTCATAGGCCTTGATGTTGCCCAGTAAGCACTTTTCTAAAAATTTTTCTCAGCCCAGAAATACCTGTCACCCCCAACAGCCTGCAACCCTGCATTCCATAGCTTAGCCATGTGCTATAAGAAGGATCTCATCTCACTCTGCTGGTGCACTGCCAAGTTGCTTTGCACATGCACTCAAAGTCAGACTGTTGATCTCCTGCAGATGTGAAGAACACAAAGACCCCCACCCATTCTGAAGACACCCTGTCTAGGGGACTGGGTTGGTGAGGAATTAATTGCCACCATTGTTGCAAAGGGGTTTTTGAGAAATGAAACCCCCAACAGTTAAAAGAAGGGAATCTTATGGGGACACTCAGCTGACAACCAGCCAGGTTACAAAGGCAGATGGATAACTCTGGTACAAAATCACATGATGCAAAAGCAGAAGTTGCTTTCGGGCACCTCTCTTTCCCAGTACCACTTATGCAGGACATTGTAAGTCTCAGAAGGAAGGGACACATGAAAGCTTGTTTGAAGTCTTCTACTCAGACCTGGTTTAGTTCAAATTACTCTGCTGGATGCATGTGGAGGGCAACAAGGGAGAGACAGCTGCTCCTGCAGAGTCTCCAAATGTAGTCAGCACCACAGAAACATGCATGGGGAGATTGTTGTGACTGTAGAAGCAAGTAACTAATTTCCCCAAAGTCACTTCTAGCCCACACAGCCCCAGCAGAGGCTGGGACAGAAAATGCTGCATTAACTCCAAGGCAATCCAGTAGTGGCATTTGGAAAGACTGTGGTTCATTTTCACAGCCACAACTTCCAACGTTTGAATTTTAGCTGATGGGTCAGTACCCAAGTTTTTCTGCAGCGTGAACCCAAGCTCATCTCAGCTTCTGCTTCCAACAGATGATGTTCAAGATGGCCCCTCAGGCTTATGTTGGACCACCTTTTGATTTGCCCATATCTGTGTGTACAAGAATTTACGTTTAGCACCACATTCAGCTAGCAGAGAGGATAGGAGGAGGAAAGAGCTCACTCCAGCTCTGTAGCTTCACACACCATGGCACCAATGGACATTGCCTGCACCACACAGTGGTGCCTCACAAAATGTCCAGCAAGCCACAAACTTGTAAGAACTGTAATATAGCAGCCCTGCTTTGGGGGAACACAGCTCTGTCATCGTAACTATGAATTTTGTGGTCCATGTGCACTCAGCTCTGTCATGAGCTGTGAGAGACCTGACTGCTGTGAATGTGTTGCTTTTTTTTCTTTTTTTTTTTTTTTTTCTCCCTGTGAGCAGGGAAAAGCAAATAATAGTTCTCACAAATACTTGTGGAGGGTGACTACAAAGAAGGTATTCAGTGGGATTAGATATATTTCATTCCACTAAAATGTGTGTGCCCTTTTTTATCTTGCAATACTTGTTCAGTGTTGGAAACAGCCAATCAAACCACAAATTTGCCTTTATTTTTAAATTGCAACCAAAGCCATAAAGCTGAACAAGGCAGAATTACAAGTAAACCAGCCAGTTCCTCTCATCTGCTATGGACCTTTGCAGCAAGCTGTTTTACAGTACCTATTCTTCCTCATAACCATATCCTTTTTCTCCAGGGGATCATTTTAAGCTTTAGAAACTGCAGAAGCCATCCTAAAGCCATTTTTCCTGAAGGGAGTACTTAAATGGAAAAGAACCCTCTTCTCATGATTTAGAGTGTGTAAAATGCTGTCCTGATCCTACCAGGCTGAAAGCTGCAGTCCTCATTCTTTCCCAAAACTCTTGCATCTGCAAAGGGACCGTAGAATTCAGAAAGGCAGTGCATGAGCTTAGCAGCACACCCATGTGTTTTGCATTGTAAGAGGGGGCCTAAGAAGCCATTTCCCTTACACTTTTCAGAGAAATCTCCCTTTTATCACAGAAAGCTTAATCTGCTGGGATGAAAATTATAACCCACTGAAAATCCACTAGGAATCTTGAGACAATACCATTTTCAGACACAGAATCCTTTCCATTATTTTTGTCTGTTTCTTCTTTTTGTTGTTGGTATAATGCCCTGTCTCCGGGTTGCTTCCCATAAAAAAAAGTAAATCAGGATTACCAGCATACTACAAATGAGCCTGTACTTCCAATATGTCCTTCCTAGTGAGAAGTAGTAAATATGATGAGAGAGAAAAATTGTTCCTGGGAGGTTTTCAACCTAATTTTGTAGACTTAAGATATCTGATTGTCCTGGGAACTCTGTGCTTGCAGCTCCCATTAATTTCAGTAGCAGGTGTCTAAATATTTCTCATACCCAGAGGTTCACATATTTGTAGGAGGATGTAGATAAGGTTTGGATAAGCATATAGCAATTCTCAGGTTAAACAAAGCAGAGCTTCTTGCCTCTTGTTGTTCTCCTAATGCTGCTTATTGTTGGATATTAAATATGCAGGTGATGAGGATGCAGGATGCACTAAGCTGATCTGAGAGAGAGACAGAAGATTGTTTTGTGTTTCCCAAAAGCACAATGTCCCCTGTGTAGATGTGGGGTACAGTTTGTAAACTCTCTTTAGTGTGAACACTGAAATTTCTTCACTCAGCTTCTTAAATTTTGGGAGGAAAGAAAAAGGGAACAAAGGTCATTGACTACATCATCTGTTTTCAGAGATTTGTTCTCTTAATCTAAGGCATTTTATTCCTCCCCTCACCACTTTTTGGTCCCTGTAGGGAGGAGTATGCCCTATCCCAGGATAAACTTGCTGTGATTCAGAAGAAAGGAAGCCCACGAGTCTCAAAGAGTAAATGACTCATGCTTCCAAGTAGATGTCTTGCTATTAATGTAGAGTATTTGTAGCACAGTGATTTAAAGACAACTACAGTGAGAGGACAGTGGCACAAGTCTTCTCTGAAAGGTCAATTTCTGCTTAGTTGGAGATACACACACACACACACACACACACACATTTGCTTAGTTTTTATCTGGTGGCTTAGACTGAGCAGATAACTGTGAAGTGACAAATCAGCCTTAGTGCCATAGCCCCACAGCAAGCAGACATCTGTGTTATCAGGGAGCTCTGTCCCCACAGCTGCCTTTGGCCAGCTCAGAGTGCAGCCCATGGACTGCACGCCCAAGGCAAGGAAATGGTGATTAGCTGCAGCTGCAGCACAGCAGTCCTTCAGTCTGAGGCCACTGTCCTTAACCCAAGGAGCTGACAGGGACAGTCTGTCCGGGTGGGATGATGAGTCCTTTTTACTTTCTGCCCAGCGGTGGAGAACATGTGATGCTCACATCCATCTCCCCTCTGACTGGTCCAGTTCAGCCTTTGACAGGCCAGGACAAAAGGGCACCTCTTTGACATCCCTGGGAGCAAAATGTTACCACTTCGTTCCTATCAAGGTTTAAATTGCAGCCTCAAAATTTGATTCATGAAGTGAACACTGAAGCCCTGCTTATATAATCCAGTGGGACCCTGGTCGTGTTGTAGCCATTTATTTCTGACATGTTAAATATCTGAGAAATTTTGCAGGTTTTTTAAATTGAAGTTTGGTTCCTTTCTATTTTGTTAGTTGTTTTAGTTATACTGCTTAAGGAAGTGTTAAAAAGAAGTATCATTAAAACAGACTTTCTAGCAATACTGTAGTTGGTAGTGTGAGAAGATGGTTTTGATACATACAAAAACTGCTTTCCATCTTTTTGTATTAAAAAAAACTATTAATACCTTGCAGCTTGCCTAAGAGCAAGATATGTAGGGGCCAAATTTTGACCCTTTTTTTTGATTCTATTTTCTTTCCTGCTGATATTTTTTTCCTCTCAACTTCTTAATGGTAGATAGATTAATGCGTTGCCAGATAGGCCATTTGGAAAGGTAAAATAGGATAATGCCAATGAGGTAAAATGCTTCAAAGAGAGACATTATTTTAACATTTGTGGTTTTGATCTGAATCACGGCTTGTGTCTCTCTGGATTCCTCTTTTATCTATTCATTGCATGACCTGCCTTTCCACTTCATTAAGACATTCTTAAATTTGTTTTAAGTAACCAGAATCAGGCATTAAGGATCATCTAATAGAGGTGTCTTAAAAGTTGGGCAGTGCATGTTCTTGCCCATAAGTCTAACATTGTCAATTTTTTCTGAACTGTATTACTGAGATATTACTTAGTTTAAATAGAAAAACGTGCAGTGTTTTATGGAGAAGCCACGCTTCTGCAACTCAAAGACATGGAAGACATTTTTGTGCTTTTATAATTAAAAAACATTCTGATTTATTGGATTTTCATGCCCTTTAACTTCAGATGTATCTTGAATGTCAAGCTTGATTTTTTCATGTTTTAGTCATGTACATTCATTTAGTGAACTTGAATAATTTTCCTGCCTTTCTGTTTTAATTATGCCTTTTTAAAAGGTGTCCTTTAGACAAATAGTCTCTGTTAACAAGAACCAAAATTTTACAAACAAACTAGTTTTATTTTTTCATATACTTGGTTGCTATACTCCTGACTTCTTTCAAGTTGGATTTTTTTTTTAAAGTGAGGATGCTGATAGAGATGACACTGAGCTTGTTTTTTTGTAATGATTCTTATGATTAAGTTGATGGACTACAAGTTGAAATCAATTGTTCCTACAGCAGGTTTTGAGCTCTAGTATTTTTATCCAGTGGCTAGATCTCTTGCAGCTACTCTGTTCTACATTTCAGAGCAAAAAAAAATCGTCATTCCCCTCTGTGAAAGATTAGTGAGAGTGAGTGAGCTTTCAAATACCACGCTTGTGGTTTTGACACAAGATGCAAAATGGCTAAGGGATATAAAATTAAGAGTAAGCTGGAAAAGAATGTTTTAATTAGCCTGAGATGTTAATAATTTCATTTTACTTTGCTGAAAATAAGTAATAGTGATGGGTATTCCTCTGCAGACAGTAGCAAGAATTGAGTGATCTGAAGTCCTCTTTGAGAAGGATCCTGGGATGATGCATGGCTTCTCAACCCTCCCCCAGACCTGGCTTTGCTGGCTGGGCCACTGCAGTCATATGTTTATGTTAACACTAGATCAAAAATCAGACCAGTAGAACATTTTGGATTGAGAAACACCAGGTGAATGAGAAGAGCCTGAAAGTACGGCAAGAGCAATTTGGTTTTATAGGGCAGATAAAGGAAAACTTTGTTTCTAAATTGAGTTGTATTTTTTCAGTTATTTCTGACTATGAAAGTATTAGTTCCTTGCTTTTTGACTTAGTCCTACCCCATGAGCTGGATCTTTCACAAGGCTGTATCTTCTGCAATGCATATGAGCTGCTTTTTGAGCCAATACTGGCATGAGCCAATATTCACATGGTTACTCCATTTTTCTGAAAACATCAATCCCTCACTTTGCAATGCAAGTAGTAGTTTACCATTGTCATCAAAAACAACAGAAATATAAAACTGTGTTTGAATTAAACCCAAAAATGCATTGGTTATTTGACAGCTGCTTCTGTATTTTTCTGAGGGCTGTAATTTACAAGTTAGATTAACTATCAGTATTTTCAATATATTTCAAAAATAATCTATAATAGTTGTTAAGGAAAGCAACGACAAATCCTGGCATTAGAACCACTGGCAGTACATCCATGCTTTTGCTGTACAATGTGTTACACCTCTTAGAAACACTCAGTTCTGCCCAAGGACAGTGCAGCAAGGAATTAAAATTCAAGCACTAAAGGCAGTCTCTTTCTTTCTTTCTTTCTTTCTTTCTTCCTGAATAAATGAAGGAAAACAAAGATGGAAAAATACAGTGAAAAATACAAAACAATGAATAATTTTGCCAGGATTCATACCAAATATTGCCATGCTTTGTCAATGCAGATTGAATTAATCATTTCCTGTTTGAAAATCACAATGTGTACAAAAATATATGGTACAATATTCTAGTCTGACCAGAAATTAGTATTGGCTTCACTGGGATTGCAGATGATGACTCAGGGTGGAAGTGGTCACAGACTCCATGGATTAGACATGCAAATGCATATGGGGAACTTGCTATATATGGGAATTATCTTACATTATACACTAAGGAGAGCATAGGCTTGCTAATTTTTAGAGTTTAGAGCATTTATTTGCAAAACAAATGCAGTTTGCTTACGAATTTTTCCAGTAAAAGATGAGAGAAACACTTTGTCTGCAATAAAGGCACAAGGCACACGGAAGCCCGTGTGAGTACCTATGACCAAGGCAGAGCAAATGGATCAATAGGCACAGTATTCTGCTAGGAAAGCAGAGTCAGCTGATAGGTGACATTACACGAGGGCTAAAGAATTTCTCCCCACCAATATGTGGGGATAACAGAGGAGGGAGGAGCACAGAGAGCCCTTGGGGCAGCTGTGCAGGAGGGAGATGAAAGCCCCCTCCCTGCACCCCAGCTGTGGGGAAGAGGTGGGGAAAGCATCCCAAAGGTGAAGGTAGGATTGCTGGAGAGGGGCAGGAGAGGCAAAGCTGGCAAAACTGTCCCTGAGGTCCCCTGTGTCTTGCCCATGCCCTGCAGTTGGGGTGCCACAGGTTTGGCAGGGAGCCCTGTGCTCCCCTCCATGAGATCACATCTGTCTCCTGAGAGGCATGACCAAGACTCAGTTGTCCTGAGGCAGTGGCATTTTCCTTGAAAAACACATTTTTATTGCTTTACAAATTCATTATAACAAGGGACTCATGTTCAGACTGAAGGACACACTTATTATTGTCCTGTGGTTTTCAATTAATAAGTTCACAGCTAACAGTTTTTAAGTACAGTGAATCATGCAAATTTCCATATCACAGCAGCTAATTTATTTGTTTGTTGGGGAATAGCAGGTGCCACATGAATCTGTTTTGAAATGAATTCCAAGAAAGGCAGATGATTGTGGTCCAAGCTGTGGGAGGAGGGAGCCGGAGGGACTGCAGGGATAATGTAGGGAAGGCTCTGTGCAGTGCAGGGTGTCTAACGTGGGGTATGAACGGGAAATGAGCAGCAGCACAGATCTTATATCCAGGGGACTGATCCTGAAGTGCAGCCCTCACTAATGGGGTGATTTCTGGCCAGAACTAACATGACTGCATCTCCAGGTTGGAATGATAAAATCCAGGTGCTTTCTGTATATGATTGCCAATTACTCCATTCTGTCTTCCATGCACAGTTCCAGCTTTTGTTCCCCAGGCAGTTTTCACTGCTGGTTGCAAACACAAGGATCATTAAGTTACAAGCTGGATTTATTTACCGTTTGCAGCTAGATCTGAGAATAGTTGTCTGTTATACCAGATTTTAATTTCAAGTCTGTCTTATGGGTATATAAGATGTGTTCTTACCTGTTCTTGCAATTTCACACACTTATGCTTTGGACTGTGTTCTGCCTGTAAAGAGCCATAACAGAGCTCAGAGGAAGACTTAGGCAAGAAAGGCACTGCTGTGCCAGAGGTTTGCAGAGCACAGGAATGTTGAGGCTTGTGGCATTGCTTCTGTAGAGCTCGAACACGAGCACAGCACCCAGAGGGTTCTGAAGAAAATGTGTCAGGCAGAAGATGTTTAGGTGAGCTCCAAGGGGCAGGTGCAAAGGCCCTGCTCACTCAGTGTTAGTACAGGTAATCTGCAGCTCATGTGGATGCCCTCATACTGAAGCTGCCACTGTATTTTTTGAACTGGTCTATGCAGAGAAGGAAATCAAGCAGGTATTTTCCTGACCTTTTCTAAATAATCAGCACCTTAGGCAAGGAGCTGGGCTCCAGATCCGTCTCATTTTTAGGCACTGGAGGCTTTTAAGGGAGCTGTCCTCAGCTTCATTGCTGAAGGGAGCTTCAGAGATTATCTGTCACCCCAGATCTGGTGCCTTGATTTCTGATTTAGCTATGGAGGTGGGCTAAGAATCCTGATCTTCAAACAGTGAGATTATTTGAGTTATCAAAAGCAAGGAGAGGTTGTTTCTACACTGGCAGCACCCTTCTCACAGGTGGCAGGTCACTCACTCACCTTTCTGAGCCCTCTTCCAAGTCATTCTTTTATTTTATTTTTTTTTAATCAGGCTGAGTTATGGGCTAAACAAGTTTGCAAGCTGTGCACTTTAGCTGCTTTATAAGACGGAACCAGTCTTCCTCATTATAGTCATCTGTGCAAATGATAGCCCCTAAATGCTTACACAATGAGGCTATATTTTAAACTATAATTTCAATGTAAAAGTGACAGGAGGCCTAAGCACTCTATCCAAGGGACAGATTGAGTGATGTTCTTGATGTTTGAAATGAGATGAAAGAGTCACTGATACGGAGAAGCCCATTCCAGATAATGGCAGCGGAAGAGGAAATGGTTCCTGCAACACGAGAGATGAAAGTGGAAGAGGGGAACACTTATGTAGCTGTGAGGGGAATTTGTCTGGTTGTGACTGAAAAAGAAAAGATGCTGAAAAGAAATAACATTGTGAAAGTAGCAAGGGGGAAATGATGAACATTTTTTAGCAGGGAAATAAACCACTGATCAGAAATAGGCAAGAATTTAACCAGAGTGTGATAGCACTAAAAAGTTTCCTGATGCATCTCTTCATACAGGATGAAAATTCACATTTAATTAAGATTTAATTAAAAACCTATTAAACTGAGTAACTTCTCTGACTGTCTTACCCGTGTAGTTTTTTTCATGTTTTTCATTTTGTTTAACCATTCAAAATGGGGAAACTGCATGGTTACTGCAATTCAAGGAACCTGACTTGAATTTGATGGTTCCTTTTACAACTCATAAAACTCATATGAATAATAAAGAGGATTTCTGACCTTCCACATTAAGATCACCCTGACTACTTCCCCCATATTCAGCCCATTTGTCTTCTTCTGGATCTGTACTTCTCTTCAACAGTGAAAAAAGCCCCTAACAGAAATGGGTAAAAAAACCCAAAAAAACAAACCTATTTAAACTGCTGAAGACTGTGGAGAAAGTACTAAAATACTGTCTTTAGATGTGATTTAGATTTTTCTGGTTTGTGGAATAAAACTCAGATGTCCCAGTGTTTTCACTCAGTGAAGATAAAGTCAGAGCATCATAGCAGACAGAGTTTAGAATATCCCAAAAGCTAACTTTTTTCACACTGACAGCAGCTACGATTCACAATGACAGAGATGACAGAGTTGTTGTAGCATCACTTGCATCAGGAAAGTATTTCCTTTGAAGCAGAAAAGGAACCATATTTTTTCTAACACAATTTCACATGTTTTAAATAAGAAATAAATAAGTAACAAAGAAGACGTTTGTTGTAACTTACGTGGTGCCTGTATACTACACTGAGTTCAAATTCTGGCCAGAAACACATTTAATATGTAGAAAGTTCAGTTTGTAACAAAAGCCTTCAGAAACTCTATTTCTGTAAGAAAACAAATCCTGTAAGTTACAGCACTCAGGTAGACCCACCAAAGTCAGTGGAGATATCTTCTTTGTCAAGGTGGACTTTAAATCTTGGTCTGGCAATAAACAAAATTACACACTGAAGAGCTACTTAAATACCAACCAGCTCTCAGGGGAAAAGAGAGCATGAAAAGGAGGATCAGAAGGAGAAAAGGGGAATGAAACAACCAGAAGGGAGGAAAGGGAGAAAAAAAAATACACAGACTGGAATTGATCTAGAGGATAAATAAAGGTAAAGGGCATGTTTAATTCGGGGGAGAAGAAAATGTCAGAAAAAGAGACAGAGGGAGAATGACAGGGAGAAATAATAGTGGAAGAAAACAATAATAGAAAAATGAAGGCTTAAAATAAGAGTGAGTGCTCGGGATGCTGGAGAGGTAGAGAGAAACAATGCTAAGAGGGAAAGAGAAGAAAGACTGGCATGAGCCCTCAGTGGCACTGTGAGGAAAGAGGCTTGAAAGGAGCCTCAGCTAAACAATAGAGGGATGTGAGACAGAGGCACCAGGGGGGCAGCACAGATTAAATGAGAACCAAATGTAACCGTAACAAAGGCTCTGAGATGTAGGCAATGAGGGAAGATGTTAAGAGGGAAATGTTTTGTGTGTGTCTGTGTGCATGTGTGTTTTCACGTACTGGAAAAGATTCTCTCTCCCTCCCATGCCCCCTCCACCACACAGCAGCCCAAAACACCTCAGTCTCAGGAACAAAAGCCAGGACCACTCAATGTCGTTCTGGACTTCAATTACTATTTGTGGTGCTTTTTTCTGCATTCTCTTTTGCAATTTTCAAACAAGCACCTTTGTGGTTGCTGCCCCTCCTTCAAATCCATTTAAAAAATTCTGTCTTGCTGTGATGGCTGCAAAAGATGTGACAACTGGCAGGCTGCTGCTGTGCTGAAACTAGTGTTAGTGGTGCTGACCAGTTTTCTAGCTGTTTCCTTGTAATTTCTAGGTAGTTCTCTGTGCCTGCTTATTGTCTTTTCCCCTGGAAAGGAAGCATTTTAGGATGGAGCTCTCTCTGTGCTGTTGCAGCAGCCAGTGAAGAGGAATATTACCAAAGATTCTTCCATGATTGCCATAGGTCACTTTTAAAAATTCCTGCCTGTGTCTGAGGGATTCAAAATTGGCCTTTCCTTGATTGAAAGGAGGTATTTAGCTGCAACACTGCATTACTCTTTACACATACTGCACCAGAGCTCACTGAAAAGGCTCCAGACCTGAAGGGAGATTATGGCAGGACCCTACTCAGACCACTGGCTGTAGCTCCTCTTGTCCTGCACAGCACTGGTGGCCAAGGCTCTGTGGTGCAAGCTTGTCATGCCAAAGTTTCAGGGTCCCCTCTTGCAGCTCATTGTGACAGGTGAGTGTGCACAGATCCCCAAGGTGAGGTTGTGTTGTCCCAGTCACTCACAGAGTACACCTTGAGCCAAGAGAGCATGGGGAAGAGAGGCCAAAATGCTCAGGTTTGTTCTGTGCCTGGAGAAGCAGTACGTCCTGTTCTCTTTGTGTCCATGCTCTTGTGAGGGGTGCAGAGTGGAGGAAGGTTCCTCTGGATATGCACCAGCTTTGCCTGCAGGAAGGTGGATTCAGCCCCCCAGTGTCCTCTCAGACCCAGCTGGCTGCCATCTGTCCCACAGCACCGCCCTGCTCTGCCCTGCCAACTGCTCTGTCACTGGCTCAGGGTCTGCACCCACGTTTCTCTACCTGCCACCTCCTTCTCTGGAGCCAGGACAGCAGATACACCACGACCATGGGAAGCAAAGTCTGTCCTGTGCAGCCATCTGATGGGAAAGGCAGCTGCTGGTCCAGCTGGGGAATGAGTCCCTGGAGGGGCCCCCTCTGAGCCACAGTCTCAGCAGTAACTCAGCACATCAATCCCCTGGATTTATGAACCTACTTGTTACTCACTTCTCTTCTGCAGAACAGCACAGCAGCATTACCTGTGCTACCTGCTGCTCAGACAGGTGGTAAGAGAGAGCTCCTAAAGCTACATACAGCAGTTTGTGATATTCAAAGATGTCCCTTAAATATTGACTGTTCCTGGTACCTTGTGCAGATTTTGCTTTTTCAAAAATGAACTACAACAAGAATTGAATAGGTCACTTGGGGCAAGAAAAAAAGTGTGAAACAGGAACAAAATACAATTATTTACAGTGTAACTGAGCAGTTTTTTACACAGAGGGTGATAGAAGCAACAAAAGGAATAGTTGTTAACTTGTCAGAACAGCTTCTTGGTTCTTGGTTAGATTTTTATTTTAATGTTATTTTTTATTATTACCAGGGGAAGAAAACCACTTGAACTACTAAGTACAACATATTGGGCAAAGAGGGCAGCTGCTGTAATTACCATACATACTTCAAGGAGATAGTGCCTCTCAAGGAACCTCTCAAGTACCATCCAATGCAGGCTCAGGTTGTTAAATTTGGATCAAAACCTTCAAAGAATTCCAAACTCCCCTAAATCTACTTGTGGTACAAATCTCTACATTACTGGGAGATTGCAAGGATGAAGTTATGTAAGTGGATCTGAATTTCCCAAAGGTCTGAGCTGTATTTCCATGCCAAGAAATTCACATTATTGAGTTTTTAAACAAATGATCGTTAATGATGATCTTAATGATCACTGACATTGTTCCTCTAGAAGAGCCAGGGAAATGTTACCCAGTGCCATTCTTGCTACTAAGGGGTTAAACACTTTATTGGCTAAGGCTGCTTGCTGACCTGTCTGAAACAGGGAAAAAAGCTGTAGGTCAGTGAGTGAGATTGCCCTTCCTTTAGAACTGCCCAGGAAGATTACAATAAGTGTGTACAGACTAAGCTAGGAATTAGAGACTAGGGAGTGCTGATCTCAGTTCTTTCATGTGCAGCCTTTGGGCTGAAATCCAGGGAGCTGTATTGACATAAACTATTCCAGTAACAGAGGATATATTGCTGGAGCCCACCTAGCCTGGGGGCTTGAGCGTCACTGGGCCTCAGACTGCTGACACTTGGACAGGGAATTGACAGAAGAAAAGATGGATTGGTCTGATCGGATGAGTAGAGTCATAACTAAATGATTATGTAGGGTAAAAGGGGATCTAGGTAAAAAGGCATTATTAATAATCTTTAGATATCTCTCTCTGAGAGAGACTTTCTCTTGTTCTTTGGTGAAGAGAGAAAACCAGGTGGTGAAGGCAATATTGAACATACATTCAGAGAAATAGTGCTGCATTTCAGTCAATGCACAGGACAGGAGATGGTGTAAAAAAGATCAAATTCATCAAATGCAAGATGTGATCTAACTGCAGGCCCTGGTTTGGAGCCTTTGAAATGAGCAAGAGAAGAAGGTCCCCAATCTGCTTTTTCTCTGGGTGGGTAGAAGCAGAATAAAGACAGCTTGGTTGCTGTCAACAGTACAGATTAGAGCTGATGTAATTAGAGCTATATGATTTACCAACAGCCATATCTCCTCCTTAGCATTCTGAATGTCTGGCGATACTGGGCAGCCTGTGTCAGCCACATTTATAACTGAGAGCCAGCTTTTTCTTTTAAAAAGTTTTTAATAACCTGTCTGTTTGAGCTTGCAAGCACCCAGCACCCTGTGTCAGCTGGCTGGCACCTGTTCTCACAAAAGTAATAGAAGTAGTATATTACACTGTGGAACAGCAATTGGCTCTTGACAATGGGACCATGAACAGCATCACATTCAGCTACAGCTGTACTTCAGCTTTTGGTATTAAGTAGAGGTAAATTCCAATAGTGAGTTCATCAACAGAGTTTTGGATAGGAGAAGAGACAAGTGACTGTGCACTGGTTCAAAATTCAAATCACAGATGTAGACCAGTAAGGCAGAGGCTTGGAAGTGTCTCGACAAGAGTTCTGCAAAACTAAACGGTGAATCTGAAAGCAATTCCTTAGAGTTTTCCCAGATGAAGCAGAAGGCAGGGTGCAAAACACTAAGTAGAAATCTAATGGGAAATCTTTCTGGAGAAAACCACCTGGAGGCAGATTGATTTCAAATGTGGCCTTGAAAAATCACTCTGAGACCATAGTGGACTGCCTTTAATGCACTGAGACAAGGACCATCTCCCTTCTGTGCTGACCTGTGCTCCAATGCAATTACCTCTCCAGCTGATTGTACAATCCTCTTCCTCACAACTGGGAGCTATTTTCATAGACCTCATTGTTTTAGACAGTTTTAGGAATGATGGTCTATTTCTAATGCAAGAGAGCCCTAACAGTGGCTTCCCTGCTAATGGACTGTAATTACAGGATTGATCCCACATCCCTGGCAACATGAACCCTTCTGTGCTTTCTAAGGCAACAACAGCATAAATCAATGATCTGCTACTGCAAGCTTCAGAGGATTCAGGGAGAACAAACCTTGGTGTACACCTTGTAAGGCTTGCTAAATGGGGACAACACACACCTGATTGGCATGGTATCATTAACCCATCTCCATGGTCATGTGAAGGATTGTTCTTGCACTGCACTTCATTTAACAGCTGGCAAGAAACAGATCATTTTCAAAATGGGTCTTTACACTTGAGAGTGGCCCTTTCTGTATGAGAGGCAACAGCAGGAGCTGCAGAAGACATAAAGCAGATGTTGAGCAAGATTCTTCCCTTGGGGAAGAGTGATCTCTTTCTTACATGAAGATATAGCACTGGCATATTATTGGATAGGAGCAAGGATATCACAGCATGGACATTGACTTTTCAGCCTCTCATGGATAAAGTGTCTGCAAATTCATGTTAATAAAGAGAAACACTTGTCTGTGCAGTAATGAAGAGGATGTCTTTCAGTATATTCATGAAAAAAGGATAGCTACTTCATACTCTTTTGAAAGTGAGATGTCTGTTGTGTTGCCTTACCAAAACGAAACTTACAAAACATAATAGATCTGATTCTTCTCACCCTGTGTGTTTTGAAAGGAACTGTTAAGCATCAAAAGCCTTGGTCCTTGTCACAGCAGTTTTTCAGCTATGCCTGCCCATATACCCTACTGATGTGAGTTCTGACCCTGACAGGCAGACTTGGCCTCCTGACTTGAATTCAGACCTGCCTGATCCCTACAGACTTGTCTGCCAGTCTTGGCTCTAGGCTGAAGGCAGCTGCTGCCACTGGACCTGCTCTGCTCATGTTGCTGGGATGCTGTGCTGGTGAGCCCAGCCCTCTTTGCTCCTGCCTCACCTCTCCTTAAACAGCTGTGTAAGAAAGACCCTTTTGTCTGTATGATCAGTTGTTTGTGTCCAGCAAAGACACCTAGATCCTCTAACTCTCATTTCACTGCCAGTAATGACATGACCTAAGCAGACACTGTGGTGTCCCAAAGCTAGCTTATGTAGCATACAAATATGAGTCTGTGACAGCCAGTCCCACTAAGGTGGACCCAATAACATCCAGTATACCAAGAGTCTTTGTCAGATTCAATTGTTCTGAATGTCCTAGAGGACAATCTCTAATTTAACAACAGAAAAATGTTTACTTCTTATGAATCAAGAATCTGTGTACGCTGTCACATCAATCAAACTGGTGAGTAAGAGCAGTGGTTCAATTAAAGTCCAAGGGAAATGATCCAGTGATTTATTTGAACCTATTGCTGCAACCAGCAAACCTTGCTGATTATTAACAGTGAGAGCAGTTTCATCAAGTTTTTCTCTTTTTGTCACCCTATATGGTCTACATACAACAATAAAATGTTGCCTAAGTGGACAGAAAAATAACACCCCTGCCATCATTAAGTGTACCCAGAAACTAAAAGGCTGGCTAAGAACTTTGAGGGACTTTGCACAACATGATGTCAATTGGGTCCAGACATAGTAAGAACAAACAGATAAAAAAGAAGCCAGATGAAGATGTGAGTCTGGGACTGAATCTTGGTGTTAGTGTCCAGCTGGCCTCATTATTAGCCAGATGGCAGGTTCAATATCAAGCCCCTGGAAGGGTCAACACAGCAAATTAGAGGATCTGCCAACTGGACTTAGGAAAAGAGACAAAAAGGGAAAAAATTAAATAAAAAACCCCACACACATCTATCATGTCCATCTGCTGGGCAGAGGAACAGCCAGAAAAGGATTTCTCATAGTCTCATGTACATGTGATCCAGGGCTGGAGCAAAGTGGTAATTCCTCAGAGTACAGATTATCCCAAGATATCTAATCCTTGCACGATACAAAACAATAACTTGTTTTACAAACATGTTCAAGGCAATCTTTTTCTGCATCTGTTGGATTAAATCTCTCTTATCTTCTCGCACTTATTTCCATACTCCCATTTGCCTGTTTGCTTGCCTCTGTGAGGGCACATGAGGAGTGGCAAAATAAGAACTGTAGAATTGTGGAAGATGGGTATCATTTGATATAAAGCACTTGGCACAGTCTCGTTGATCTTAATGCCAGTCCAGAGCATCCTGCAAAGTTCTACAATGACCTTCCCAAGACACGCCCTTGAATCAATTTGTTACCCAGCTGTGCATAGAAAATCATAGTACATGTTCTTAAAAGTAACCAAAGATTTTGGTAGACACCTACTCCTCTAGTTCTCCTCTAAATAGGCTTCCTTTTTCAATCTGAATTTTAGGCGGTTGTTAACTATTTTTCAAAGTACAGTGGCCAAATTTCAATGAAAAAAATCTGACAACCTAACAGACATTCTCTGGGACTTCAGATAACTGAGCAAATTGTAAATAACAACTGAAAAAGACATCACATCTTCCAATTCTCCTTCAACATCTTCCTTTAAACAGAAGATCCCACAAATACCTGACTAGGAGAAAGGCTGCAATAACATCCAGGACCATAAAACCATTGCAAACTGGCTCTTAAATACTGCCTGATGTTTGTGGCCAAGTAAGAACTATGGTCCACATATTACATGATGTTTCATGTTGATCTTGCTGAATCTTTTGCAGAACTAACCTAGGACAGTTTTTGCTTGTGGATAAATCTCAATGTGTTTTGGGCACAAAAATTTGGTGCTTTGAGCTGTGAGTCTTTAGCTGAACCCTGTACAAACTAGACTGTTACATAGGATACTGGTGTTACAGGAACACAAAGAAAAAGGAATATCTGGTGTCATATTTGAGTCATAAGGTCTAATGTGGTTATTAAATCCAATGTTCAAAGCTACATCAAGACTCTGAAATACTTTTTTTTTTTAACAGTAACATTTTGGTTTATCTGTCTTGTATAGTAGCTTAGGAATTATGCAGGGTAGCATACTTGCAACAATTTTATTTCATGGTGAAGTACTGCTCTAGGTGACAGGATATTTGAAGTCTTTTTTCTATTCCAGGTAGGACTGTGGGGAACTGGGAACCAATAAGGAAACAAGCTTTTAATAAATATGTCTTATCTAAATTAAAACACTGATGTGGATGCACCTGCAGCCAGTTGATGCAGCACATTTCATGTCTAACTAACATTTCTCTAATTCCCAGGCTGGGCAACTATACCTAAGCTGTGAATTCTAGTCCATGCTGATCCCTGAGCCATGTCCACTACTTGTCTGGAAGAGTCTGGTCCAAAGACATGTCATGTACCTTTTTTATGGCTTTATAGTTTGGGCAGTGCTGTGCCAGTGCTTGGGATGCACCGTGACCTTACTCAGTTTACTGGCAACAGGGTAACTGTGGGGTCCCAGGAAGGGCTGGAGGGCATGGGGAAGAAAGCCAAATTCACCTACCAGCTCCAGTAGATGTACTGCTGAAGTCTGGGTGGATGAGTGGTTTATATTTCATGGAGCTAGAGACTGTTAATCCTGGGATAGATTAGGTCATCCTAAATTTATCATCAAGGACTACAAACAATAATTTTGGCAAAGAGCTAGAGTAGTAACTGGAAATTTGAGTAGGAAAGTAGTGGAGAGCTCACAGCAAATCTCTTTCTTTCCTCTGCTCTACCAATAGGGAAATTTTGATGAGGGCAGACTCTGAATGAGATACTTGGTATTCATTTAAAGCTGCTTTCTCATCTGCTCTGCATAAAGTGTATGTTGTGTGCACACAGCTGGTGTGCATGTGCAAGATACCCAAAGTCAAAAACCTAACAAGAAGGAGATGTGAGGAAAAACCCATTTTGTGAAATAAACAGTGATGAACTGTGAAGTTTCAAAATACTAGTGAAGTAAATATATAATTTTTCAAGGCTCATGCAGGCATCATGGATACTGTGTCACAACTTTCCATGCTGATTTCACCATGATTTCTTCAAGGAAAAGACACACACGGGGGCATGTGCAAGCATCATAGCAAGCTGAGGTAGAGACCAACCAAATTAGGAGGAACAGAGAGCTGAAGCTGTGCCTCCTGAGTAGTGGAAGATTTGCAGACTTCCACTAAAGCAGCATTTCTAGTAAGTGATACACAAAGGATTCTCCCATTGCTTGAGTCAGCAAGAGCAATGTTAACTTGTTTAATCCAAAAGAAATTTTCATCACTCTTAGCTTCGTACATGAAGTTGACTCAGTGCAAACTTTCAGGAGCCAGTATGTATCCTGGCAATATCTTAGTGTCAGAAGGCAAAACAGTAACACAGCAGCAATGTAATTCAATGTAATTGAAGCCACAGCATGCCATTGAAAGAAAGTCTCCTCAAGGTGAGCAAATCTGTGGAAGTGAGACCTATGTGAGCTGTTGTGGCCATTAATTGTCTTTATCCTTTCACCATGTTTGAGATCTTGGTTCCAAGCTAGCAGCCTGTGTCAGCAGGTAGCAAAGACACAGTTCTGCTGACATGCAATCCCCAGAGAGAAAACATGTGACAAAATTGTACTCACTGGGTAATTTCCTATTTATAGCTTGTGTTTGGGAATGGTCTTATCTGTGTTCCTTTATACACTGAGAGAGTGATTAAAGCCTCATTTTCATTTCCTTTTGTACCTTACTCTTATCATCCAGATAATTTTAGTGTCTTTAATCAACATTTGCAGAAGTAAACAATGCTATGCTAATAACAGTGTTGTGCTATAAACATTTCCTAAGTCATGAAACATTACCACTACATAAGGAGGATAAATATTAGATTGTCCCATTTTCAGGAAAAAGAGACGGGTAAAGTGAGTGGTCCATGATTACAATAGTCTTTGTCAGACTGGGTATTCCATCCTGCTTTTTATTTAAGCACCAGACGGTTTTTCATTTCAAGTTTTGAAGTTCTGCAAAAAATCTCTTATGTGAATTAGTCTATAGATTTAACATGAAGAAAAAAACCCCCAAACCACAATAACAACAGCAAAAAATCAACAAAAAAACCCCAACCAAATCAAACCCAAAAAACCAAGCCCAAACCTAATAAACAAAATACCAAATATAAGGAAAGCTTTATTGTTATCTGATGAAAGACAACTGTTTCTGTAACAGGGAAGTGGATGACTAGAGAAAGAGATACACAAGTTACCACTCATTACCTGTTCCACAAGAAAAAAGCAAAGATGATGAACAAGCTTGTTAAGAGATATGACACCCCAACTAACCATGAGGCACTTGCTGAAACAGTTGGGATTTTAGTGCCAAACATCTTGATCTTATCACTAGCACATTACATGGCTAAATAATACAGAAGTGAAAGTGAAGTATTCTCTCCAGTGACATTATCCCATAAATGGAAAAGTGTGGAATATGGAATGTGGTATATAAGCATAAAATTTCCACCAAAATCAATGAGCCTGGATTTTGTTTTGCACTTGCATAGCACATTCCATCTTCCCTGTGTTATTGCCTCACCAATTAGAAAAAATTAAAAAGCCAAGACAGAAGGTGGTAGCTGCAACATTTAGCAAACAACACAGAATCAAGGACTTGAAGAAAAAAATGCACATTTTTCATAAAAGGATAAATTATAGCAATCTTAAAGTCCTAAGACAGTCCCATCATCGTTGTCTCCTATTCTAACTTATTTTTCAAGTATTTTTTTCATAGTGCCGCTATGACTCAGCTTGCCTGGAGTCAGTAAACAATGGGAATATGACAGTTTCTGGCAGAGCTCATGAGACATTTTATCACTGTAACAGAAACTGAAGATTGTCTGATTGAAAGGAGCAAAATATGCCCAATCAAATTAATATATTGACCACACAAGAAAAACCAGCATCAAACCAGTATTTCAGACATCATGCAATAAAGTTTTGCTATACACATGTACATAAGCAGCAACAGGGGGTTTCTTGAATGGATACATAACTAGGGAGAATGCTTTTTCCCAAAGCCAGGTGTCCTCCCCCACCCACCTGCAGGTGAGACATCGGGGATGGTACCAGTGCCTGGCCCCTTCCTGCTGTTGTACAAGTCTGAGCATCACCTGGGAGCCTGGGAAAGTGAACAGAGGGGTCAGTCCTGGCTCTTAATTGCTTAGTATAGACAAATGTCCCCACTGTCACATGGTTTTCACAGTCCCAGGCCCCAGTGAGCCTCCCTGTCAAGTCTGTCCACTGAGCTGCTGGGGCTGGTCTGGTCAGCCCAGGCAGATTTGGGGATGAGCAGAGTTCACCCTCCTGTTCACATGCTGGCTGTGTTGGGTATGGGCAGGGCTGGGCACGTCCAGAGCAGCCCAACAGGCTGAACTCTTCTCAGGCACTGTGCAGCCCCACTGAGGCCAGCTGATAACCTGGGTAAAGCTGAGAATCAGGAATGAAAGAGCATAGTCATACTGCTTTGTTAGTTACTGTTTCATTCTTCTGATAGAGCAGACACGGCCAAAGATTGCAGTGGCCAAGCTGGCACTTGGCATTTAGACATGTGAACCTAAGGGGGGCAATATGAGTTCAAGGTTCACCTGAACTTCTGTTTATAATTCTATCATGATTCTGTCATCTAACATAAGCATTCTCCATAACTTCTAGAGATCCTTGAAGAGTATGTGGTTGCAAGGGCAGATGAGATAATGTTTGGTCTAAACTAAAAGCCCAGCACTTTTTGTGTGTGTGTGCTTCTGAAAGATACATCAGCAAAATTTGTGTGAAAATGAAATTTCTATGCATCCTGATTCTGGTCAGAATTAGAACATAGACAGTTGGGAGATATTCAGATGTTATTTAAACCTGTTGCCCCACAAGATCTTTCAGAAGGCCAGTTCTCACAAGGAGAAAACCACACATCTTGCAGATAACTGAAGAGTGGAGGCTTCTCAGAGCAAAACCACTCCTGATTCAAAGCTCTGTTAAGACAAAACTCTCCTTGGCCTTTATGAACTTGGAATAAACTTGAAAGCAGATCTTGAATATCATATTACTTCAAAAGTTTATTTTTTTGCATAAATCGTGCCTAAAATATCAATAAATGAAAGAGATCTAATAATTATCTAGGAAACAACGGCATGATGCACTGGGAAAAAGTGCCACACGTTCCTCCCATTCTTTCCTACTTTGATTTGTATGACACAAAATATTTGGTTTAATTTTTCTTTTAGCAGATAGATGCCAGCATGAACTGATATGAGGATGTCACTTTTCATAAGTAAATTTTTACAAGCTCACTATCTAATCTTTCTGATTGGCAAGTCTAAGGAACCTGCACTGTTAATCAGTGCACCAGCATCAAATTAAAAACAGTCCTCTGTCATGCAGATGACTGGTTGGCTAAAGCAAATAAGACAGGAGCCCAAGAAGCTGCTGTGCCTTTCTCTGTGAACTGAGCAAATGCTTTCATGTCAAGTATTTCTATGCTACAAAATCCAGGCAGAACACCCAGGGAAACCAGACAAAAAAGACAGATGTTTGGACTGAGTACTCACTACAATTTGATTGACACATTGGTTGGCTTTGCATAGTTACTGAGGAAACCTTCATGTGAAGCAGGATGTTTCCCAAGAATTGCAGGGCCACCTGCAACTCCAACCCTTCCTTCCTGCTCCAAGTTAAACGGTACCACAGGGACTCCTGTACTGGAATGCTGGTATGTCTAATCCCTCTGCTTGAGTTCAGGATAATGGCATTACATGGGTTAGAGGTTGAGCTCATGCAGCAAATGACAAGCAAGAGGTTCTTGAATTATTTCAGACGAATATTTACAGGTCAATTACCCATATTCCTCCATGCATTCTGTACCTGGCCAATAACTTACCCATTTGTGTTGTTATTGCTGGCCCAGGGGCCAGTGTGTGGGAGTTAGAATATTTTGAATAAACTAGGTCTAAAGAGAATAAAACATTGCAGACAGCTTTCTAGCTGAGACATTCCTAAAAGACATATTCAGGGAAGTGGTAATTCAAGAATAACTGGATAGGAAATTGCCCAATCAATGTCATTTGATGTTTACATATAATTTCACAATATACTATTATGTTAACCACTTGATTGGCATATATTTATGTTGTGGTGATTTCCAAGCACTCAGGAAATGTGGACCCAAGAAAGGGGTGATTTCTTTGGGAGGTGAAATGGTTGTCAAATACAAAGAATACTGATTGCTACTCCACTTTGCTTACCCATTTCTGATGTCCTTAACAAGAGAGATGAAATGGCAAAGCCCAGTGCAGCTGACAGGTCAGAGATGAAGAACAACATTTTCTGAATCCAAGCAAGTTCAGGGCCTTTGTGTTTATACTTTATTTTGCACAAAGTGCTTCAAAAATCTGCTGTAAAAGCTCTCAACCCTAACCTGCTTCCCACACCACTGTAAGCGGAGCTGAGCCTGTGATGGCTCTGGGAGGCCAGCACTTGTCTTTGCCTTCTGTTCAGCCTGTTCAGTCCTGCTGGCTCCTCAAAAAGGAAGGGTTTTCACACCAAATAAGTAAACAAACATTTCATATTGGTCCTTGCTTATCATGGTTAGTCCTGTCCTTATAAATAACATTAATAGTTCAATAGCTTTTGTACTTTTGCCACACTACCACTTAGTCAGTTTCCATCAATCACATGCTGAAATAAATCTCTGAGAGAATCAAATTAAGTGCTCTGTGAAGAGTTTACATCACTTCCCGAGCTTGGTCCCTGAACAAGGACTCTCCAGTGCCTTTTGAATATTTACTGCACGCTACCCACTGCACATTGCACTCTATTGCTCTTATCCAGAATCCCCATACTTAATGAGTCTTTTAGCATGTGGGAAGGAGAGGTTTATAAATAACTACACTATCAGAAAACACCCTAAAGCACTTCCTTTTACAGTATTTACTAACAGCTTTTCTATTTTATTTTTATTATTTATCCTGAGATTAAAATCAGACTTTATTGTGTCATGTTCAATATTCTACTGTAAAGATATATAGCAGATCTTGTCTCACCAACTGCCATTCACAAATTGCCTGCAAGATGCAAAGCAAAGTGACATGTGGCCCAGAAAGTCATTATAGGCTATGATAGATCCAATTGTGTCTGTCCCTAATGGATTCTTATATAAATTCTGCCCTTAAGGTTACTTCCATGGAAAAACAATCTCTATCCTGGAAATGACTCCATGGACAGACACATCTTTCAACAGGTGGTGCCTCTTCTTTGTTCTTGAATTCAAAGTTAGTCCTGCAGAGAAACATTTTTCAGGATATTGTGATAATTTGGAAAAGGGAACAGTATCTCTGGACATATTCAGAATAAATAGGTGTGAATGAGGCATTAAGCAGGGTTATCTGCTTAATCAGTTGCACAAGTCTCCTTCTTGACTTTGATCATGAGCAGAACTCATTGTTAAAGATCCCATCCCTGCAAAAGGCTATCATTTCAGAATAAATCCAAAATGGATATAAAGCAAAGTTTTGTGTTCTGAAGTCTGTCCTGTAACCCCACAGGGAACCCACAGTGGAGCACTTGGTTCCTGAAGGACTGCTCCCCATGGACAGGAATCATGCTGGAGCAGCACTTGAAGAACTGCAGCCCATGGGAAGGACACTCCCTGGAGCAGTTTGTGAAGGCTTGTATCCTGAGAGAGCATCCCACTCTGCAGCAGGGAAGAGAATGAGGAGTAAAGAGGAGCAGAGATGAAACATAAGGAACTGACAACGCCTTCCATTCCCCATCATCCTGCTCTGCTTGGGAGGGAGGAAGTGAAAGAGATAGGAAGAAAAGTCAGCTTGAGATGATGAGAGGGGGTTGGGAAGGTGGTTTACAATTTCTTCATATTTCTCATTATCCTATTCTGTTTCATTCTCTATATCTTAAATTAATCTCCCCTAAATTGAGTCTGTTTTGCCCATGATGGTAATTGGTAAATGATTTGCCTGTCCTTGTCTTGATCCAATATCAGCCTATGAGCTTTTCCTCATAATTTCCCCCTGTCCTTTGAGAAGGGGGTGACAGAGCAGCTTGGTGTGCACCCAGCAGCCAGCCAAAGTTAACACGCCACAAAATGAATATTTCAGCTCATTTAAGAGGGAAAAAAGCCCTGCTTCTGCCTGTGTTACAGATAAAAATTCTTTTATCTCTATTCCACAAGTTTTCATTAGTTCAGAAGTGGGATGAACTACTATAGATTCACAGAACACTAGTTATATGCTTCTGTTATTGTAGATTATATATTTATTTGTTGTGCAAAATTTCTAACCATTTTCAGAAGAATCAATGTTTTTTCCTTCTATCACAAATAATAGTTATAATACCAAGAAATAAGAAGATTATAAATGAAAAATCTTTCTGTTTATACATAAAGTCATTGGATTCTTGCAAAATTTGAAGTGAAAAATCTGAGATGGCTCTAGTAGAATTGTTTACAAATAGGTATTTTATTTGGTTTTTTGGGGTATTTTTTGAATTTGTTTTTGTTTTTGTTTTTTGTTTTTTAATTCTATAAAGAAATATTTCACATTTTGAAACATTTGCCCTGGAAAGAGACAATCCCAAAGTGGAATTTTTCCATGAATTTCCAGGAAGAACATGGATGTAGAATCTTTATTTTTGACATAAAATTAAGAGGTTTCATGCCTTTCCACTTGGAAGCTCCCACTATATGTATCCTCATTCTTTTCAGAAAAGGACTTAATAAGTGAAAATACTTCATTCTTCACTTTTGCAATGCTTTTTCAGGGAAACAGATTAGTTTCAAAACAGGTACCTTTGCTGAAGAAATTCTTAGCTTTAAACTTTTTACACATACAAGAATTTATAGTTTTTTACAAATAAGGATTTTTAAGTTTTATGTTTACTTATCATTCTGCATAATTCTACTTGAGAATTGACAAAACTAATTTCTAGATTCATTTTCTTGATAGAATGTAGGAACTTCAGGTGTGTATCCTTGTATGTGTGATTCAAGTGGGCCTCTACAGAGTACCTTGCTGCTTCCCAGACAAGTCCCTACCTTCACATCCCTGCTTTTTCACAGCTGGGCCTGGGAAGTGTATGAAGGGTGGATGGGATAGGAGGGTGGCACCAACCTTTTAAGGAAATTCAGAGACAGTGATGAAGATCTAAGAGGTAACAAATTCCTTCTGTCAAAAAATATTTGTATCACAGAAGAACATGTCTTACTATTCCTCTGAAACTGAACTAAAGCCCACTGAGATGTCACCTCAAAATGATGGGAAGGTCCTTTTTCTCTGTCACAATAGCACTGAAGAAGCTATTGAATTTTTTCTTTTTTTTTTGTAAATAATAAGCTAAATTGCAGAAGGACTATAAAACGTCAAGTTGCTCCTTTCAAAAGTGTTAGCATGTAATGCCAGTAGATTTGGTTTATTTAATTTTGTGATTAAAGTTTCTATTGATTTCCCTGAAGCACAGAATATATCAATATCTTTGGTTTCAAAGGATCATTCAGTAGTACAGAAATAGAAGACTCAACATAGAAGCTGGTGCTTTATTTTAAATTTATGAAACTCCACAGAGAATCCCCTGAGCATGCTGTCAGCAATACCTTTCAATTGTGGAGCTCAGCCTCTGTTGTCATACTAAGTCACTTCAGTGCCTCCTAGTTCACATGCTGGTTCTTCTTAACTGGAAAAAAGGCTTGGTTAGGCGTCAGTAGGAATTAATATTATTATATAGAAAGCTTTTAAGCCATCAAGTGTATTCCATCAGAATTTACTGAAAATCATGTATGTTTATCCTTTCTCTGCCACTGCGGTGTGGCAGCTTAGCCACTGTCTCTGGTGCTGCTTGGTCACCTGCATCCAGGACATTTGGGAACGTGGAGTCTTCAGGAAGTTGTTTCAAACCAACTAAAAATCAGATCCTGTGGAGGTGGGGCAATGCTGTTTTGATGCCAAAGTCCCCTTTTTCATCATAAGACACAGCTGCACAGTTGCAAACAACAGTCAAACAGCAAGTCCTATCCCTAGAGGGGTCTGTGGGCCATCAAGGTCCCCAAAGCACTCTCATACTCCTTCTGGGAACTTTTCATCAGAAGACTACACATGCCCCATAGTGTTGCATCAGAAACAAAGAATTTCCTCCCTGAGGAGGGATCTGGGTGCTCCCATGCCATCTTGATTGTGTGGAACCTGACAAACTCTTGGTTTGGTGGGCCACCCCCCCAATGGATCAAGACTGTGATCATTACTGCTGTGAAATAGAAACAATCAGGTTTTGTTGCGGGATCCATGAGTAGCAATATCTTTCTTCTCCACTATCTTCTTCCTTTCTTCCTTTCTTCCTTCCTTTCTTCCTTTCTTTCTCTGTCTTTTCCTTGAATGATTTCTTTTTGATATTTTTATACTTCTATTGAAAAGAACTAAAATGGTCACATACTTCTTTTGCACTGCATTTAAATTGTTTTAAAATAAATTTCCCTCATGTATACACTGGTCATTTAGTGTCATTTCACTCTAATTCATCCCAAGGGATTTATTAACAGAAGTCTGTTACCCTGCTTCAGCATGGGTTGTAACAGCAGGCTACAGCATATTGCCTGGGAGAGGACAAGAGAGATCTTTTCATTGGAGCCTGTGAGGAGAGGTGGGAAGAATTATAACCTCCCTAGGTTCGGTGTGGATGTCGAAACCAAAACCCTGGCCACTGGCAGACACATTTGTGACTTCTGTGATCTCTGGAAGGACGTAAACCTGCTAGAGTGGGTGCAGAGGAAGGGCACAAAAATGGTCAGAAATTATAGGACTTCGCCTATCAAGACAGGCTGAGACAATTGGGAGTTTTCAGCCTGGAGAAGAGGAGGCTCTGGAGACACCTTATTTCTGCCTTTCAATACTTATAGGACCTCATTAAAAAAAAAAAAAAAAAAAAAGTGGAGAAAGGCTTGTAGTGATAGGACAAGGTGTAAAAGTTCTAAAGCAGAAGAGGATAGATTTAGTTTAGACATAAGGAAGAAATTCTTTGCCATGAGGTTGGGGAGGTACTGGAATGGGTTGCTCAGAGAAGCTGGGGATGCCCCTTTCCTGGAATATTCAATGTCAGTGTGGATGGAGCACTGAGCAATCTATTAGTGTGAAAGGTGTCCCTGTCCATGGAAGGAGGGGGAGTGGTGGTCCTGGAACTAAATGCTCATTAAAAGTCCCTTCCAACCCAAACTATTCTATCAACCCATAAATATATTCAATTCATTTATGGTTACAGAACTTCAAACAAAGCCACTCATCCAACTTACACACATGTTTTTTCCTCAGGGTTTTTGCATAGTAGCACATTTCAACAACAAATATATTGGCAGCCTTACATGGGGAAATCATTACAGCCCACTCACCCAAATGCATGTGCATAATTCCTGGTGTGTCATGAGGAAAGAAGACTGTATAGGATTGGTGAATTAATAAATGACATAGGTAGAAAATGTTTTCACTGAAAATACAGCCCAAATCCCCTAGAGTACTTGAAATCTTTTTTGAGTAAACAGAGAAAGAGCCAAAGAAGGAATTGAATTCACAGAAGGAAACTCCAGATAAAAATGGAACAGAATTAACCTGAATTCATGTGTTAGTTTATGAGTGTGGGGTTTTTTCAGGCAGGAAGGATGTTGTCTAATAGCCTCTTTGACAAGCACCTTTCTGATCAGCTCCTGTTTCCACTTTAGAGAGAGACTCCACATCTAAGTGGTTTGTAAAGGGTTAATCAATTATTAATAATGTCTGAATACATAATAGGCACAAGGGGCTATGCTGCAGCTGGATGTAAACACGCCAGTATAAGGTGCTTGTGTTAGGGAGGAACAAAAGCAACCTGTTGACCCATTGGAGTGCTTACACCCCAAAACAACTATGGAATTGTTAGCAAACCTTTGAATGTGTTTTGTAACTAGATCCTTAGCAGAACATGTAATCCTTTTTTCTTTCAATTTTTTTCATCCATTTCTTTTAAACATTAAAATGGTAGCTCATTATAAGACAAGTTTGCAAACCGTAAGTGCAGAAACAACCAACAGAGGGAATACTGAGTGTTTGCAGGAGCTGAGCAACTGTGCTGTGTCCGGCACTGGGAGAGCTGACAGCGTGTGAAGGCTTCTCCTCAGTAAAAGAAACATGCCAAAAGAATTCAACAAACACAGATGAGCTTCATTTTTGCTACAAGGGTGGCCATTCCTTTTGACCCCACGAGCCGTGTGCCCAAATCTTTCTGTGGCTGAGAGCCATGAGGTGCACACCTCGGAGACCCGAAAGGAAAGGGACCTCCAGGAGAGTTTCAGAGGCAGGAAACACTAACTGCTCCCCAGGGCCCCGCTGTCACAGCTGAGCCAGGGTGGTCTGCAGTGACCGCTCCGCTCACTTCCCCAGTGCCCCCCACAGTGGCAATTCCAGCCTCCTTGCCTGGGATTGCCAGGGCTCTGCCTCATGCAGCAGCAGAGCTCTCTCACAGACCTGCCCATGCCACTGCCCTGCTTCTCCCAGGCTGGACCACAGTAGGGGAGCCACATTCTCCATGCTTGAGCCACTGCTATTCCACAAGAACAAAAACAGAAAGTAAATTGGACAAAAGGAAAACTGTGATTGCTTTGCTGACCTTAGCTGTTATCTCATGCAGTCTTTGCCAGTTTGTCCCATCTATCTACTTCTTGCTGTGTGTAGATTAAATGACCTCTTGGGCAGGAATTCTGCTTTCACAATGTGGTCATTGCAATTCCTAAACAAATGGATAAAAAACTAACACACATCCTCGTATGTAAACAAATCTATCAAGCAGCTACATCCACCAACTGACCAGTACCCAAATCCTCTAGTCTTGAAAGAAAATTAAACTCCTTAGGAGTTTTTCCTGAGATGTTTTGGGATGTTATTTATAATCTGGCTCTTAAAATGGGTTTGTTCCATTCTCAGTTCATGTTCAAACCACCACCACCAGCTGGTTAATAATATTATTATTATGGTCTTAAACCAGCATCTTTTAGTGCACAAATGCATGGTCTCTTTTTAAGCATAGTCAGAATCTTTCCATCCAGCCAGGCTTAGTTTCAGATATCTTAACCCCACATAAACCTCACCACTCTTCACTGGAACACCACAGAAGCCCCTAACAAACAGTCAGGGAAACATTTGTTCCTCCTTTCCACTTCCAGAATGTCTGATAATTCAGGATCCATCATAAACATTTCCTGGCTGACTCTGCCTTACACATGAACTGTGTTTTGACGGGTTTTTTTTCCCCTTCTCTTTTTTCCCCCTTTTTTGACAAGCATCATTGCATTTTGTCAGCAAGCAACTTAGGCCAATCCCACAAACAGTTTAGTTTATAGCTTATGAAATTAAATGATGTAAGGGACCACTCCAAGCTGGGTCAATTTAAACTGACAGCCAAGTCTGTAACCTCAAGGGACTTGGATTGGGTTGAGGGAAAGCACCAAGCAGTGTGGGCTCCCAAAGATTGCTGCCAGGTGGACTACAGATGTTCAGATCCAGTCCACTTTCATGGTGTTCACCTTGGGAGATGCTAATTTGCTCCTATGCATGCAGAAAATTAGCATGTTTATGCACAATCACCCTGCAAAGGCCTCTCTCTGGCTGGGCTTTCTGAAAGCCTGAGCTTTATAGGTAGAGTAAAATGGCTGCGTAGGAAGCCACAGCACTGCCTGTATCAGTCCTGAGTCTGAATTTGTTTAGTCAGCTATCTCACAACAAACCCACAGCGTCCCTTGCTATAGATGGAAGCTGCACATGCAGCTGTGGTCACTGTCTTGCAGCTGTTAAATGAAGAAATACCATGTGAACACTTGGTCTGGTTTCAAAAGACCTAAAATCACTGGCCAAGAAAAATGGTACATCACGGTGCTGCTTGGCTATTTGCCAAGACAAAGAAACTTGTAGATTTCTAGGGACAAGAGGCCATGTGAAAGGAATTTTTCTCCTTTCAAAGGCACATCAAAATATACCAGAGGGGTTATTTATTTATTTATTTAGTGTGTGCTCTTGGCACAGGTTTGATTGATCATGAATGCAGTATCAGCATTAAACTCACATTACTTAAAGACCAACACAGAAAACAAAGCAAATTGGACTGTAGGTCTGAGGTGCAACATGGAAGAGAAAGGAAGAATTATTCACACAATGAATAAAAAGTAGATGGATAAGAGTCCCTAAAAACCAATAAAAGATAAAAGTTTATAGGGAGAAAAGGATTATTCTGTAGTGAGAGCTCAAGAGAAAAAGCTATTGGAGCAATTTTATTCTTTTTTTCTGACTCAGGCTTAGACATTGGCATGGGTATGTCCACAGGAGAAAATGGTGTGCTGTGGAGCAAAGGCTGATTCTCCCTCTACAACGAACCTCAAATCCCCAGTGCATCAATATAGACACAACACTCTGCTAATGGCAAATATTAATTTGGAGATGGGCTTTCCTCACTACCTGAACTAATGCATATGTCCCCCCAAGGAGCTGCACCCCAATGTCCTTTCACTAGCTGCAAAAGAGCAACAATTTCAGTGCCTCAATTGAATCAGGAACTATCATATGCATATCAGGAAACTGTCTTTAGAGTCAATTGAAAAATTCATTAGAAATTAAGAACAAAATAATAAGCCTTCTCATTGCTTTTGTTTGGCTGTTAACCAGAAGGAGAGAGGGGGATGTTTAAATAGGCAGGCAAAGGGATGTAGGACACCCAAAAAGAGATCAGGTCCTTTGGGGACAATTATTTTTTCTTTATTCTAAAGCATCTTCTGTAGTTAGCTGTGCAAAATGTCTGGCTTGGGCCAGCTCCTGGGCTTGTTTATGTACTGGAGACTGGAGCCAAACTCTCCTGACAGGAAATGAGTGAGACTGCAAAGAGAGTATTTTGACAATACAATAGAAACTCATAAGTTCTGGTAACCATGCTATTTTATTGGTTTATTTTTTTAATATTGATACTATATTAGAGGTCAAAGGTACATTAGATGTTAGGAGAAATAAATATGCTGGTGAACAGATAAATCCTATGGAACTCCCAATAATTAACAAGGTCCATATGTATAGTTTGTTCATAAGAGAATAAACTTTTTTCCTCCAAACTGAACAGACAAATCCTTTTTTTGCTAAATCCATAAGCAGGGTTTATGAGCTAAACCTCGCTGCCCTTTCTCAAGGGAAACTCCCATTGAGCTTAGGGGGAGTTTCCTCTGAGTAAGACTTTGGCCTGTTACTTTGGCCGCCTTTCCACTGCCCTTGAAAATTCCCTTCTTCTTAAGGCACCCTAAAATTCAGTGCTGACTTGATACTGACCTCACTTTTGTGAGCAGAGGACATGCTGTCAGGCCCTTTTGCCTGGTTCTTGGAAACAGTATTTCCATTTCTAGTAGATTTTCCTGCTCGCATTCCTCTGCATGTACAAACTGAATGGAGGAAGTCGAGCTTCCTGTGGGCGTTAGTCTGAAATAGCATCTGAGGACTGGAAGAAGTGGTTTTGTTATGGACCTAGTCCCAAGCTCTAGAAATCAAGGGATTACAGTTCATTTGCAATAGAGAACTTGAGAAAGGCATTTGTCCTGCTCACAGTATGAGCCAGATAGATTGTGCCAAGAATGTCCCATGGATTTTTGGTAGAAGAAGGAAGTTAAAGTGAAAGCCACCAGAGAACATGGTTACCTGCATTGCATCTCATATGAAATATGCTTAGGAATCAGGAGATTACTATGGAGGCAAAATGCCATTTTGAACCGAGGCAAAATGCTCATTAAAGGAAGCTGAATGTTTCATGAAGTGATCCCTCTCCCAAACATATCCTGCATTTGCATCACCTCTTTGCTCTAGCAATCCTCTTTGGCTGCATTGTTATTCCTTTCAAAGTGTTCCTCTCAGATGCTGAAGGATCTGGTAGTCTCACTTGCTCTCCAGAATTCCCCAGAGCACAACTGAGCAGAGCTGGTACCCCAGTCTTCAGCAGCTGGCCCTTCAGAGCCCCCTAACTGTGACTCTGAACTTGTCTTGGAGAAATTGATCAACAACTGAATTTATAAAAAGAATTTGAAGATCGAGATCAAAATCAATATGGCACCAAATATTCTAGCAAAGAATTTTAAATTATGTCATTACCCCTGATCTTCAGGGGCAGTTAAAGATTTCTTAAAATTCCCTTCAGAGGTGTTCTGTTCTGTGAAGAACTTTAAAAAGGTAAGCCCATACGTTTTGGATGACATGATTTTTCACCTGAGGAACAAGTCATGGCTCTCACCAGAAGCAATATAAGGGCCCATGCTGAGGCTGAGTGTTAATTGCCCCCTTTGCCCCTTCTCTGTGAGCAGTTTCATCAGCAAGGCCACTGGGATGGCAGCTGTCAGGGCCTGGGAGGGGAAACAAGGGACTGAGCCATGACTACCATGTTAAGAAGTTTCTTTGAAGGTCTGCCAGACTAGGATCTTTCACATAACATTTTGTTTCCCAAAAAAATCTGAAGGTAATAAATTACAGAGAATACAAGGTATTTTATGCTTTGTGGTGTGATGATCAAAAGATGTTATCATTCTGTTTCACATGTTTGCAGACAGTTAGTTGTTACTCTCAGTAAGTTACAGGCAGCTTTTTTTTCCCCTTGAATGCTGAAACTTCATCCTGTTAAAGGGTGGTTTGCAGGTGAGTGCACAAAGGAAAGGAGTGGCTTTTTGCCTTTCTGTCTCCTCTTTCTACCTTGCCCAGGATCACCCTCAGATTCTCCAATATGAAAACTGACATTGAGAGCAGCACTGGGAAATAGAAAGAGGCAAAAATGCCAGTTTCCTTTCTGATTAGTATTTACAGCATCCACTCAAGAAATTTGGATAGAATATCCCAAGGATTTAGGGTGACACAGCTCTGAGTTCTCCAGAAAACAGCAAATATTTGTAAAGTGTTTGTACAATCCATTACTGTATAACCAGGGCAGTCCTCCTCCAAGACCAACATCCTGGTAGACACTTTGGCTTGTAAATGATCATAAAAGAGGCCAAACCCTTTTCCTTAATCTGAAATTATCAGAAATGTTCAATTTACAGGATCCTTTTTGTCTGGTTTATATGTTGTCTCTATTTCCAGGTTCCATATGGTATCTAAAATGAAAATGTCATGAGAGGCAAGTCTGGTAGTACAGCTGAGATGGCAAAGAGTGAAGGTAAATCCCAATAAAAAGGCCAGCCACATCTCAGACTGATGCCTAATCTTGATTAGATTTTTAGTATTTATTTTGAAAATTTCCACTTTGCATCTCAGGAAATAGTTCTTGCATTTCTTTCTTTAAATGGAAAAGCCATTGGATAAATGGATTTTAAAACAACAAAAAAAAATAGCAATAACAGCAACAAAACATGCATTGGTAATACAATATCAAACAATTATTCTATTGGCACACCTTTATAATGGTTTCTTTATGCAAACTTTATAGTCTTCGGACTGTTTCCTGATTCTGTTATTTCCAGTACATTTATTTCAATAAAAGCTTCTATAAAGCTTTTAAACAATTCTAAAGATTGGTCCTTATCCTTATGATTTAGGATGTGCAGTTATATAGACAGCTTGCATCAACTGCTAGTGGATGGTATAAATGGAGCATCCTCCTCTTCAAGATACCCTGCTTGTAATCACTGTGTAAATACTTACTCTTTATGCTACACTTCAATGCCTCTTTTTATTTCCTGCAGAAACCCTCCTTTTATGTTTTTTGGACAGATTAAGTACAAAGCAGAGAATTGGGTAAATTGCTTTAAATAAATGTGAACTGACCAGATCCATTACCCGCATCTCAAGCAGAAAAAAAAAATTGAATCCTTTTACATATTCACATAAAAGAGTCTGCATTCTACTTTCTCATTGAATTGAGTCCTGTGATGAGCAATCTGTTAGTGCACCTATCTAGTCACAACCCAGCAATACTGCAACATTTCAGGAGGCTCTGTGGTTGCAGGATTTCTACTAGTTTCCACTCCATATGTTCTAAATTTGAAGAAATATTTTGGACATCCAGATCTTGAGATATGGATGGAGGTAATCTGAGCTATGGGCAAAATTGGCTGGTAAATCTCACACTATGGCTTGAGTCCCATCTCTAGGTTTGAGGCTTGTTTGTCATCAAACCAGAGGAGCGATAATATCATGCTAAATATACTTCAACTTCTATCTCAGCAATTTCAGTACCATAATATTTGTATAATAGCAAAATTTACATTGCTTTCTTGTCTTCTCTAAGTCTTCAAAGCATTTGTGGGATTTATTATTATCATTATTCTGCTTTGGTATTTTATCTGTCTCCCCATCTTTCTTTGTTTTGCTGAGAATAAAAAAGTGAATCAGATGCAATAAGTTTTGTTTTTGCCTTCGAAACTTATGAGATCTGCAATCACACTCACCTTTTTCAGAAGAGAACATTGCAATATTTGGCCATATGTTAAGAGGATTCTGTGACTTGCTGAACTTTAACAGAAATGTCAGCTTCCCTAATCAAAGTATGTGTCAGAGTTGCTCTTTCAAATGCTGGAGATACCATCTCAAACACTTCATTTATGGTGTCAGAATTGTGAAAAGGATTTGCTTAAGTTTGCTAAGGCCATTAGGAATCATAACCTTAATGCTGTGTTGTTGGTATTGTCCTATTTACCTCAGTAACTTTATCTCTTAGAAAAGTATCTAGATGACAAAGATATTTTCTCTAAGTGTCTTTAACCTGTTGTGTTGCATGTAAACTGCAGAGAAAGCTTGCAATAAAGTATATTAAAAGATGTGGTTTCTCGTACCCTTTACATAGGCATTAGTCTAATATTGCTGGTCTATCACTGTGAATGGAACTACTCTGTGAATAGCTGCAAAAAAAGTTTGGGAAGATGTCAGAGTGGAGACCTTATAGCTTTTTTTCCCCTCAGAAGTGAACACTGGAGCTATACCAGGGTATCTTTGCATGATGTTGTTTAGCTGTCCTGGCCAGTCCCTGGCAGTAGGAGGCTAGCAGCAGACAGAGTCCATTTTACATGGATAAAATGCTCTGAGCTGTGCTCAGAATATAAGCTCAAGAGGTTTAAAAATGGTGAATTTAAGGGCATGATGGTGTTTTCCCCTGAGTCTTTTCAATTTTTATTGAAATCAGTATGTGTGAAAGCTGCTCAGATCCTTAACAATTTCCTTTTGAATTTATGAGTTTGCATACTAAAAGCAGTTTTACATATATCTTCCCTTTAATTCACATGGGAAAGATATTCACTAAACACTTTATTTCTTTTTTTTCTCATGGGAGAGAGAGCTGCTGTCTGTACTTATGTTTTTGTTAACTCTTTTCAAAAATGCAAGCTGAACATAGATTTTGCACCTTTCACTCGGAAGAAATCCAAATGAAACACCGGTGCATTTAAAGCAACCACAGCACATAAACTGGATTTTAAGATTTTAATGGAAATACAACCTTGTCCTTTGACAGAGAGTTTTCCCACTCATGAACAAAATAGAGCTACAGTTTACTGAGAGCAGTTTTAAACAGAAGCATTTTCAGTCAAATCTTCACCTGTTAAAGAAATACGGCAGTTTCATTAAAAACAACATAAAGAAAATGTAAAATGTTTCAATGCCTTGTTTACTACAGTGCTTTTCCTTTTACATGTTTCGACTGTGGTTTGAAACATTTAAAAAAACAAAATAAAAATAAGTCTCTGTAATAGAGAGAGTTGTGTCCAGGGTTTTGAGCAAACTGTAACAATTGTCAATGTTTTGCAATAGGCCAAGCCACATCAAAAGGCTATTTTTGAAATAACATTTTAGGTCTATCATTATTAGGCCCACTTGGCCTATAACCTGGTCAGGCTCCTGATAGAGGCAATGACCCTGGTCTGTCCATAAAAGACCAAAGATCCTCCAGGGTGTTTCTGTGCAGCAGCCACTGAGGTGTGTATAAGCATGGGTGAGCCAGCTCCTGGAAGATTACTATCCAGAATATTTTCTCAGCAGATTGCAATATTAGCCAGCACAGCCAGTTTAAGGACTCTCTGGGCACTGCAGCAGAGGTTGTGGTGTCATTGGGCTGGGTAAGTACCTGGCTGGATGTGCTCCTGAGTAATCTGCTCCTGACCTTTCAAGGTGCCTTCCCACTTCAGCCAAGTCTGTTATGCTGCATTATGTCTGCTCTCTTTTCCCCTGCTCTTTGAATATTTAACTGCTTCACCTAATTTCACTAAGAATAGTAATCCAATATGACCATGTAATCCTTCCATCTACCCTTCACAGGGCAATTCCCCCTCGCCCCCACTCCTTAACTGCCCTTGGCTTGCAGCAAGGAGCCCTAACAGACCTGTTTTCTCCCCCTACCTCCCTTGAGGGTGGCACCTCTCCACCTTGCCCTGGTGATGTGCTGATTAAAAGCCATTTCCCACTCTGCCCTGCTGCCCATGCCAAACACAGGGCTGGGGCAAATGGGGAGCAGCTGGAGACGGCCAACATTAGGCTGCTGCTGCTCTTTCACAATCCTTTTCCAGATAGTGTGATGAGGAATAAATTGAGACCTGGATGAATACTCAATAGGAAGAAGGTAGAAGATACCCTCCTTCTCTGAGCAGCTTTTTCCTGGCCCTCATTTCAATTGCTGAATCCATTTAAAGTTTATCTTTGTCCTGCGGTACCCGTAAGCAAGGCTGGCAATCCCCCAGTCCCACTTTGCTGCTCTTTTCTTGGATGTGAGCCTTTCCTGTTAAAAGGATTCCATTTAATACCCTGCAAATTATCTGGGGTGGTGCAGAGCAATTTATTTTGTAAGCCTTATGCTGTGGATTGAAATTGCTTTTCCTCATCTCTGTGCGTGGCAGCAGGGAGTGCAGCCCCCTCCCTGTGCTGTGCCTGGGGCTGCATCCCAGCACTGAGCCACTGCTGCCCAGGCCCTGTCAGCACCTGAACCTGCTCCTGCCTCCTATCAGGGGGCAGGAAGCCAATAAAACAAGCAGACTTTACACACATAAGCGGGCTTTTGAAGAGGCTCAATTCTTGAATGAAAAGAAGGCTTTGATTCACTTTACACCATATGAGGGAGAGAAAAGGTTAGACCTGCTCTTCTTACTTGGGGTTTGTTCCCACAAAAATGGGTTGCAATCCAAATCTGGGTTGCAATCCCAGACATGGGGCAGTAATTAGGGGTCTTGGTACTGACCATAGGTGCTTGCACAGACAAAATGAAGGCAGAACAAAATCACACTGGGTGATAGTGGTCTTTTATCCTTCATCCTGACTGTTTTAGAAATCAAAAAATGTCAGCTTTGGAGGAAAGGAATCCCCAAACTTCCTGTTTTTCCTAAAGCAAAGCTGTCTCAGAGTCATCTCAAATTAGAAAGAGGATACAAAAGAGCCGACTCATTTGTTTGATATAGTTTAGCAAAGAACTCCATTGCAAAATGCACAACTCAACATTTTCTTTATTGACTAGATTCTTGCCAGCATACAAAGAACAGGAAGTTTAAAACTATATGAAAAAACTCTCTCCGTTCTCTACCCTGACTGTTTCCCCACCAGTATTTATATTTTTATGAACAACCCAAAGTTCCAGCCACCCCATAGTATAGATATAATTCAGACAGACGTTGAGAACCATCCAGCAGAATGCATTCCCACATTATTTAGCAGCATTTAGAAGACAATTTGTTATGGATATGAATAAAAGAGCATCTTATAATACCTAAAATAAACTTGTTCTGACAGAAAACTTCATGCTTCATGGTTTAGGTCAATCTCTAATTTCTAGGGATTAAAGTGAATCTTTCAGAAGGATAGATTATGCTTCCACTTCTTTCCCTGGAGTATCTTCTACTGTCTAACGAAGATCTGCTCTTAGTCACTGCCAGAGGGAAGGCATTTCATTTGATGTCTTTGATTCCATAAGTTAGTGCCTACTTCTTTTTATATTTATATTCAAAAATAGGCCAGAAAGGTTAAGAATGGAAGAAATAAAGTGACATAAGTCTTACTTTAGTAATGGAAAATCAAGGTTTGGAGACTTTTGTGGCCTTTTTCAAGGGCATTCAAAGAATTTGTGGCAGAGGTCTTAAATGTCTTATCCACAAGACAACCTTATTCTTGACCAGTATTTTATTTTTGATTGAACAACTCTCTTGATTTAATTTTTATTCAGAAGGAAAATCAGAATAAAGGATGCCTTCTCTTTAGATTTGCAGAGTCAATCGAGTTTTATTTACAACTGGGATGCAGTAAAGTTGGCTCATTGTTACTGATATTTTTCCAGAACATGACTAACCATTCGAGCACATGTTTAAAAATACAAAAGTGGTGGAATCTGAGATTCATGTAATGGGCACAAGAGGTACAGAGTGCTGAGGAATACAAATATGTTTGTGACTAATTCATTAGAGAAACTCCTCATGGAAGATATCGTTGATCAATGATTTCCCTGTAGTGCTGTGAAAATTAGTACTGCCTGGGTAATATCTACCCTGTAAATAAAAAGAGCTCAAGAGAAATATCAGCCTTGGCCTTGCTTTTAAGTATGTGTAAATTTAGGGGGTCCAAATAGCATAACTTGCTTTGATCCTAGATTTTTCTCAGTGTTTCTGATTTTCATGACTAATATGAACATAATTCCACATTATCTGGGACAAGAGCGTCTGCCTGCAGAATCATCATAGAAGGGAAATAAATTCCATGATACTCATTTTATTTAGATGGGCACGTTATCACACTAATTAATTTTTTTCTTTTTTAAAGTAATATTTTTTAATTTTCTTTATGCTGGCTGTCATATCATTTAAAATTATCTTTCAGCCTGCAAAATGTAGTTAACAACAAATCTGGAAGTCCTGCACCTACAGATCTTTCATAACATGACATGACAGTACACTCCAAGTTGCCAGGTACTCAGGTACTCAGAATAGGAAATTTTTTCGATTTTAAGACCCAAGAGTAAAAATGAGCCCAGAAGAAAGAATGAAAGAAGCCCTCTGTCTCCTTCCTTTCAATCAGAATAGTTTTTAAAGGTGAAGTTGAAGTTATGACAATGTTGCAATAACTGAGCTACATAATGAATGATTAATTGAAGAAGTGACAAATAGTTCTTAGATTTAATTCTAAGAACTATTTAATTTAATTTAATTTAATTAGATTAGTTCTTAGATTCTAATTTTAGTTTATAATAAATGTTATAAATTTGTATTTGAAAACAGAAAAAAAATTGCTGTATCATTTCTGGATTCCACAGCTCTCTTCACTCAGATATCCATGGTTTGAGCATGGGAAAAGGGCTATTCAAACTTACCACCACACAAAACCAGATGAAGTTTGATAGAAGGAACAGCTCCAAGCTGAGTTAGTTTTGTGTCCTTCCAATGTTTGAGAATGGATGATAAGTGAGCATCCACCATGCACAATCTGCATGTTTGTCAGTGAAACAAAGGCAAGGAATTACATTTACAATCCATAAATATGCATTGCACCAGACTTGAGGTTTCAGAAACAAATTAAATTTCCTTACTGTTGTACAGAGTGGGTGCAGGCTGCTATGCAGGTGCCACTTACTCTGTCTTACACACTCAGGGGTTACTGAAGGGTCTGTCTGGTTTGGCTGCTCTGCCACTGTTTTACCAGGGTTAAGGGCTTGCTGGTATTTTCCAAATTATGCAGGCTTTCTACTCAGAGATAATGAAATGCCTGAAAAGTGATAGATGCAACAGCTTTTAGCTACATGTATCCTGAACTGTGGGTCAAACACACGGGTCTGCTAGAAGCTTATCCCTTCTTTCTGCTTTAAACCTTACTGTAGAATGACTTGAAAAATTCTGGGGCAAAATAAACAAATCAGACTGACAGAGTAGGAGAAAAGCAGCTATAAGAGAAGCCTGTCAGCACAACCTGCTCCCTTTTCTAACCTGGCAGCAATTCCCTCTGGGTTCCTGCCGTTCTCCTATGCAGTTCCCTTCCAACCCTCATTTCCCTATGGAGCTCCTTCAGCCCATCCGATTTTGAACATCTGCTGGCACTGAACTCCTGCAACTCTCAATCTGTTTCCCCTTGGCTTCCTTCTTCCTTCCAGTTAATCTTCCTTATTTTTGTCTTGGTGAGACTTCCCTCCTTCTTCTCTCCGTCTTCCTGCTGCTATCACCAATTTAATCTCATCACACTCTGGGTGACACCAGACTGACTCTCCTTGGGGAGGAGACCTGAGAGACTGACTCCCCACCCCCTGAGGCAGCTGCTTCTGCCTGCTAACAGACTATCACCCAAGGGCCAGTCTTACTCTTCTCCTCCAGGCTCCTGCATCCAGGGCCTTCCCCTATGGTTCTTCTTGTGCTCTTTTGACCCAAGATAAACTGGAACAAGCTTGAAAGTTGTGTGAAACCAACAAAGCAGAAAACAATCAATGGTTCACTGCAGTTCAGTGAGTTAAACTAGCAGTCTGACATAGGATGCTGCTGGAAGAGAAGGAGGAGGTTTAGTTTTCTTGCCCTCTATACCTCTAGTCCATATTGGCAGTATCATATCATAGAGAAACCAGTGGGTGTACAGACAAGAGGGGAGGTAGGTAAAGTGAGAAAATTAAATGGATTTGAGGGAACCAGTGAGCTTACATCATGTTAAGCTTGACCAAATCTGTTCCACCATGTGGGATATATTCCATAGGCTGGGAAATAGTGTGATCTTGTACACACAGGGCCAATACATTGCTGCTCCAAGCATGCCTTCCCACGGGAGAGTGAGGTTGTTCCTGCTTATTCCCACAGTTATGTTAAACCAGGCTGAATATAAGCCCAGGAGCATTATAGCAATCAAGGCCTTTGTCTGGAGGAATGAAGAGAGATTCCCCCACTTTCATCTGAAGGTTGTTGAGAATAATTTTGTGCTTTGTCTCATCAAAAAGACACATAAACATAAATATCCATGTTAATTACATTATAATTCAGCCCTAAAGCAGAATAAGCTGAGACAGAGCCTAAGTGATATGTTTCTACAAAGGGAACAGTCTGATATCAGCCCATCTCTCCACTATTTGTCAAAAATAAGCATTTTAACTCCTTAGTTGGGAGAAATTCTATTAAAGTCCACAAGGTCCAATGGCAGAAGCATAAAACTCAAGTTTGACTTCAAGCTCTTCCAATAACTTTCTCTGAGTAGCCTCAGATAAGCAATTTAGTTCTCTGATGTAGAACAATAATGGACACTGGTACTCTGACAAGCACATTATTCTTATTCCAGCCCAAAGTAGAAACCTAGTGTTTGGAAATAAAAAGCACAGCTGATAAAAATTGAAATGGAGAAATAGGGGACTGATTTTAGAAAAACATATACAGAGTGGCATAAGAGTGCCTCAGGGAAATCAAATGTACATCTGTCCCAGGGACACTTTTCAGCTCTGTTGCCCTATACATTTCCTGCCCAGAAGCACAAGTTCTAAGTAAAAAGGTAGCATCTTTTCTTCCTATCTCTTCAGCTTTTGAAATACTGAAATTAGACTGAGCTATTCCTGTTTCATGCAGTGTAAATGAGAAGAATCCAACCCTGTTAGATATCTGACCTGAAAAAAACCTGCACATTTCCAATGAAGCACTCTGCCTTACACTCTTTATATCGTGTAATATCTTGTCGCACCAACCGGCATGGAGGCAACTTGTCAGCGACAATGACAAACACACACAGACGTATTGTTAGTGTAAAATAGTTGTACTTAATTCCCTTTCTTTCCTTGATTTTTTGAAGAGTCTTTTGTAGTCATCTTTTTCTATTCCTGTATGTCTGCAGTTGATAAATTATTTCTGTTCTCTTTAATCCATTTTTTATTATTCTTCTAGATATTTTTTTCTGGTGTTGGTGAAAATAAATATTTTCAAGGGCTTGGCAGCACATTTGGAAAGATGTTTTGAACAGTATGGGGGCTGTTTCTAGGAGTTAATGAATCAGAAATTAACAAAATAGTGGTTTGAAACTTTAAAAATTCATGTATTAGTGAATTCTGCTAACTGGATTGCCATGTATTAGTTTTGACATATTCCCCACTTGAGTTTCCATGCTGTCTCTTTGTTTCTATGCTAAGAGCATGAGCTGTGTCCTGTGTCCTAATGTACCATGGTTCTGCAGTCCCATTTTGTATGGAAACAAGGATTCTGCAGTCAGCTCTCGGGCTTGTACTCCTCTAAATTTTGAAGATGTTGACTGATTTTGACAGAGAGGTAGACATCTCAAAGATAACCAAGTTCTTACAAGCTTTAATAAAACAAGTCACCAGATACAGAGAGATCTTCTGAGGAACTTGACAGAAGGAAAGGAACATTATATAAGCACATGTGGCCAGACTTCAGAGAATCCAAGTAGAAGGGAGACCACAAAAAAAGATAGAAGAGATCTTCATTCAAGATTTTATTCAAATCTTCTTAAAAACCAAAGTCATAGAAACATAGAATTGTTTAGGTTGCAAAAGACCTCTTAGATCATTGAGTGCAGCTGTTAAACCAGCACTGCAAAGTCCATCACTAAACTTCTGAAGTGCCACACCTGCACATTTTTTAAATACCTCCAAGTATGGTGAATCCACCAATTCCCTGGACAGCCTGTTTCAATGCCAGACCAACCTTAGCCCTCCTTAGCCCTTCTTTTATGGCTGATTTATTAATAAAAATATCTTTATTGTATTTTATGATAGTAGGCAGATTTAAGTTCTAGATTGACTTTGGTCCTTCTAATTTTGTCTCTGCATAACCTCATGACATCATTGTGGTCCTCCTGAGTGGCCTGACTCTTCTTCCAAAGATCATAAACTCTCCTTTTTTCTGCCTGAATTCCAGTCAAGCTTTTTGTTCAGTCAGGTCTGCTTTCTTCCCTGCTGGCTTTTCTTTGTCCTCTAGGACTGTATCCCAAGAGACTCTGTGAACTCTGTGAACCAGGATCCTTAGCAGGCCAAAGTCTGTCCTCAGGAAGTCCACGCAGCAGTTCTGCTTACTTGCCCTCCTTACTTCTCCTGTGCCCAAGCCATGCTCTGACCACCACATCACCCACCACTCCTCTGTTCACAAACAGCAGGTCCAGCGGGTGCCTTCCCAAGGCTCACTCACCAGCTGTGTCAGGAAGTTATCTTCCACACACTCCAGGAGCTTCCTAGACTGTTTCCTCTCCGCTGCATTGTAATTCCAACAGAGATGTGGTAAGCTGAAGTCCCCCCTGAGACCAAGGGCCAGTGATTATGAATCTACTGTCAGCTGCTTATAGAACATTTTGTCTTCATCTTCGTCCTGGTCGGGTGGTCTGTAACAGGTTCCCACCTGGATATTCCCTGTTGGCCTTCCCTGTGACTCATATTCATAAACACTCAACTTTAGTGCCACTATCATTTAATTCTAGGCAATCAAAACTGTCCTGAGCACATACCATGTTATACCAGGGCTACCCCTCCATGTCTCCTTCCTTGTCTGTCTCTCCTGAAGAGTTCATAGCCAACCCTTGCAGCACTCAGTTGTGTGAGTCATCCCACCATGTTTCTGTGATGGCAGATATATCATAGCTTTCCTGCTGCACAATGTCAACCAACTGAGAAACACAAATCATAGCAAATCAGACTTCATTAATTCTATGGCTCACCAACATAATTGTTTTCTTGTGCCAGCTCAACACATTCTCATTTTGTTTCCTTAGATGAACTTACATCTGTAGCCAGTGTATTTTTATTACTGTTTATTCTCAAAGCAGATCCTCCTGCAGCTGGACTTTTTTCCCAGGCTCCTGCTGGTTTCACCTCTACTGCATTTCTAAATATTTATCTTGCTTGCAATGAATCAAACTCTATCTCGATTTTAATAGAGTGGGAAGTCAACTGAATCAGCACTGTGTCCATGAATAGGACCTATGGCTACATCTTTATGAGTAAATTAAGCATGCCCAGGAACAGTTGCTGGCACTGAGGCAAACTGATGCAGAACAGCCTGAATTTGTACTATTGAATTAACTTACCCTCCAGAACAGGGTGGCTGAATACAAACTGCCTATGGAAAAGGATTCCTTCTCCATGCTGTTCCTGGGAATTGCTCGGCATTCTGTTAGATGGGATGTTTGTACCTTTGCCAAAAACATGCCAGACATCATCCTAACAATTTCATAGTATAAATAATCGAGCTCCAGTGCCTGGGAATGTCCCCTGACCCTGCTTAATTAACTGCATGACATGAAACTCCTTCATCCTTATCCACGGGCAGTTTTCACATGGCCATCTCTGCTTCCAGTGTGCCAATTCATCTGCTCATATGAGTTGGGCATTATCCATAAGCTGAATATATGAGCCAAGTCTCCCTAACCTGTTCAATTTAAAAAAGGGCAAGCTCAGACCTTCAATTTAAATGAGTTCAAATTGTTTAGACCAAAACAGAGAATCTGCATGCCATATAATCATCTCACCTGAAGGCCATAAGGGACAGGATTTCTGGTAAAATGGCAAAGAAAAGCAGGGCAAACCAAGAAAGACATGTAAATAAAATTGATCCCACATAGTCCTGAAGCTCCAAATACTCAGTGGGCATCCTTTTTCTCTCATAAAAGTTTAATTTTCCTGGATGTTTCAGTGCCGTGATTTAAATATAAGGCCAAGAGTCTCTGAATTGCTTTGCAATGTATTACACATCCTAGATTTTATTTTGTCTAAATCAGCAGTCTTCTCATCTGCTGGGAAAACTCAGTTTGGTTTGTTGTTTTCTAATCCAAGCCAAGTTCCTTCCTTCCTTCCTTCCTTCCTTCCTTCCTTCCTTCCTTTCCTTCCTNCAGTGGGAAGGGAACTTCTTCCTCCCTTCCTTCCTTCCTTCCTTCCTTCCTTCCTTCCTTCCTTCCTTCCACTGCTTCCCACATTACAAAATATATAACTGAGCCATACACTCCTTTGAAAAGCCACGGTACAGAAAAGCACCCAACCACATGCTAATATCAAGTGAAGAGGCTACTCATATGCTCCAAGTTATGCAAGTACTTAAGTGCTTCGTAGATCAAAGTCTGGATTTACTGATGTGTATCTGAAGATCAGAGGCTGATGCATTACTCCAGAACACCTTAGGAAATAGGTCTTAGGTTTGCTCCTTCTTCTCTGTTTGCATTCCTCTGAGACTTTGGTAATGAAGAGAACTATTTATTTTCTTGCTGCTAATGTTCTCAACAGGAAAGCAGAAATCCTATTTTAGTAGTACATTATTCTGTCTCAAAAGGGAGAAGAAGAGAGGATTATGGAAATTGCTTATGAATATAATATACTTTGGATTAAGGTATCAAGCTACTTTATTGAGGCTTGCTTTGTCAAAGTTTTTAAGGGATCTAGGGATAAAAGGAGTAGGAATGGAGGCTCATGGCATTGCAGCACTTGTGCCTGGACCAAGGCTTCCATGCTTCCAGGTACCTTTTTTCAGGGCCTTCCTTCTCAGTAAGCAGAACCTATGTACTCATGGAACTCATCAAGAAAAGTCCAGCTATGGAAAGGTTTTTTCTTTCACCTTTAATTTCATTCTTCACATAATGAGTCAATTAAAACAATGTCTCATCTATAAAACGAAGAATTATTTCATAGTCCCTCAAGCCCATATCTCTCTATAAGCAGCAGCTCATAGGAAGATGTAGAACTGGCTGATCTGTGGGAAAGATGAAAGCAAAAGAACCTGCTCCCTTAGAGCCTTGCCTCTTGGTTTCCCTCGGAACTGTGGGAAATCCCCAATGAATAAACCATGGGATCAAAATTTTCCATGAGAAAATTGAGCCAGAGAAAACCTTTCTTGTAAATGTTCTGACTTTTCTCTGGGAAATCCACTGGGGAATTAATGGGGATGTATGCCTGGAACACTGACTGTAGAAGAATGTCCCTATTTCTTCTCCTGCTACTCTGGGGGTGACATTCGTTTCAGACCAAAATGCCTCTCTATATGGGTAACAGTAGTTCAACATCTCAAAAGAGCTTCACAACACTAATCTGCAAGTGATCTATTAATTTTCCTCTTCACAGTCCTCTTCCTTTAGTGGTCACTTTCATTATACACACTAAGACTCATGGAAAAAAACAATCAGTCCTTTTAGAAAGCCTTTGTCCTGGTCCTTTGTTCTTGGCAGATGACAGCCCTCTCTGTCCTCTAGATCCCGTGCTTAGCTTGTGACTCCTCCTCAGTGCAGTGACTGTCTTTTATCAGCCTGTCATAATGTCTGCAATCCTTGATGGGCTCTGTGTGTGCACAGGAGCTGTATTTGAGAACAGGATGGTTCTGCCTTCACTGAGATCCAGGCATGGCCAGATTGGAGACTCAGGGCTTCATCCTCTAAACAAGCACCCATGCTGTAGCTCTCCTGGTAAGATCTCAGTCAGTGCAGAGGTGGGCAAGCAGCATGGATGCTCTTCATCCATGGAGGGGACCTTTCTTTCTTTCTTTCTGCTAAAATCAAGCTGGATTGCATGCCGAATTCATCCCTTAAAGCCTGCAGAATCTTTTTTCAATAAATGGGGAAAAAGTCCATTCCATCCTGATGTGTGATGATAAAACTCAGTCTGTGAGCCAAAATCCTGAACAAGATGGAGGTCAAAAGAGCCTCAAGGAAAAAAGCTCAAGGAGAATCAATTAGCACTTCCAGTTACCAAAACTGAACATGCACAACCGTAACTGTTCATCACAGTTGAATCTATTCCCACATAAGCAAATACATGGGTGGTGAAAGCAAATAGCAACCTTACCCTAAGTGCCTCATAATCAGCCTTAATTATTAAGAACAACCATTATTACTGTTATTATTACTATTAGACCTGATATATATAACACTGGCTTAAGAAGGATTTGAATTAGGCCTCAAAGTGTCATAGTAATATGGCACCAGCCTATAATTTCCATCTCTATTTTCTGATTCTTTCTTTAGTTGTCCAATGCCATAGTAAAAATATAAATATACTAGTGGAAGGAATTTAATTACTCCATTTCAAACTTTTTTGTTCAATCACTAAAAGAATTTTATTGTGTCAGTTTAGTTTCTCATTTCTATAGTGTTTGCAACAACCTATATGTAAGACCCTGACAGATACAAACAGTTTCTATAAGAGCAAAGACCTCTTCCTAACATCATTATGCTAATTTTTTGTAAGCATAGCACCTATGGGAATTTCATGTTATCAGAGTTTTTTCTAAAAGACATGTGTTATGCCACTGTGTAATACAGACTGTCTTTGCTGCAACATTAAGCCAAGGGAGAGAAGAAAATTTAATCCCATTTGCAGAGCAGTTATTCAAAACTAAATAGAGCAGTCACTTTCAGTAGAGATAAGAACAAACCAAAACTCTGGTGCAAATCAAATTCCTGGCCTTTTATTTCACTCCCTGCCTTTCTTTTTTGTCACTACACAGGCCTGATCACAGTAAATCTGGTCAGACTGTCCCCAACCCTCTGCAGAATCTTGTGGTTTTGTTATGTCAGACTTTACCAAGAGGCATTAAATGACTTTCTGTTATGGTCTGGGAAGATCTTAATTACATGTCCTAGGTCCAATTTTCTCTGTACACAGCTGCCCACACTTGCAGTGTTCCTGAAGGTAACCCAAACTACAGGCCCACTGCTCCTTCAAAAGAAATCCCAGGAGTTAAAACTCACCCTCCTATTTACTATGCAAAATCTGTGATTACAATAAAAGTCCCTGGGAGCATGGTCCAGCTCTATCTTAATGGAGAGTCGATGTCACAAAGTGTTTTACTGGGAATGTAAGTACTTTAATAAGCAAAGGAATTTTTTTGCAACTGGCACAAAATTCCAATGAATAAAAATAATGTGTCGATTTCTTGTTTCTAAAATTAAAGATATCTTGCCATTCAAAATGGAAGGTCCTGCCCTTCCTGAAATTTATCCTCATAGGCCTTGGGTGAAACTTGAAATTTTGCTCTTACACAGTGAATGCAAGAGAAGGAGCAGACTATTAAGATGGATAGCCTTTTTATTGTATTTATTTAAACCAGGTTAATGTTAGCTTTTTATGTAGACAAAGAAGTGGGGGCAAGAGAGTCTGGGGAATTAGGTGGAAATAGATACACCAAAGGAAGTAGAAGCTTAGACTCTATCCTGCTGTCCCCAGTGTACAGCAAGACTTGAAGGCTCTCTTTTGAGTTCAAGACTGAAAGTTCAGACTTTCATGGGCCTGCCTACAGATGTGAATGCCTGGTTGGAAAAGAAAGACTCAAGGCATAAACCTGAAATAAGTCGTCCTCAGTCTGTGACCTGGCTGTGTATTTGAAAGCACAAAAAAGGAGGAGGCAGAGCACTGAAATGAGTCTTGTGAAAGATGTCCCACATTGTTGCAAATGTAGACTTCATCCCTTCAAGGAAAATTTTCCAAGTTGCACTGGTTTTAGGGATTTCATTAAGCTAATGTGTTCACATGTGTAAGGCTTGATGATTCTAGGACAAGTTCCCCAGCTGTGATGATGTTTTCTCACCCAGAAGTATATGTAAGGAGATGTCTCTCTTCACTCTTCATCTTTATTGTTGATGTACAACATTGGTCCTTTTTTAAGAAAGCATTTTTTTGTTGTTGTTATTATTATTCCATTTCTTATTGCTTCTTTTATTAATTTACAAAATCCACTACCTAGCATCAAGTGGCTTTAATTTTTAAAAAGTATAAGTTAAAAAACCCCCATAAATTAAGGCACCATTCCCAACAAGTGATGCTACTAAAATCACCACTAACTTGTCACTAGCTGATGATTAAAAGAAGGGACAGAATGATAGTCTGCCTAAAGCAATGCAGCATCAAGAGTCATATGCACGACTGGCACTGAAGGACTCTTTTCCTTCCTGCAAATGGTATCTCATTGAGTCTAGCCAACAGGAAACCAACTATTGGAAGAGGAATCTGTATTTCTGGCTCAGGAATAATGTTTTCAAATTTTTCCTGCCTATCAGTGTTAAATTAAAAGAATGCTTTCCTTTGTTCCCCATGCTGGCACAATTACCTAAAGTTACTTTGCTCCTGTTACCTGGTACTATCTGCACAGTGAGCATCCTGTGCCCAATGATAAAAGTAACTAGACAGAAACCTTCCTGAGCAAAGATTAAGGGCCAGGTTTACCCAGTGGTGTAGAGTAGCTCTACTGAGGTAGGGAACAAATAAAAGCCAATCACTGGACAGCAACACTCATGCAGCCTTGGGGTATCTTGTGGTTGTTTCTGTTCCAATGGTATTTACAGTCACTGTGCCAACAACACACAGAGGTCTCTTATTTTCACTTTTACCTGTCTATAATGTTTGATCCAATACTCCCTAAAGCAAATGGAAAGCTTTCTGTTGGTTTCAGTGGGGTTTGGCTCTCACAGTGCTTGTGCATATCGGAATTGTTTAACTTACACTCTGCAAACCATCCACAGGCTGCTAGGATAATTTATCTAGGTCATGGCCTGCCCAAACCTCCCTCTTCCCTTGGGAAAATGTTCCCTCCCCTTCATGTGATTCCCATGATTTGGGAAGAGGGCAGCCAGGAGCAGGTAGGCTGGGTGGCCATAGAAGAAGATGTGCCTGTCTGGCTTCCCACTTTTTCAGGATGTCTGTAACCTGTGTTACTCTACTCTGCAATGTGTGCAAAGTCAGACACATATGCAGGAGCATATTAAAACCATGCATGTAGCAGCAAGCACACAGTAGCCCTGTGAATAGCCTCTGCTCCATAAAACAAGTAATGTTCCCCTGTCTGCTGGACCCACATGATCACAGTCATAATATCACGTACTCAGACCACAGAGACAGTGTGCTGGGTTAGTCTGTGGTCAGAGAGAAGGAGGTGTGTGGCTTTTGCTGCTCCTGCTCTAACCAACTTTTCATTCTTTCACAATGTAAAATTCTCCCTGGGTTGCAGCCCAAGTCTTTGAGGAGGCAAAACCACTTGCTGAATGTCATGAAGAAAGCAAGTTGCTATGCTAAAATGCTGGCAGGAGTTCAAACCCAGCCAAAAGGTTTAGAGCAGTATGAAAACACAACACACAAAAATCATATAAGCAGCACTTTTTGTCTGCTGCAAATAGCATGCATTGGGGCAAGTTTTCTCTATCCTACAATAAAATGTGTTTTAAGAAAAGAAGAAGAAAAGTGAAAGAGCATTTTCTTAAAGGGAGACCACCTGGTGTGAGCATAGCCGTGGCTGTTAGCTTTGGCAGCAGTTAAGAGAGGTCAGTATTCAGCAGCCTGAGCTTGTTGGGAGTCTCTGCCCAGTCTAACCACTGACCAAGGACATGCAGTAGGGAAATTAAGGGTTTGAATGGGTTTGTAAAGGTCTGACCTGTTTTGCTGTCTCTGGAGTGACTCTTTCTAACAAAGGTACACCGTGCCTGCCTAACCCTGCAAAGGCCAGTTTACAGATACCTCCAACAAATTAGGGGTATTAGCCCAGTTAAATTAATTAAAGCAATGTTAACATGCACAGACTGCTTCTGAGGCTTGGCTAACTAGCTCAAAGCGAGCTCGCGGTTTTATGCAGCTCAGACATACTTTCGCAGGGCTGCGTGGGACTTCATCACTGTCACACACTGAGCACTTCTTCTGTCTTCCAGTGCTAACACTTGCTGTCTTGTGCCAACACTAGCTAGTCCCTCTATGAAAACACTTGGTTGCACATTTTGCAGCTTCTGTAAGCCATGTTCTTGGCTTAGTCTCCAGAGGCTGCAATCCTCCCTGTCTCTCTCCTGACGTGTCAACCTCCTGTTGATTTTTACTTCTCCAGTTCCCTTCAATGCCTCCTTCTTGCTTCTTTATGCCAGGGACTTGAAAAGATTCTGTTTCCTTCCACTTTATGCTGTTTTCTCCCTCAACTGGGGAACATGCAGGCTCCCAATACATTCTGCTGGACTCTCCCCTCTCCTCTTCATGCTGTTTTGGTTACATTTGCCCCAGTTATAGTTCTCATGCCCTTTCCTACCCCATATCAGAGTTTCAGTTTGCCCCAGTTCCCCTTCTTATTTTCTTGCTTGCTTGCATAGTTTTGTTCATGTTTTAGGTCAAATAATACCTAAATCAAGCCTTGAAGTTCTGGCCATGCTAGCACTTACTACAAAAGTGAGCATTTATTTGGCCCTAATTTGCTGAGAAATTCAGCTTTTTCAAATGAGTTTTCTCTTTTGAGCAGAGGTGTGATTCTAACCAGAGAGACATCAGCCAGTACCAGGGGTTTGACAAGGTGGGCAGCACCACAAACTGACTCCTGAGGACAGCAGTCACATGGATGCTGAATGAGAGCATTCTTGGATGTGCAGCTATAGCTTTTGTATATCCAGAAAATACAAATTCCTTTCTGCAGCTCATCTCGTTTTGCTGTTGTTGGCAAAAAGACCCTTGATTCTCTCCTCTTCTTCTCCTGCTCCTGTGGAGTGTCTTGAAGGCACATCTCAAAGTTTTAGTGGTGCTTTAATGGAAATGAGATAACCAGCCCGTGTAATGGGCAGTTTCCTGGCAGATTCTCTTTTCTTAAATGTAGTATCTGAGTTTAATGAGTTGAAACTCACAACTATAATTAGCAAAATGTTTAAGATACTACTCCCTGAACTTAATTGAATTTAATTTACAGTCTGAACAAATACATTTACATGTTGGAGCAAATGTTTGCCTTTATTTTAAAGTATTCATCTCTTATCTTCCAGACCTTAGTGAGGCAAAAGTTCATTCATTAAGCTTTGTAGTACTAGGACATCTGACTTCAGTTGGCTTGAAGACTGAATTTGTGAAACTTGATCCCTGAACATACCATAAAAGAACTTAAGCTCTTCTAATGGAAAAATGTTATCAGCTTTTAAATGTATGTGCTTAAGCCTTAAAGGACTGCTTAATGTTAATGTAGCATTAACACAACAACCTGCAAATTCACCACCAAAAAAAAAAAAAAAAGTACTTAACAGTAATTAAGCTGTGGACAGTGTTTGAAAAAGATAGTGTGTTTTTGCTGGATTTAAAAAATTATTTCTTTAATTTTTATTTATTTCCGATTAATTTCTAAGCATTTTGCTATGGAAGGCTCTGTTGCTCTAAATTCTGTCCATTTTACCCTGTCATTATGGGATTCTATTGAGAGAATTTTTAAAGTGATATCTGTATAAGAGACAGGACAGTTTATTTTCCTATGGAATTTCCTAATATTGCAGTTAGCCAAGAACAGCATCCTTTACTGATCCAAGCACCTTGAGCATAAATTCTTTGCCAACCAGAGGTCATGAAACCAAGGGCAGAAATCAGTATGAGGGGACCAGGCACCTGACTGTCTGCAGTGTTAATCCTCAGAGCCCATTAAGGTAAATAAAGGTCCCTTCTGTTCTGGACTTGGAGAGTGAATTCAGCAACAGTTGGGGACTTTTGCTGAAGCAACCAGAAGCCAACTATTCATCAGCATATGAAGTGTTGGAAAGCTGTAGATGGCAATATCCTGCAGTAGCAGGTGGAGGGGCTGGAGTTAGACTAAGTAGAATAAGATGGAAGAGGTGAGAAAAACATCAGCTTGTGAGCAGCAAAACAGCTCACAGTGCAGGCCAGTGGAGAAGCTGGCACTGAATGGGCTCTCTGCTGTCCTCCCCATGCTCCTGTATTGATATTTTTAGAAAGAGACTGCTTCTTGGGAAAACAAATTAGAGAAAAGTGAGTGCAAATGTAAGAGATCTATGTGATCACAGGTGTGCAAAGGCAACTAGAAGACAAGTTTTCCTCTCAGGTATTCCAATCTCATTCTGCTTTGGCAAACAACAGGAAATTGTGACCTAAGCTGAACAGTGAAGACTATATTCTGACTCTGACTTTTTCTCTTACCAAAGCAGTGAATGGAGTCCTATAGCTTCTCCTTAAAGTAAACAGGCTACCAGACATCAAAGATCACTGGGTCCTATTTCTTACTGCCTCTGGGCCTTAAGAGCTAGAAAAGAGTCTCTGTCCTCTTTCTGAGTGTCATGGGTAAAAATATCAATGTGCAGGTTCATGATTTCAAATTTGATAGTGGTCAGAATTGCCAAATGGGATTCATTAAACTGTCAAACCAGACACTCTACCTAGTGTTTGCCTCTGGTAGTCTTAGGAGAGGTAAAAGCAAGTTATTGTGGTTTAAAGGAATATCTCTGAGAGTTTCCATGCTGCAACATGACTTGAGGCATGCCAGGTGCCATTGGCACCTGCTAGCTGCTGGGGGCAGCTAGCACAGCACCTACAGTGGCAGCAGCACAAGGATTACCCTGAGTGGATTCTGATCAGTAAAACACTAGAGCTGATTTAAAATTTCATCCAGATACGTCAGCAGGACCTGCAGCAACCTTAAAGTGTTGCCTGAATATATACATGGACCAAGCCCCCACCAGTAGTTAAAACTGCAACATCCAGGCCCAAAGGAAAGCTGATTTTGCCTGTGCTGGGTAAAGGTGCTGTGGCTCCTTTCGGTGTGTATGAAGTTAGTTTGTATCACTACCTAGCTTATTATTAACTTGCCTCTTTTGATCATTACACCTATATGAAAAGCAAGTGGGGAGAAGCCCACAAACTCTGGCTCCATGTTTCCACACAGCTCATGTTGTAAACACCGTTGAGTTTTATTACATCAACCATTAGCCTCAGCACACACAAAAGGGCTCATTTTAATCTGACAGCTCTTTCCAAATAGGTGTGCATGGGAAAAGGCCTGCACTGTGTGGGGTCGGCTGTGATGTTGCCCCTTTGGGAAGCCTTGTGTCCTTGGGCCTTTGTGCAGCCGTTCCCGGCCTGTGCTGGCCTAGCTGGGTGGGAGCCCCGCGTCCCATCCTGCAGCCATGGGGTGGCACAGTGGGATTTGCTCTGGGCTTTGTGCAGCCTCCTTAGGACTGTAAGGCTCCTGCCTGCTCTCATGGCTTCCTCTGTCTCCTCTTGGTTCAAACCCAGGAGCCTGTTTGTAAGTTTTTCAGGCTTCCCAGCCCAGCAGGAGTGGAGGGGAAGCCCACTGGCCCAATATGTCTGGTCACAAACGTGCCCAGCAGCCCGGGATGCCCAGGGAGTGATTTGAGTGCAAGGAGGAAGGATAGAAACCTCATACCTTCCTTTCTCTCACACCCACACACCCCCTCATGTGCATAAGGACGAAGCTCTGATCCCATGCCTGTGGCTACCCTGCTTCCTCTTGAATCGCACCACCCACAAAGTAAGCAGGCTTTAAAACTTGGCATTAAGAAAAACAGAAGTAGATTTTCCTGCTGTTAAATTAATCTGCCAAGGCAAACCCATCCCTTATAACATGAAACTTTAACAAGCTCTTGCATTGAGATGCCCTAATTTGAACAAGGAAAAGTTTGCAGGGAACTGAGATCTGAATTTTCACTCAGAGATAAGGCTATATACCTCTCTGCCTGCAAGCCCAGCCCACGGGTATTTAAAAAAACCCACAAAACAAAACTTAATGTCTTTACATATTTAAATAAATTAAAGTGAACCTGCTCTAGATGAAACATTCAATTCAATTCCTTAACTGAGTTTCTACAGGGTAAGCTCCACTACAAAAGAAACTTATTAAAGAATAATGAAGACTGTCAAAAACCATATGCTTAAAAGCTAGTAAATAACAAAGTAAGGCTTTTAGTCATCTTGACTGGACAAGGTGAGGTCAAAAAGAAACAACAACACATCCAGTACCACAGCAATGGGCTTTTCATCTTCAGCAATTCCTTTTTTAGAAAGAAGTCTTCCTTTCCTTCAGTCAGACATTCTCTCTTGTTAATCACTGTCTTTAGCCTGACCCTCTGAAATAGAAATTCTCCTTTATGGAATATTTTACTTGAAGTGGTGTGTTTCTTTTTCTTTTTTTTTTTTTTTTTTTTTTTTTTTTTTTTTTTTTTTTTTGGG
>VZRH01007412.1:946652-1023811 GCA_013397555.1 Urocynchramus pylzowi
AAGGAAGGAAGGAAGGAAGGAAGGAAGGAAGGAAGGAAGGAAGGAAGGAAGGAAGGCACATGGACAAAACTTAATTAATTTTCACTCATTCATTTCACTCATGCCATCAATGTCAAATTAGAATTCCTAAGTTTTATTGTATATAATTATCTCTTCCTGCAAATTTAAGTCCTAGAACTAATTGCTGAGCATCACATGTAACACTGACAGGCAAGTGCTGTGATCTGTAGCATCTACTTAGTCCATGTTATTTGAAATTCAAACTATACTTGTGAAGCAGGACACCCATTTGAAAGTCTCATGAATACTTTAATCTCCTTTTTTTTGATAGTCTTGTGGTAGCTACCTTGCCTGCTATAATATTGTCTCAAGGCTTTGCACTCAAAAGCTACTGGAAATTTATTTACATTTTATTTGGTTTTGACTAAGATAACTTATATTTCTAATAGGATTTATACACTTACAATTGGACGTGATCAAGATTTGGAAGTCCACCTTTAATGTGTTTTTGAGAGTCTGGGTGTTTTTCTTTTCAAATCAGAAAAATAGCAAATGTTCCACATACAGAATTTCAAAACAATTGTACTAAGTCAAAAATTAGAATTTTACTTTCTTTTCACATTTTTTCATTGTAATTACTTAGTTTATGGTGTCATGGTATGGTATATCATCATTTCTTAGTGTAGTATTTTAAAAATTAGTACGAGCTGTACTTACATTCATTATACTTCAGCATCTTTTCCAGATTAGAATCTCTTGTTTATTCTATAGTGAAATGGCTGACAAAAAAAAAATGTTTCACTTATAGAATAAGTCAAATAGTATACAAGTTAGGGGATTAGTAATATTTTCAATATCCTTTACTACACATTTTAGTATTTATAAAAGTACTGTTACTCTAATTTATACCCTGAATAACTTATGTTGAGCATTACAGTGTGTGTTGTAATGAAATTTAAAGTGCCAAATGGTTTCATTACAGCACACAACACACACAACACTGTGTCCCTGAAAAGGTGACACATTTCAATTAGAACCAATAATGGATGTTTATAGTTATTTTTAAAATCATGTGAAATGAAGTCATAGAATCACAGAATTGTTAGGATTTCTCCATAATTTTTCAAAGATAATGGAGAGCAGCAGAGCAATAACATCTGCCAGCCCCCTCAGTACCTGTGGGTGCACCCCATCAAGGCACATGAATTTAGGGGTGTTTAGTCTGCCTATCCAATCTCCAACCCAACCCTCTGTGACCAGGGGCAAGTCCTCCTTTTTCAGCCTTCTCTTACCTCTTTTGCTCTGTTTTTGTCTGATGTACCATAATTCTACACTGCTGCTGCTAACATTTTATGCAAAATTGTAAACAATTGAAGAAAAAGACAAGGAAAAATGTATAGAATTCCTACTAACTTGACAGGGAAGTTTGCATGTTGATAGAATGGTGGTAGCTGTCAAATTTGTGCTTTGTCATTCACTTAGTTTACATGTCTGCATAAGAGGCTGGATGATCTTGGCCTTTTCAATACATATCACAGCTTGTAATCAGCACTAAAAAGAAGAAATAGAAGGGAAATGACAGTTGGTCAAACTCTGGATCACGTGTGTCTAGGCACTCACATTTAGCTTAGTGATAAGAACCAGCCATCCACTGAGGGAGAGCCTTCCTAGAATCTCAGGAACATAAGGTGATTCTGAAACTCTGATGTGTTTTAGGACTTAGATTTGCTGGGCAAGTGCAGGAGGTCAGTGGGGCAGCGGGCTGTGATCAGGGCTATTCCCGTGGTATTTATGAATGCAGGTAGAGGAGAAAGCATTTTCATGCAAGACTCCCACCTGAGTTTTGCAAACACAGAAACAACACTCCAACTCGAGTCAAAAAATGAGCCTGATGGGTCTGAACAGATAATATACACCACAGTACCAAAAAAACACATTATCTGCAACTTGCAAAACAAAAACCATCACTTTCTATGGAATGTCCCAATATTCATTTGTTATTTCTTTCTTCTTTTACTGCACTGCTGTAGATAATTTCTCTTGTTCTTGGTTAGTGGCACTTGCCTGAAATTAGTTTCTAATTGGGATAAATGAACTGCATGTATTCATGGGGCCTGGGCAGTTGTTTTTGGCTTCCAGCAAAAAGCAGTGAACAAGCAAATTCTGGTGGCTGCTGACAGCTGTTTCACATAGGCTTGTGTTATCAGGGCAAACACATGTAAACGATATGAATAAATAACATGCAAATGTTTATAAATTGAGTGAATTTAACTTTATCAGATTATCCTCAAGCTAGTTTTAGACTGAATTTAGTGGCACTAAATCCTTTAGCAAGTATCACAGGGTNCACATGTAAACGATATGAATAAATAACATGCAAATGTTTATAAATTGAGTGAATTTAACTTTATCAGATTATCCTCAAGCTAGTTTTAGACTGAATTTAGTGGCACTAAATCCTTTAGTGAGAGTGTGGTTCCTTTTTTTTAAACTTTCCACTTGATACTCATGGTGCAAGAATTTCTAGTTCCAGACAAAGCAAGGTCAGCAAGCAGTTTGTAACACGCCTCCTGGGTGTGTACTCACAGGAGCAGTTCATCATGCCATCCTGCCAAAAACTCACCAAACCAATACATACAGAAGTATGTTCTTATTTTCTAGCCAAAATCATTGCTGGGTTTGGCTTTCAAATGTTGGCACCTACAAAATGCTGTACAAAGAAACATTTAATGTGAACTGTAAATCATAGTGGATGTTGTTCAGTTTATCTGGATATCAAGAATGGTTTGGGAAATTGGAGACAGAATCCTCCATTCATCTTTCCTTTTTTTTTTTTTTTTTTTTTTTTTTTTTTTTTTTTTTTTTTTTTTTTTTTTTTTTTTTTTTTTTTTTTTTTTTATTTTTTTTTTAAAAGAAATATTTATTTTTGGNTTTTTTGTTAGGAATTCATTGCAAAGGAAAGATTCATTCAGGGTAAGTTGTCTCAGTCCCCTGCATTCTAAACAGAAATCACTGCAAGAAGCAACCAAACATATTAGGAAACAATCAAAATTTAAGCTAATATTCTCTGGGCATTTACCTCTGCTGAAGTATGGTCAACACTTACCCTTCTATGGGTCATATACAACTCTGCCAATTTACTGTAAAATTGTCTAACATCACTGCAATGAATTTCCAGTTTATACAAATTTCTTTTTAGACCTGACATTTACACTGTGACACCCTCAACTGAGTTCTACATTGGTAACATACAGTGTTGTAGTGATGTCTCGTTTAACCAGACAGTTTATTTAACAATTTCCACTTTCTGCTTCTGCTGGGATCTGTTCCTGTCCCTGTTTTATTTATGAAAAATTGCTGCTTGCCCTTTAATATGTTAAATTGTCATTTTATTGCTTCTGCTAAATATGTTTTTATCCATAATCCTATAGTGGCTAAATTTATCTGTACATTTAATGCCATTGATTCAATTACACTCTGAATGAATATTGCATATTGAATGTTACTCTTCTTTTTTGTTGAATATACATGGGAACTAACTAATAGGATTTTGATGTAAGTCAAGAACTAAGATATTAGAAATGTGTAAATATCTTTACCTCCAAAAGTCCTTGGTGATTTACTAAAGATGTAGTGCTTGTAGCAGAATTGACTTACAGTGAGATTCAAAGGTGAATCTAAAACATGCCTGCATTTAAATTCAAATCAATAAAACTTCCTTGAATCCTTAGTATAAAAATATTGCATAGTCACTTGATTATTTTCTTAATAAAGATTTTGGATTCTGATAATTGGTAGTTATTATAGTAGCTGCTTCCACTGCATATTAAAAATGTTTCATCTCTAGCTAACATTTCCAGGGCTTTGGTCTTATATTATCGGAACTTCATTCTCTGAATTTGAGAATTCACTATAGGATAGCCTCTTCCTTTTAGATAAAAATACCTCTTAATTTTTTACTTGACCAACAGAATAGACTGTTCTGCAAAATATATGTTCACATAATGTCTTGCCCATGACCTGGAGCCTGGTTTGTTCTCTGCCTCCTATGAAATTTGGAGGACTGCAGATACCTTACTCCTTTCTTTCCCAGTTTTCTCTCTTTCCACTTCAACAAGATTCTGATTACATCTGCTTTCAGAATGAGATGTTCTTTTGAGAATGTTCCTTCTAAGAGGGCTTTTTTATTGCCAGGAGTACAGTTTGATGCTTAAATGGCCTTGGGAGTTAATCACTTCTTCCCCACTAGGCCTTAGATTTGGAACAAAGTAATTCTGAGAAAAAATATCTGGCAGCTGAAATTATTTTATTTCTTTTTCTGGCATATTGTCAAGGTACATTTACCTGTGTTAAAAGCACCAAATGAAACCCTTATAAAAATAAAATCTGTCAGAGTAAAGTTTCTTTCTTGCTGTTCCACTTCCTAAACATTATGCACAGTTTTATGTTCTTTTATGTGTTCAGAGATTAAAGAAAATGTTTGTAGTGTTCACTCCTTAAAGAAAAATCATAAATAAATGATTCCTCTCAGAATAATCTGTGTTTGACAATTTTTGCTCAGGACATTTTGGTGGATATCAAGAAAATCAGATTCTGAGAGAAGTCAAGCACATCCTCCAAAATGTTATTAGATAAAAAAATCAGATTATTGTTTTCGTTAAAGGAACTGATTTGTGGGCCATTCTGAGGCACAGATACTAGTTCTCATGGTACCACAGTGCATAGATGAGAAGGAGCTAAGTGTTCCATTCCTGCAGAGGCAATTTGGTGCCCAAATCCTGTTGGCACAGCCCTTGTGCCTGAAGCCCTGAGCCTGCAACACAAGCAACAACAGATCCTGTCTGGTGCTTCTACAGTCATTGAGAATAACAATTCTCATCAAGGGTCTGGAAAAATAGATACTCCTGAAAAGCATATGTGAGATCCTAGCCATTTTGTAGTCAAAATGCCATCATAGAGACAACAGAACTCTGGGTTGCATTAAGTCACAAATATCAATGTACTTCCACATGCCCCAAAGTAGAGATTTCACTCCAGCAAAAAAGCACCATGTAACAGAGGCAGCAGATGTTTAATGGCTGCACCATTGACAATGTGTTTAACTGTTATTAATATTTATAATTCAGTAATGATAACCATGGCTCCAAAGTGCACTAAATGCACTCTCATTATTGCTTTAAGTTAAACCTTGGTCTCAGTTAATTGGCTGTGTGTCCCACTCCTATGCAACCCATATGGCAAGGCCAGGAAATAATAATATTGTTATAGTGACTGCTCTCAAGTGACTGTTTGGTCTCCAGACAATTACTGAACTGGTTTAGCCATGGTCATGTTAGACACCCATCCTTCAGCCTCAAGGAAAGAAATAATTAAACTGCATTTAGTGACATTCCTAGAAACAACAAGACTTGGTCAAAAGCGGCCACCTATGGCCTCGGAGGCTGACTGGTTATAACTGCAGGGACATAAGGCTGGCATGGCAAGTTTTGGACAGGTATTTCAGCAGAAAATGTGAATATAAAGCCATCAAAGTGAGAGAAGGTGTCATGGGTGTGACCAAATAAAATGAAGAAAATATTGTTTTGTTATGGGAATTGGTAGAAAGAAAGGCTGGGGAATTTCTTATCAGGAGAGAGGCAGTTTGTAGCTAGAGAGCTCCAGGAAAGATCCTGTGGTCTTTCAAAATGAAGATGGACCAAAGAACACATCCAAGCAGTTTTCCTTCTCTTTGTCCTTGAAACAGAAAGCAAGGCTGCTGGCATTTGGCTAAGGGGCCATGCCAAAAGGGTTAACAGCCATGCAACTTTGATCTTATACTATGCTTTTAACTGATAGCCTTAAAATAATCAAGAGATCGTGACAGCAGTACTGTACTTCATACTTGTATATAAGAGTTTTTTAAAATGTTTGTATATTTAGTTAGTCTCCAAGCCTTCCTTTCGTATAATTAGAGAAAATGTTTTTACTCTCACACAAGATTGGATCTGACCAAAGCAAAAGAGAACCCAAACATTGGATGAGGGATTGAAATAGCAGACTGCAGTTTTGCTTATATCTGTATTACATACACAACATTCAGTTATATTTAGCAGAGACAGACCCTTTCACTCACCTCCTGGAGATCTCAAGAGAGGAGACTGAACTTGCAGAAGTTATCCATTGCAGTTTCCTTTTCTAGCCAAAACATCCTCCTGGCCACTGGGTCACAGCACTAAGTACATTGACATTCTGTATCTAAACCATGAAGAATTGTTAGATAACTAACCATCACTTGTTTTTCTTTGAATTTTCTCCTTCAAAACAAATACTGGTAGCATTAATAATCAGTTAGATATTCAATTTCACTGAGCCAGAGTATATTCATAAATATGTGGCAACTTCATGTCTGAAGACAGAAGAAATGATCAGTAGTTCAGACAATATTCGTATTTTAATTAAAAATAAACAAAACATTAAAAACAAAATATAAGAAGTCAAAAAGAAACCAAGGATTTAAAAACAATGTTAAAACAATGTTGTTAGTTGAAAACGTTTCATGAAGCTCCTTAAATCTGGAACTGTTTTCTTCTGCCTCATCAAATCTCAATTTAAAACACATTCCCTGTCCCTGCTCATTTCCTCTATTCCATTTTGGTATACACCAAAGAAGTCATGTCCTGTTATTGGTTGAAAAGTGCCATATGCTAAATTCATACAGTCTTACTTTAACAAAATATTTAGATTATTGGTGGAAAATAGTAGTAGAATCACATCTACATTCATAAATGCAGATAAATGCACTCTTGCCATTGAGTTCAACATTTCTTTACCCATGGACATCCTGATTTTTGAATGTTATGCTAATAAAAGGGAGGGCATAATTCCTGATATTTCTGACAGGTATTACTCATAGTTTCAGGATCTTCGGGAAGCTGCCAGGTATTCAGGGAAATGTTTAAGTCCTAAATGTTACATTAATTCTGTATTTCTAATATGAAATTTCAGATGATCCAATGTTTGTTATACCCTATTTGCTATTCATCACTTGCTATTCATTATACTTGTATTTATAAGTCTCAGTTACCTAATCAGGAAGTGCAGACAATAGTATGTGATTTGGTTGACCAGTCAAACACTTCAAATACTGAATAGATGAAACTATTTGAGAACAAAAAATAGGCTGAAATCTGTTCATATAAAACTGTTCAGTGAGTACTTACAAATAACAAATGTGTTTGTAGAAATCAGGATTGTTTCCAGAATGATTCATGAACTGCAAAACGGCCAAATTAGCAACAAACACTATTTGCAATGGATAATTCAATCAGTCATAGATTGATTTAGCAGAATCATTGACAAGAAAATTCAGCAGAATCTGTGATTCTCTTCTCCAGTAATGTTGAGTAGCATTTTCTTTCTCTGTTTCACCATGAAAGCTGACTGGAAAACATATTGTCTTCAAACTTTTGTCTTCCCTTTCTTAAGTCTCCAGGTATTTTTTAGTCCCCTTCATAGGCAATAAACTGAGGAGTTACAGTCTCATGTAACTCCTCAAAAAATGTCTACATTTTTTTAACCTGAAGCCCCATGGCTGTGTAAGTACCAAAATGAAATAATCAACCACTTTTGAAGTTAAGCGTTAGAAACCTGGCTTAACTGCTTTTGGACAGCCCCAGAAAGACAGAGCCAGGACCAGATCCTCCCTGCTTTCAGTGTTTGCAGTTACCTGTGAGAGCCACAAGCAGAGCAGAAGCTGAGTCTGCTCCTTTCTGCTCAGGCAGTCGGAGCAGTGCTATAACCGTGGGCTGATGGGGTGACTGATGGCTGAGCTGAACTGCATAGTGGCAAACTCATATACAGATTTGGCAACACTGTTTGGATAATATTCTAGCACAGGGAGCAAGATTGACATCTGCTACCTTTTACCATGTCAGGGACTATTTGACTTAATCATCTAAGTTCCCATAATGAAAAGAGGGAAAATTCATCTCTATTAAGTCACCTGGAACAACAGAGATGACTGACAGTAGGAAATCAGATATATGTGCCTTTGGAAGACACATGAAGGGGAATCAACAGGATGATGTCAGAAATGCCCAGCATCCTGTGTGGCCTCCAAGGGCCTCTCCAGAAAGCTGTGGGTCTATCCTAGGTCCTGTACCATAACTGCATTGGTGTCTAGCATATTCTGAGTTGCATAAAATTGAACTAGATGTTATTACATGGGCAAATGAATTGGTGTTTTATGTGACAAAGGAAACATTTTACCAATGTTATTGAATAACTACTCTTAAATGTCTCCTCTTGCCTGTGTTTTGGTGAGATGCTCAATGGCATGATCTAGATTTCTTTTATTTTTTATTTAAAATCTGTAACAAGTCTAAGAAATGCTAGAGATTGTACTTAGCTCTTACATATTACAACAAATAACCCATAATAATATGGAAGGTTCATATCATTTCAGCGTATGGGATAGTGAATTTTCTTCCTTTGCTTTAATGACATTTGCACTGTTTCCTCTCTATGTTTGTGTACCATTAGGTCCACAAAGCCCAGAACAGAGGTTGGCAGAGAAGTCTGAAGAAAATGCAATTGCAGCCTGTACAAGATCTGTGAATGAAATGCATGGTCTCACCCTGGCTCCCAGCTTGCTCCATGCTCTTTGGAGTGTAGGAAAAACAGTGGGATACTACCTGTCTTCCACCTGACCACAGCTTGTGGGGCATGCAGGTTATAGGAAATACTCAGGTTATTTCTTACTCCTCCTCTCTCACTTATTTTTCTGCAGGTATTAAGTGTTTCTTGTTTTCCTCACCAGCTGCTTGTGCCAAGCTGCAATGCAATCAGCAGTAAAGCAGCCATGCAAAGCAGGAAAAAGTGTCACAATGAGCTGATTGAACAAATATTTCTCTATTTATTCATATACTGTGTACAGTATCTGCTTCAATTTCCTCATAAAGTGCTCCATCATCACTTTAATATATGGCATCAAGCTGCAAAAGCTGTATTAATTGTCCTGCTTCTTAAACTATGGGAATGGTTTCTTCTGCTACTCACATTTTGGATACATTATAAGAAAATTCTGCTGTAGATTTCAAAATGCTCTCTTTAATGTGTATAACTGTGTTTGTTAAGTAACAAACCCATGAAAATAGAAGGCAACAGAATGACATACATCAGGACAATACTGAAAAATTGTTCATTTTAACTTACAGCACTTGTCACAAGAAAATCTCAGCTTGAAATTCACATTTACATTTGTTTAATTACATTAATCCTAGGATGCTTTAATCTTCAGTCCTGGAAATGGGAATAAATTTAAGGTAAGTTAGCTCACCTACCTCATTGCTTGTTTTGCTGTTTTGGGTTTAGTTTAATATATCTGAAACCTATATCTGGCTATGGAGATATCTTTTTTTCTCTCTTTTTTTTTTTTTTTTTTTCCTAAAAGGAAAATGTTTCTGTTTTACAACCCTTAAAGGAATTTTTTTTTTTATTTCCTAACAGGAACATGTTGCTGTTTTACAAGCCTTAAAGGAATTTTTTTTTTTAGATTAATTAAAAAAGGCTTACCAGGCTTGTACTAGGAAAAAAAAAACAGATGGGATGACTCTGTAAGTAGAGTCATTCATTTACATCAGAGCTAGAAATGAGTGGGGCTGCTCAAGTGCGTCAAGCTGCATAAGGAAAGCACAGTTTGGACAGCAACAGAGACTATTGCAGCTAATGAAATGTTAATGCTGGGAGTCCAGCAGTGACCTCAGGTTACCAGATCTGGCAAGAAGCTTTTACCCACCTCGAGTTGAAAAGTGTCACAAAGGAAAGCCTACATGTTCACTGGAGAAACTCTTTAAAATAGAAGCATCATAACGTCTCTGAGTCACAGAGCTTTGCAGAATGCAAAGAGGTCACAGAGTGGTCATCCCCTTGAGGAAATCTGAGTAATATAAAAATTTTCTGCCCTCTGACTTAACAGCATGGGTGGCTGAGCTATTTTACCACTCAGGAAGTCTTGAACAGCAAAAATGCTGATCAGAGGACAAAAGTTGCAGTACTGTTTTCCTTCCCCATTCAGTTTCTTTCACGTTTATTTTGATATTGGGGGTTTTAAGTTGCATGAAATTATATGGCTGATTTTTTTTTTCCCATAGTGATCTGGAAAGAAAATCCTGTATGACTTGAAAAGAAGAAAAGATTTTTTGCCTTCTTTTGCTAAAAAAGAAAAAAAGAAGAAGACAAAAATAAAGTGTATATGAAGGATGCAGAAGGCAAATTAAATTTTAGAGAAAGAAAATAAAGTAAAAAATGGTATAACTCACCCATATGTAGGAAGACATGAGTGCTCACACATATGAATTCTTTGTCAGTATAAAAAAATTACCTAAATGTATGCAAACGGGTCAACTCACACAGACATTCCTATAGTCGTACAGGAGTATTAGCACAGGCATACATGTTTGCATTCCTTGTTATTAATATGATATTATGTATGGCATACACTATATCATATAGTGATATAGATCATATTGATCTACCTAGAAATCTTTTAGTCTAGCATCATTTGTTTTTAATAATTTTCACAGTTCATTCCAGCCAGAGTATGGTGTCTCTGAGAATAATACACAGAGAGTCTTAGTGGGTAGTTGGAGGTGCTGTATCTCCTAAATGCACACATATTTGCCTTCCATGAGAATGCTTTTTCGTCTCATCCTAAACTTACCAACAAACTTTTTGAAGCATGAAATTTTTCATAGGGATGTTTAAGAATGAAGTAAAAAACTTAGAAATAATAAATTCATTACGAACTCTTCAACAAAACACAACTACTAACACTTATTTATCTTTTGACTCCTGTTCACACAGTCATACATGGTAAAGTGGAAAAACCTGCTGAACTGGTTTCTTGGTTAGACTTGTTCCCATGTTCCCCTGCAGGTTATATCTTGCCATTAAGATTTTTGGGATAAGGACTATCTCTTGATTCCATATTTGTATGACAGCCAGCAGAGTGACTACTGCAAAACACAACAAATGGGAAAATTCCTACTCAAAAGGCCATAGTTAGATGAATGCAATACCAGCTGTTCTGACTTAATGCAACACTCCATCTTCCTGAGTATCTTGTGTCCATCAGTATCCACAGATAAAAATCCAAGGGAAGAGCAAGAATATGTAGTCCTTTGCATATTCAGACTGCTACTATTTTCAACTCAAGGATTCCTTATCTTGGTAAGATTTTCCTATTTAGTCATCCCCAGAGGGGGTGACTAAATAGGAAAAATTCTTGCAAGTATTTGTCCAGGCAGCCTATTGATATAATGTAAATTTTATGCTCAGTGTCCTCCAGCAAGCTCTCCCACAGGTCCAGCACAATTTATAGAGAACTATCCTCTTTAGTTAGTTCTGAACCTGCCCCTTATGTCTGAACATGATGGCCTCAGTTCTCATTTTTGGCAAAGAAAATGCACTGACAATCTTCACATCACCCATAACTATACTGAGCTCCACCAAACCATCCCTAAGTTTCTTTTCAAGGCTGAGGATCCCCATCCTGTGAAGCTGTTGTTCTTGTAGAAAACATTTCTGAAAAACAGGAAACATCCTTGTTGCCCTTTTGTGGACCTTTTAAATCCTAATACACCCCAGAGACCATTTTATAAGTAGAGCTGGGACTGCTGTTCCTTATATGCATCACTTTACATATATCTACATTGCATTTCATCTATCATTTTATTGCCCAGCCACTCAGTCTTTGAAATACTTCACAGTCTGCCCTTGTCCTACAGGTCTGAATAACTTTGTGCCATCAGCATATTCTCTTATTTTACTGCCTACTTTCTTTTTCAGGTAATTTTTTGACATTTTTCTCTGAGACAGTGCTGGTTTAACCAGTTGATACCTGCTGCACACCCTCAGCACAGTTGAAATAGCTGTCCATGACCTGGGCTGAGGTGACACAGTGACCTGGATCAGGAACATGACCTGCAGTTTTTTGTGCTGGACTATTTTTAAATGGGAAGGCAGGAATACGGCAGCTTATTCTTCCACTTACCCAATGCTAAGGTGAATGAACAATCTTAGCCTATTTAAAGCTTTTCCCTGTTTCAAATATCAACTTTAAATGCAACACTCAACACATAAATTTTCATGGCCCCTGTACCATGGTACATAGTGTTCCAGATGATGAATAAAACAAAGCATAGGGAAAAGAAGAACAGGCAAGTGTATCCTACTTTGATTAATCACTGTCAGAAGAGATTCCAGTTAAAAAAAAAAAAAAAAAAAGAAAAGAAAAAGAGTAGGCCACTAACTAAACTCTGTAGAAGTGTTAACCAAGAAATCTCATGAGGAAGAGGATAATAGAAATGTGGATTAAAATTAGTATGGTTGGAGCATATCTCTAAACATTGGGCATCCTAATGTAGACAGCAAAGCTCTTAATTCCAATCTCTCTTCAGCCAACAAAGATGGGTATTTTTAGGAAACAATTCACAAAATATCTTTCACATACCTACATTAGAAAGAATTTCAATGACCATATTGATTATATCACCTTAACTATAAAGAATTTTGGAAAATTAGTTCAGAAGTGGACATATTCTGCTGTTTTGGACCCCACCTTCAGTCTGTCCACCTTGTTCATGTCTAGAAATAGTTAAATACTGTGTAAGATGATAGCCCATTCATTGGAACTAAAGTTTTAACACCTTGATTTAAACCTCTGGACAATTTCCCAGGATGACTCCCTAGGTCATCTCACTCATCCTAGGTCAATCAAGACAGCCATCATGAATAATATGTGCAATTTTTCTTCACTTATCACACTTGTCTTCTGCTCAGAATTTCTAGCATGAGCTCCAAGTTAAAAAAAAAAAATCTACTTCCAAATGGCTACAGCAATCTCATTGGTAGCTGTTTACTCACAACCATTTGAGCAGAATTTGAAAACAATGATCAAAATTGTTTAGTAACAGAGAAAAAAATAGGTTGTTTTCTTTGGGTTTTTTTTTCATTTCCTTCCCTTGATCAAAATCAATAAGTAAAAGATTTAGAAATTTATGAACTACTGAAAACAAAGGTCCAGGATGGAAAACATTATACAAAATTAATTATAGTGATCATTGTTGCCATGATTGTGATTTACAGCACATACCTCTGCTTGTAGCAAGAAAGACATAAAACAGAATATGGAATTAGTTGGAGAGCAAAACTTTTTCTCTGTGTTTTCCTGAATGCCTGATTTCTAAAAATTCCCCAGCTGTGATGAGTTTCCTTCTGTACTGCAATCACATTGTGGGTAGCTTTATTTCCAAATGTGAAAGGCATTAGATAGTGTGTCCAAATACAAGGTTAGCTGGCCTTCCTTAAGGCAAGCAAAGGAAACAGAATAGGATGCTGAAAAGTGGGATAACCTTAAAGCTGTGGGACATCTGGTTGCCCTGTACAAGATGGAATCAAGCAGCTGCTAAAGTGTCATAGGAATGCTTCACAGAGGCACACAGGAATTATCATTCCAGATCAAACTAATGGTACCAGTACCAGATGCTTCAGAGGAAGACATAAAACTTCCATAATAGGCAATTATGCAACAACATGTTCAGAAGGGAAGTTTCTCCTTCAAGTCTCAGCCATTTAGTGCATGATTTATATCCTGAAGAATGTGGATTGATTTATGTCCTGGAGAAACCACAGTTATCCTAATAATTCATAAAATGGCTAATCCTTTTTTGTTTTTTTAATGTCAACGAGCTTTTTCTACGTGTTGTAGCTGTGTATTATTAGGAAACAAATATGAAGAAATACTGAAACCAACTGAAACTCAAGGAAGAATGTAGAGGGAAAATGAAATTATGTAAATTAGAATATGGCCAAAAGGCCAGGAATAATCTCAAAAAAATACAATACACATGTTTTCTCTTTAACCACTTGGCAGCAATAAGAATGGTAGATGCATAACCTGCTAACAAAGCACAGGTTGGAGCATTCAGGTGTGAGGCTGTGGGAATGAGCACTGTCAGTTGCCTGGATGAGGCCCTCTTTCTTTTCTTCTCTGTGTCAGAGCTGCCAACAGCCCTACCACAAGAGAGGAGAAGACCCAACGAGGGAGCTCTCCAACCCCATTGCCTTAGTCACTAGACATAAACCAGATTCTATGACTCTGTGATTAAAATACACCCTTAAGTCTCATTCTTCTCAGAGATTGTATACTCTCATCACATGGCACACAGTCTGGTGTTATCTTTGGGCAGCTTAAGTCCAAATTGTGACCAGGCCATTGAGCTGCTTCTGAGAGCTGTTAAATGAAAGATGAAGCCAGTAGAGTTGTGTTACTGAGACAGCTTCTCTAAGGAGAGCATTAAACACCCTTTGGTCAGGGCTGCTGCAGTAGACTGAGCAGTTTTTTTTTTTTTTCTCTGAGTGTGAGCATGTATGCTAAACTATTTATGTTAAGAAAATGCATGCCAGGATCTGAATGTTTGCTAGGGGTATGACATGACAGGCACACATGCTACAGCTGTGTACGTCCTGCTGCTGCCAGAGACTGTATTTCATTCGGAACTACTTTAAAAAAGTAGTTTAAGTTTTATGGCAGCCCACAAAGTGCACCAGCATATAAACACATTCTCATCTGAAAGAGGAGTTTTGGTCCATGCTACCACTGTTGAGTCAGTACAAAATAATGAAGATATAAATGGGAAATATCCATTTAAACATAAGCAGAGTGTATAGCTAAGTCACCCAAGTATTTCTTAGATTATAAAGCTGTGAGGAACCACTGTGCTAATCTAACCCAGTTTTTCTAAAAGACATCCTGTTCTGAGTTACAGATTTCCAGAGATAGAGTTTTGCTGTAATCCTTGTTAAATTGTTCCAGAGGTTAATCATCCTCTTCATAAAACTAATTCCTCTAAATTGGAATTTTTCCAGCTTCAGCATCCATCTACCACATTTTGTTATGTCTTTGTCTGTTGAACTGAAGAACCCCTAATTATCAAATGTATTTTCTCCATGGAGATACTTATAAACTGTGATTATGTCATCTGTTAACCTTTCCTTTGATAAACTAAACAGATTGAACTCATTGAATTTGCAGTCCTTGTTTTCTTGTCCTCTAACTATTCCTGCACTTCTCCTCCAGATTGCTCACCTCCCCTCCCAAGTTTGCAGGCAACTACATAAGATGGTGAACCCCAGAACTGAGCATATTAATGTTGTCACAACCACACAAAATACAAAGATATAACAGCCCAACTTCTCCTCAGAAGTCCAAGCATCACAAAACCATATTTGTTCAGTTAAGATTCCCTGTTTATATTTGGAGACCTAACAGTTAGTCAGTTCTAATAAACTCAATGTGTTCTGTGTTGATTTTTAGTCATTAGATTTTCTTAAAGAAATGCTTGTTGGGTACTCAGATGAATGCCTGACACAAATCCATGTATATTTTATCAATGTTATTTACCTTTATTAACCCAGCTTGTAATCCCACCAGAGAGAGACATCTGGTTGGTTTGACAAGAACTATTTTCATAAACTCATGTTGATTGACATTTAATATATTATGCTCTATTGGAAGTTGCAGTATTCCAAATGTTATAATTTCATAAGGAATTATTCTATCAGCTGCTGAAAGATGAGGTTCCATCCCTGTGGAAATTCTGTGGGTCATTTTGAATTAACTTGATTCTAACTTATATTAAACCTCTCTCAGCCTTTTGTCATATACTATAATGCAACCACCACTGCAAAAGGGCTGCCTCACACAAGTGCAAAGAGTGGGATAAGAGTGTCAACACTTCACAACAAATTAAACTAAGCAGGTAGTCGTATTTGAGCCTTAGGCTTCCAGAAAATCAATCTTCTCATGCAAGAAAAGCTCATTGATCCACAGCCTATGCAACTGTGTTTGTTTTAAAAATACATTAAATAAATTATGATAACATAGGTCTGTATATAAGAGGATGCATTAAACCCAAAACATTTGGATTTACACAAAGCCTATGTCCCAATGCTAGTACTTTACTAGTAGATATGGAAAATTCCCATCATTTATTATAAAACACTTTACTCCCAATACTTCATAAGGGAAGCAGAAATTATAATCAATATTGAGGAGCTGAACTGCAATGGACAGAAGTATAATAGCATGAAATGTAGTCAAAATACCCAAAGTTCAGATCGAAAGGGTTTGGACAGAAATGGGTAGTGGATTCTTGGGTAAAACTTCAACCTTAAAATTAAATTCAAAATAAATTAATGCAAAATTACTATCTAGGTTTTTCTGGCATTCTGCAATCCTAAGATTAGGCCAATAAGACTACTGCACTTTAGATCACTTTAATTTATGCTATGTATAAATTATTCATACATATATATTGCTATGTACTATGTACTATTACTATGTACTAGAGTTATTGCTATGTAGCCAAAGCAATGGTTTTGTAAGTAATGAATGATCTTGTAAGAAGTTCTACCTAAAACAACGTGGTCTGCTTAACTGGAGTTTTTTAAGAAATGAGAATAAAAACATGAGTTCCACACCCTTTCTCCTTGATCCTCAGGTCTGGGTACACATTCGTCCAATTGCTGTGCTAATTTCTCTCCAAAAACTAGGTAAAGAGCTGTTTCTCTAATGGGTAATTTTAAAAATCATCTGGAGAAGTAAATGCTATTATTCCTCACCCCTATTTTCCAGAACTTCCAGGAGCTGGAGCAGTCATCTAGAGACTAACATTCTGAGTTCAACTCCCTTCTCTGTCTAATTAATTTAAACCCTGTTATTCTAACTACCTAATGCACTATATTCGTTAAGAAGGGCTTTAGAGGTTTGTGAAGTGTTGTTTTTGTTCCCTCATACTGGAGTTCTTCCATTTTATGTGACCCATTTAAACAATGAAATGAAAAAGAACAATCTGACTCTAAACCCCAGGGTTTAAATTGCTCATGGGAATGTGTAATAGTAAAACATCATAATAAATAGAAGAGTTCCCTACATCAACCCCTTTTACTTGGTACTTGCTTTCTATCTTTCTCAGTGAATGTTTAAGTTGCTCATATAAAGCAGAGGAGCTTTGGGATGGGAGAATGAGGGTGCCCACTCCTTCCCACTCAGGCTAGAGGTGAAGACACATTCCAGGAGACAGGAGAAGAAGGCTCAAATCCAGTTGACCTAGGGAGAAGCTGAACTTCTCTCCTGGATTGGTGTCCTGATGAAAAAAGTCATTAGCTTTATTCCTGTTTCCTGGTTTTATTATTCCTAGCAGCAGATCAGCTGCTAGGTTTACTCTAGAAGACACAGATACTGATGGGACAATCCATGTGAGTTATGGCAAGATTTAGGCCAGGGACAGGTCTTGAACTGTTTTGCAAGTCTGTCTAGAGTGGGAAGTCAAGAGAACCAAGGAGGTTTTATTGCACCAACTTTGAAATTACTAACATGCAACAGGTTTAATATAAGTTGTCTAGGATCACTCTATAGTGCCCTAAAGAAATGTATTCTGTGAGAGAGCAAGTCATTACAGCTGTTGTACAAACAACACCTTGCAAACATACCTGGTGTGCTCCAGTGACAATAGAAGGGGGATGAACAACCCACTCAGATTAGATGCCTAATTTTTAATGGCCATGTGAAGGCAAAATGAATCCCACTCTTGAAATCACAGATACACTTCTGGTTTAAGGAACAACTACTGAAAGAGTTGTGGAGCTAGTTTGTAGATCTAAGTACCTGCAATGACCAATCCCATCTAACACTCCTGGTTATGTTCCAATCTGTTGTGGCTGGACAGGAGCAAAATAAAATCTTACTCTTTTTTTTTTCACAGAAATTCAAAATCTTCCCTTTAGAATTCATCTTGCAACTCCAGCAAGATACATGAAGTGCAGCCCCTCTTTACTGTCACATACGCTTTCCCTGTACTTTTCCCTTCAACCCTATCAGCACAATCCCAAGAAAACGTTCTTTTCAGGGCCTAGCTCCTCTGATGAGCTGTGCTTATTTGTGCCAGATGTAATGTACTTTACTAAGCTCCAATTCATTATCAATATTGTTGACCCAAAGCTGACCTGAAGGCATAAGATAAGGTCCAAGACTACCTGCCTAGAACCAATCAAAATTTCTTTGTATTGAAGATAGCCATGTATTAACTGAATTTTCTGAATCCTTGTGTTATCTCAGTGATCATCAGAAATGTATCTGCTCTGACTGCTGGCCACTGACTGGTAAATTGATTCCTTTCCTGGCTTGTGACAAGTGACCATAGAGAGTGACTGCACAGATGAGAGATATCTGCTATGTCAATTCTCCAGATCTCCTGCATTCTGAGAGAACCCAAGATTATTTTTTTTTATGGGAGAGAGAGGAATAAAACTGACATGAACATTTTTTATTTTGCTCAAACTTAATTTTTATTTAATAAATTATTCTGACAAAGCATTCCCAAATAATATCTATTTCTTTAGTTCAGGAAATTGTTTTTCTTTTCTTTAAAAATACACAGTGCAGCCAAGGTTGTCAAAAAGGTACAATCTGGAGCAAAAAAGACTCATGCACATATTTCACTATGTTGTAGAGGTGTGTTCTGAGATGGTAAAAAATACCTGTGTTGTCTGCAGCAGCAATTATCATTGCTCTCAATAGTACCAAGACTGTCCAGTAAGTACCATACATGCATGGCCAGAGCTAGGGATAAAGAGAAATAAAGAGGCTGGGATCAGGTGCTGGAAAAGCTTAAAGATTCTGAGGAGACCCTATAGCAGCCTTCCTGTACCTGAAAGGGGCTTAGAAGAAGGCTGGAGAAGGACTTTGCACAAGGCCATGTAGACATAAAGCAAGGAGGAATGGTTTTAAGCTGAAAGGAAGTAGGTTTAGATTAAATATTAGGAAGATATTCTTTACTATGAGGGTGTCAAGAAACTTAAATGTCTTGTCCATAGAGTGTGTGGACTCCCCATCCCTGGAAGTGTTCAAGGTGAGGCTGGATGAGACTGGGTAATCAGGTGTAGTGGAAGAGGTCTCTGCCTATGGCAGGGGGTTGGAACTAGATGACATTTAAGGTCACTTTTGTGTTTCTAAGGATCCTTTCCAAGGCCTATAATGATACACATTAGATTGTTGCACCTAGGTCAATGACATTACCAAGTCTGACAGTCAAGCCCAAATTGCCATGTAGCATAGACTTGATTGCAAATCACAGATTTCCTGAACCAAGTACTTTCAAGAACTTTCTCTGCAAATAATCCAGGAGCCTAGCTTGATCCCCATCAACATTACATTATGTTATTACCAAAAAATTAAAAATGCAGAGCTTAAAATTAAGTGTACAATGAACTGATTCAGCTGTCATGATCTCGTGCTGATAAAATCAGGTACATAGGAAATGCTTCATCTTTCTTCCACTCCCTTCTTCAATTATAAAGGAAAGTCATGTTTTCCCATATACAGAAAAAAAGAAGGCGACTCATTTTTGAACTAAAACAAATATTTTCTTAAACTAACTCTTATTTCCCCAAATATTTTACAGGAGCAGACTTTACTGAAGAAGTTTAGTCAGCTGTGCAGATTGACTTCTGAAGTGTAAAATAAACCTTTACTTAACAGATGTCAAGAATATGACTTTGTGAGATAATCACGGGTTTTGTAATAAGTTGGTGGTAGTTCTTTCTGTGTGGAATGAATGAAGTTTTGGTGCCAACTCTTTAAAAAATGACAACATGATTATTAACAATTGACTGGAATCGGAAAAGAAGAAGTAACAACAAAACTGACTGTACTTTTTTGTGTGTGTTTGGAAGGCACAAATTGCTCACTAAATGGCATGGGAGTACAGCTGTCTTTAATAGGTATACTATTCCTTCATTTGGGAGCATCAATGGAACTGCAATCAAGTGCCCAGGAAGACAACCTTAGGCCTAGTCTTGAGACATCAGCCAAAGCCAACCTTTTCCTTTGGCCAGTCTTCCTCTACAGGACCTGGATATCCTGATTCTCTGCTAATTTGATGGGAGTTCCAAGATATGACTCATCCCCCATCCAGTCAAAACCAGTTCAGCACCCAATCAGCTCACACGACTTCTGTGTCTGGGGAAAGAAAGTGGGACCTTCTCCATAAATCCTGGCTTTTACCACCTTCCCAGAATACAGGGCTGCTCTGCTGTCAGCACAGAGAACAGCACTAGAAGGACATTAACACGCACTCTAAATATTTCCCACCGAGACAACCCTTTGCTGTGCTAAACATCAGCAGTGAAGGCTTGGAAAAGTTGACGCACCTGAGACGAGCGGCACTAAATTTCCCTGCTGGCTGAACCCATTGGTATTTGGCACAGATTCCAGCAAACTTTCCCACCCTCCAAAAATATCCCTGTGGACTGTCATGGTGCCGCCTGGTTGGCTGCGATTGTTCTGCACTGCCAGACAGAGTACATAATCTTGAGCTGGAAACAGAAATGTGGGCTTATTGCAGGATTTTGAGAAAAGTTGAGGGATGCTTTTATCTCTGGTGGCCTGACACTGAACTTGCTTGATGGCAATCAGGAGCTGCTCTAGGCAGACCTGAGAGTGGGAGTTTTCACGGAGGCTGGGTCCCCATTTGAAAGGAGTACTAACAAGGACATGTGTACTGGCTCTCTTCTCACTTGCTGGCCTTGTGCCTGAGAGCCAGACCTGCTTCTATATATATCAAAACTTTTGAAGTCCCTTGGGAACAGCGATTCTTTGCCAATGGAACCATGTGTTGCTCATCCCCCTGTCAGTGCTGTATTGCCAGCTCCCAGCCCTGCCAGCTGACACACTGCTGAGGCCAGCAGTGGAGAGGGTGGCCAGCCGTCCCCACCTCCCTCTTGGGTCACACAGGGACCAGCACTTGTCACCTCTCCTGCTTTTTCATTTGTGTCCTTCAGACAAGTCCTTCCAGTACTGCTGCTACTCCAGCTCACCTCTATTTTTGTCCATTTTCATTGGGGATCATCTTCTTCCTGCCAGCTCCTCACTGCTTTGTGAGGAAAATAATATATTTTCTTCCCTCTCATCTTCCCCTCATTCCAATTTTCTCTGTTGTTTCTCAGATTCCACTTCCAAGCTTCCTAACCCTCTGCAGCCAGCTTCATAGCTCACCTGCACACATTACTTTATCTTTTCTTCTATCCCATCAATACATGCTTTACAGTCCTCCCCACTCTGTTGCTCCAGATTTCCCAGTCTATTTTATTCCTGAATATTCTGCACAGGAATGAGGAGGACAGAGATGAGGTAGAATCACTCAAAACCTTTGTACATTCGTACAAATGCCATTGTAAGTCTGAAGTTTGAGAGGCCAGCTTTTAAAAAAGTAACCATGAATATAAAGACCAAAGATTATTTCAAAGCAACTCCTTTCCTCCCTCCTAGAGTTGCTGTTTTTTATTTCTGACGGAACCTAATAAGGGAAAACAAAATAATTTACTCTGGGGAGGGAATTAATGCAGCAGGCCTGCAGTGGTTCCTCTGGAGACCTCCTCATCTACAGTGAAAATCCATGTAAGTCCCCTGTAAATACATATCTTCAGCATTTCTGCTAAATGCATGCTATTTACACAATAGCCCATTACAACAGCCCATCTGTCAACCCTCTTTCATGGCCACAGGTGGAAAATGAAAAATTCTTTTGAACAGAGCACTGAGGGTCTTTGGAGGAAAGCTTGTTTGCCACTGTATAGCCAGGCCTCCCACAGAGCCAAGATCTGCAACCTTCTGGGGCTCCCAGCCGTGGCTGGCCTTTAGTCAAACAGTGCCCAGGGCAAGCCAGAATTTCATGCCTTTCCAAGATGCTAATTGATTGGGGATAAACATTAACCTAGAATTTCAGTGGTGCACTCTATTCCTAAGCATGCTGGGCAACCAACCAGCTAACCCACGCCTCAGGCTAACCCTACTTCAAGGGTCTTTGTAGAAGACCCAGAAGGTCATGGAAGTTTCATTCATTTTATGGTACAGACAACTACAAAGCAGCTAAACGTTTTTATTTTTAAGAGCTTCCTTTCAATTCAGAAAATTATTGTGAAACTATGGTGAAGAGAAGCAGGGCATGTGCCAAGCTCTGGAGATAGACTCCCTTGTTCAGAGATCAGAGCAATGAAGCAGCACCTTAGCCCAGACTGCAAACTGAAGTCAAGCAATTATTTAGATCACATATGCACTTACAGTGACAGATAATCTACCCGTTCCCTGAACTCTGAGAGACATCTTGCCCTTCCAAAAATGTCGTCACAGGTTCTCAGCAGATCTGGCACAGAGTAAGTGCAGTTTAAATACCACTGGCCCCAGTCCAACTCGGAGTGTATAAGCCCTGGGCTCTCACCCCATCCGACAGTGTGGGAATAAAGTTTCTAAGAGGCGGCTAGAAATCAAAGAAAGAATGACAGAGATTTCTGTGACACTCTAAAACTATTTGCTGAGAGCTGTCAGGTTGCTAGTCTCCCTGTTTTGTTTCCATAATGATTCAATTACTCAATTAAAAAAGAAAAAAACCCACATTGACTTACAACACAGGATTAAAAAATGTCAGCAGCAGGAGACTGTCTTTAAAGCCAGGTTGCACTTTGATGTGGCCATATGGGTTGTGGCCATATCTATTGTATTATTTTTCCATTATTTTTTTTTTCTGATTCAACTTATAGAATCATAGAATGACTGAGGTTGGAAAAAACCTTCAAGATCATTGATTCCAAATATTAAGTTAGGACCATCGTATTCACCAATAAACCATAACCCCAGGTGCCACACCCACATGCTTTTTGAACACTTCCAAGGAGAGTCATCCCACCACTTCACTGGGCAGTCTATTTTAGTGCCTGACCAACCTTTCAAACAGTAATTTCTTCCTAATATCCAAACTAAATCTTCCCTGGCACAATTTGAGGGTTTTTTCTCTTGTCCTGTCACTTATTACCTGGAAAAAGAGACCAAGTCCCCCTTAACTATCATCTCTTTTCAGGTGTAGTAGAATCTCAGGTAGAATCTCTTCAGGTAGGTGTAGAATCATCTCAAAGTTTGTTCTTAATTCTGTATCATCCTTGCTCATCCTGTTTCTTTTTTTTTTCTTTTTTCTTTTTTTTTTTTTTTATATGAAATTGTTCTTTCTGAGCCTTCTACCTCAGTTTCATCCTGTTAGAATATGAAACCAGTCACACTGAAAGTAAACTTTTGAACCTGAAGTGTTTGAGTTAGGTTAAAATTAGGTAAAACCATCTGCAGACCAAAGGTCCTCCATATGTTGAAAGAAGAAATAGGAAGAAAAGACATGGAGAAAATGGTGCAAATATATTTCATTCTCAGCAGCATCACCAGCTGAGGACCCCTCCACACCTGCCAGTGCAATACTACACCTTTGGCTGTTGCCCAAATCCACTGCAAGCAAAAGAAGCCTGATACTGACGTCCTAGCTCAGGTGCTGGAGGCAGAAGAACTACATTTACTTAGCACAGGATCCTAAACAAAATAGCTCTGCCCCTTAGCATGGCTAATGATCAAAGATGCAACATTACCCTGAAAACAGATGAGAAAGCAGCTTAGGAATATCTATAGTATGTATGGTTCAATATAGATATGCCAAATTCAAGTTACTGTTCAGTACAATCCTTCCTGTGAATGTTACTCCCACAAATGTCAGTCAGAATCATATTTCTGAAAAAAAGCACCCAATGACAGCAACTGTGAAGTGTTTGGGAGTCTGCTGCCTTCCAACTTTTAAGTCTTTTATGCATTTAAGATGTATAGCTATATTCAAAAATAGAAGTTTTTCCATTATTCTTTGTCCTTTCTATCCTTTATCTCACAACTAGGCATATTTGCTCCTACTGATAGTTAAGTTTTCTGCCTGGGGTGTGTAAATACAAAATATTGGTTACAAAATACTAGGAAGGGTTATGTTGACCATTAGAAATTTGATGAAAATGTGCAATCCCATAGTATTCATATTCATCAACTTAATTGCCCCACCATAGTCCTAAGTGGCTTGTCAATTGTCCATTTTGAACTCCAGGAGTGTTGAGATCTGAGCAGTTGGAGAGAAAATCTGCCCCCATAATACCTTTTAGGGGAAATAACATCAGATTCATGTGCTTATCCCATTGTGGTTTTGTTTTTTTTTTTACCCTCTGTAACCCATTTTAGATTAATAGTTATAGCTTATAAAAAAATATTCTGGTGATTTCATGTGATCTTGACTATGGATCATTCTAACTATACATATAATTTTGCCTGGGTGATGGTCAGAGCAGGCTGATGAGCTGCAGTACAGAATGCTGCAATTCTTTTATTTTGTGTCTGCCCGCCTTATTTGTAGCTGATGGCTAAATTTCTCTCTTTTACAATTGCTGAAATAGCCTTGAAATGGGAACTGCCTGTAATTGATGCAGTGATGTCTACCAGCATTTGCAGAATCTAAGTGACAAGCTCCAAACACTAGCCACATCTGGAGTAGCATGTCCAGTTCTGTTTATCCCTGTTCCAAAAAGACACATTAAACTTGGTGCAGGCCAGGAAAATTGCTCCCAGTTTTGCATGGAGAATGGGTTTCATTTTAGAAGAGACTGAGAACAAGACAAAGTGAGAAGATAGCGACAGGCTTAAGCTCTCCTTAGGGTACAACAGTCAGATCACAGCACTCCATTTCCATACCACAGCTGAGTCAGATCTGTCCTATTCAGAGCATGGCAAGGGTGGTTTTTGTTTGTATCAAGACACAGATGCCTGTGGCCCGTTTAGCCTAAGAAGGCAAAGGTGTGTTAACATCAGTGTTCGGATTCATATTGATTTTGAAGCAGATCTCCTGATCTGATTGCTTTACCTGACAAAATGGTTATAGAAGGCATCAGATGGATTCCTTTCAGATTGAATTAGTCTAGAAGATGTGACAAAAGCTCATTTGGTGAGCTCCTGCCACTAATGAAAGCTCAATGGGAGATTCCTCATGAGGGAAAGTGGTGGGGCAGGCACAGATCTCTTCTCCTTATGACCAAGGGAACGCCATGAAGTTGTGTCAGGAGGCTCACCTTAGATATTAGAACTAAGAGACCCCTTGCCAAGCCTTACTGCCCAGCAAGATTGCTCCAAAGACTCCTTGTTTAAAATTAGCTCAAGCATTTTCACAATATTTTAAGTTAATAAGAATGATTGCCATGAAGAAATTAAAGAGGACCATTAAAATCATAAAGTTATGGATCATCTTTCTAGCCAGACCAAAAAAGCATAAGGAGTTTTAAGAAAGATTTTAAATTTATGGAAAGGATTGCACAATCTGACTGCTTGTGTTCCTCAGGGGATGGAGAGGGCTTTGTAGATTTTATGAACTGATTCCCAGGGGGCCATATCCTTTGTGACTTGTCAAAAGGTACATCAGCTCTGGCACTTCTGTAACCACTGAAGTGCATGCAGTCTAGCTGGTATCCATGCTCAGCAAGAAAATTAGTGTTAGAGCCCAGGACTCTCAGCCATAACAGATCTTTACTTCTCCCAGGTACTTGCCCTGGGCTGTTGCAAAAGAGAAGGACACCTGCTGCTATGACAAGTACCTGTCAGAGACCCACTCAGAAGAAACGTGCTCTTGAATTTCCTAAGGCTAAAGTGGCAGAAATTTGATTCTGGCCTTTCAGTGTTTCCCTTAAAAACTTTGTTAGATTAAACTTGCTATATAGGGAATTTTGATGAAAGAATCAAGTACGCAGATGCGTCTGAACAGTCAGTTCCTCAGCAGCAATGGAAAAATCTCTGAGGTATGCAGAAGACATGCGGTTTTGTGATTAGTGAGCAGGACAGAGAGGTCAGGAACTCTGGGCTTCTCATCTCTCTCACTGTCTTCCTCTGTGTCCTTGGGAATGTCACTTAAACTTCTGTGCCTCAGAACCCACATGTCTGAAATGGAGATCATGAAACCTATATGCTCATTATGATCTGATCATATTTGTAAAGTCGCCTCACATCCTCAAATAGTAGGACTTTATGGGTCCTAAGAACCATTAGTGTGGGCTGAAAGATATGCAAAGTAAATAGCTAGAGTTGCACTATAGGAGTTATTTAAGGAAAGTGTGGGTGTAAGCCTAATATAAGTCATGTTCAAGAAACACACTTTCTTTGTTTCATTATTCATTTCCCTCTCGGCATTCAAAATATTTAGAAATGAATAATTTTTAACATTTGTGGTGGTTTTTTTTCTGTGACTGAGGATGCAGTAGTTCTTGAAAGTTGGACAAGTTTTAAATAAGCAAAGTAAAAATCCACAAACTTTGGAAACTTGAGCACAAATTAATAGATTCTTTAAGGGGGATTTTTTTTATATTTACTTACTGGCTGTACTTGTGATGAAATTAAAATAACGTGACAACTTGTTTTTCAATACATGAGGAACTCCAAAAAAATATCAGTATGATTGTTGCTTAATTCTGTACAGTTTTTAAAATAGTGTTTTTCAGAATGACCTTCTTAAAGTAAATGACACTAAAGCATGTATCAAGAACAATCTTAGTGAATTACATCAAGCACCATGTGTTGGTTCTGCCTGCTGTGTCTGCCCATCTCTTTTAGTGCCACAGCTGTTTAGTGCTTGATCATAATCAGAATGTCTCTCCAATTCCAACAAGAAGCACTGAATCAAGTATCATAATCAGAATTATCTTAGAAGTGTAGCAGCAGTCACCAAACCCTTTTCTCTGCTACCTGGGTTTATTCTGCATGTATGAAGGTCAAGGGCTGTCTTGAGGTCAAATGTGGTTGCTCAGGTCATGTCCAGCCTGGAGTGGATATGGAGTAAAGATCTGAGACTGAAATCAAGATTTAGCTAGTTCCAGGACTAGTATTTTGGGACAGGCCTGTAAAAAACTTCAGGTAAATTTTAGTATCATAGATATATGATCAGTACAAGCAGTGATATCAAGAGAATGTCCCACTGTATTCACTGGTGTGGCCTCACCTTGACCACTCTACACAGTTTTGAGCAACAAAACATAACAAAGATTTAAAGCTATTGGAGACCATCCAGAACAGGATAGGACTACAAAGATGGTGAAGGACCTTGAGGGGGAGCCATATGAGGAGCAGCTGAGGTCACCAAGACAAAACAAGACAGATGACTGGCCCTCACCTGGACACAGAGCCATTGACCACAACACTCTGACTGTGTCCATCCAACAATTCCTTATCCACAATTTCATCCACCCTTCATATCCTTGTGTCTCCAATTTGGAGATAAGGATAAACGTGGGACAGAGTCAAAAGCATTAGAGGTATTAAAAAGGCCTTATTTTTTAACCTAAGTAGTTCTACTACTCTATGATTTCTCTGATCAAGTTTGTAAAAGTGTTCAGAAGAATGGTTTTGCCAGACTTACAGAGAGACCTGGGGGAGATAGTGATGAACGGCAGATTTAAAAGGATATTGGGACTTCTCAGTGACAGCACTCACTTGTGCCAGTGCAAAAATGCAGCCTATGTCTGCAGGAGAAGAAAAGCACTGATTTTATGAATATGAAGTTTATGTGACTGGTATCACTACAAGATGCATTCTTTTTATTTGTATTTTTATTGCATGGTTTGTAACTACGGGGAAAATCAGCAATGAGGTCCTATCAATAGAATGACTTGACACCAACTTACAGTTTTAATGTGATTTTCATAAGGGCTTTGCTTTTTTCTTGAAATGAATTGGAAGGAAAATAGACTTCTTTCACATTTTTTAAATCAAAGGAGGTCTCAGTTGTATCGGCCTGGTAGAAATCTCATATGCAACACAAAGTCAATTATGTGTTTCAGATGTTCTTGTGGAAACTCAGCTAATTCTTTACAGCACCTGATTTTGATCCAGAAAACATGTTCCTTCTGGTTTGAATTCAACCCTAAGTTAAACCACAGGGAAAGCTGAGGTCCAGAACTTGGAATAAAATACCACTAAAAGGGCACAAGTGCCATTGTTGAGGAATTTCTTCTACAAGTCACATTTGGTTACATCTCAGTAAAATGCCAGATCAAACTCCTGCCAGTTACTGTGCAAGTTAGATTCGAAACAATATTCTGGTTACTTTGAGGTAGGGTCAAAAAGGACAAGTTAGGGAAGATTGTGGAGGGCAGGCAAGGGTCACACACTGATTGCAAACCCCACACACTCAGTTCCCAAAATAGGCAAACAGACCCCTTTCAACTACACAGCTCTCCAAAGACAGTCCTCTGTTCTGTGAGGCAGGTGCTAGGTAGGCCCAGCTGGACAGACAAACCTTCTGTCATCTCTGTTCAGGACAAAAGTGGGACCTGTCACAAGAAAAGCCAAATTTCATAGCTGAGCCCTACACCACAGCATGTGGCTGACCACACACAAGACCTGAAGCTCTGTTACTCATTCACTGGTGGAGGAAATCCTGCAGAGCTCTGTGTTAGAGTCCTTGTCTCATGAATGTGTCTGCAATGGGCACTGAGAAGTGCCCAAAGGGAGGCAGCCCAGCTGAAACAGAGTCAAGAAAGTATTCATGAAGAAGTAATGTTTTTTTTCAGAAAAAGGGGAAACTCTGTACTTCCCTGCTTGCCATGAGGCTATGAAACAGATGGGTCAACCTCTGGCATGGTCACAGCTCAAGATATCCCTTAAGCAGCCTTCTCTGGCTTCCAATGTCTCTTCCTTCATTTTACAGAGACATTTGATATTGTTGTCCATGCCAATGTATTTTCCTCATTTTGTTCATAATATTTGTGAAATTGCCTCACAGGATTTTAGTGTATTTAGTCAGGATTTATGATGGGCTCTAAAGCCGAAAACATGCTGCTGAATATCTATGCTCAGTCACACTTTGATAACCAGCCACTTAGAAGGTTCAAATATAACTTCTGTGACATGGGTTTCCTCTCACTTTACTACAAAAAGAGTTTGCAGACAGGGCAGTATCACAACAGAGCCCTTCTTCCTGTTTGTCTGTCCTATGCCTTCATAAATCTCTTCTTGTGACATCATAATCTGTTGCTGTGGGAATCCTGCTGGTATCACAAACAGGGGATTACGACCTCAAAGTAGGAGCAAACAGAAAAAAGAGATTGGTTCTGTGAGAAACAAAACATCCTCAGGGAAGATGAATAGATCATTCTCCCAGACCTTTCAAGATCAGGCTTACCCATGTCCTGGAAACCTGAGACTGGATTCCAGATTGCTTAGTAACCTCATGTAACCAGTGTCCTAGTAACCTCATCTTCAGTGTCAAGAACCTACTGAAAACTCCCTTCATATCTACCCCATCCCTGTAACATCCCCTGACCCACAAAAAAAAAAAGCAAATAAACAAGCAAAGAAAAACAAAACAAACAAAACAAACAAACAAACAAACCCCCAAAGGTCAGATAGGGATGCAAAGCTTTTTAGAAGAAATTCTTAGGCAAAACACAGAAAATTATATATTTTGTAATGTGTGTAAAAACACGTTCCTACCAGACGTGAAATGAGTTCCCCATGTATGAAATGAGTTTATACAAAGGAAGTTCAATTCAACCTCTATCATCTGCCTATTTTATTTTTTTTTTTTTAATTTCATCTTTGAAGAATGTACCACAAGGTTTCTCTTGGCTATATTACTGTTGACACCTATGTGAAGGGCTCCCTATGGGAATTGCTGCAGGGCACTTAAATCTGAGGAGTTTGAGGACCCAGTGGGGCACAGGCAGCTGTCAGTGGTACCACACAGTTACAGATGCTAAAGTAGGAGGGAGGAGGAGAGCACCTCAAGATGCTTGGTGTGTTCATGCTATGGCTGATTGGGACCCCTGAGACTCACTGCAGCTTTGGAGTTGATGCCAGTGCTCACAGGAGTACTGCAGCTAGAAAAGGAGAAAGGGTTTGGTGCTCCTCTTCATAATTTCCACACAGGGCTCTTCCAATATTTATCCTTTATTGCTAATCTATTCGAATAGAATTTGAAGGAAATGCAAGATCAGTAAAGGCATATGCAAATATAACTTTTTTCTTGTAGGTCATTGCCATAGAAACTATTACTACAGGATCTAGAGATACATGGCCAGATCATAAGGCCACAGAAATGAGGGTCTCAGCCTCTTGGGTCCAGTAACATTAATTCTTGTGAAGCTTTACTCCATTTTTAGGCAAATTATTTATGGTTTTTTCCTTAATTTTTCTACCTGCTATATGGGAAGAGAAATTGCAGCTTATCTCACTGGAGTCCTAGAAGGAAGCCTTGTTTTGTGTGGACAGGAAACTGGAAAAGACAACACAAATGCTTTTGGGAATCACTTTTCAATGAGGTTCAACATCCCTTCTAGACTCAGGCCTATGGAGTGCTTGCATGCCCCCATACTAAGGACCTTTCCCAGCTTGTGTCTTACAGCAGTAACCGAGTCCCATCCAGCAGATCCTGACTCTTCACCAAGTGATGAATCTGAGTAAAGTCAGTCTGCAAACCCTCAGTCCTATCCTACATCTTGTGCAATACCTCTGCACCAGGGCAGCACGTGGGGACAGCAGGAAGGTCCCTGGGATTGCTCTTGCAGCCCTCTAGGCACAGAGAGCCTGTTAAGTAAAATTAAAATATTATTCCTTCAAATAAACCACTCTAGCTGAGGATGTTATTTCTCAGTGAACATCCTTTGACCACACTGTAGCCAAAAGCAGTCTTTGCCCCATGCTTCCTGCCTTATGTTCTTGAAGAATCTCTTGTGCTGGCAGTAGCAATTGCAGAGCCTCCCAACACAGAAAACTGATCTTTTTCTTTTTCCTGTAAGTTTTTCAGACAAATCAGCTTATTCATACAGTTGATGATATGACAGCTAGTCCTGAGGGAAGGGACTGTGTGGTCAGGGCACAGGGGAAGAGCTGAACTGCTGCATTTGGCAGAAGCCCACATTCAGACTGGGCTGAACTGTTGAGGAAATGGTTCCCTCACTGATCTATTTTGTCACCATTCTCTTGTTTTCTTTTACCATAAGCCTCATTCCTCTGGGTGGGTATTGAAGGACTCCACTTTGTTTCATTACAGTTGCATCCCAAATTTTCTTGGGCAGGTGAACATCCAGGTAGTGTGGAAGCCTGTATTAGATCTTGAGAGAGTACTGGAGTGGAGGGTACTTGGGAAGGCTGAAATAGTTGTTGAAAGCTATTTGCTGGCTGGTTTCTAGGAGACAGCATGACTCATTGCATCTTTCCTTGTAGTCTGTGCCTCTCAACCATTTATCAAGTAACACACTTGATCAAGACTGATAAAAAATCTTTAAGAAAAATTATAGAGAGCTGCAGTATAGAATGGGAACATTAAAGTGTGGAAATAAAATGATTGCTGAAGATAAGGTCTGTTCTACTAGCATTGAAGAATTTAGGCTCACATTCATCCCAAGGGATTTATTGGTGGAGCTCCCACTAGTGCAAGTGGGATGCATATTGTATTTGAGGGGCGTCCCCCGACTCGGGAAGAATGATGAGCATCTCGAGGATATCAGAAGGCTAATTAATTACTTTATTATACTATATTATTCTATACTATATTACACTAGAGCTTAACTGAACAAGAACTAGAACTAAATTCTACTGAACAAAATCTCGTGTCTGTCTCCTGACGGACAGTCTGGACACGTGCTTGGCCCTGGTAGGCCAAGGAAACAAAACACCATCACTTTGGGTAAACAATCTCCATCTCACATTCTACTTTGGCACAACACAGGAACAGCAAATGAGATAAGAATTGTTTTGATCATTCTGTTCTCTGCTTCTCTCCCTGCTTCTCCCAGGTTCAGAGAATGTGAATCCCACTGATGCATGCATAAATCCCTTCTCTATCTTGACAATTTTCCCCTAGCCATACTTTGACCAAACTTCACAGTCAGCAGTCTTTCTGTGTTTGGGCATGTCTGTGTGTGTTAAAATTATTATTGCCATTATTTCATTCAGCACTGCCTAAATATATCAAAGCTAGAAAATATTCTTAATTATTGTTGAAAAGCATAATTTACACCATTTATAAGAACAATAAATAACAGTTGTTGCAATAATAACAGTAATGGTCCAGAACATGATTTTAGAATCACAAAAAAAGCAAATGTGGTGCAATAATCATAAATAAGTAATAGCTGGCAATTAACACATTGCATTTCAAGCTCTGAAAGGAAAAGTGACACTAGGGTGATAAGGCTGTTCTCTGCAGCTCGTTTAGAATAAAGGTGTAAATGGCATACATGACATTTCATCACTGAATATGCCCAGAGATTAGAATGCAGGGAGGAAGGCAGAGCCATCATATGTAGGTTACACAGGAAAGTTCAGCTACTGCTGTATTTGGTCTTATAAAAACAGTCCTCTGAATGCCTTTTCTGACAAGCAGAAATATGTTGTAAAACATTTGATTCATCAAATGTTATCTATACTATACAAGAAAAGTATTCTAAACTCTGGCAAAGCCCAGGAAGCAGAAAATGAAGTAGAAAAGAACACACTTGCTATACAGCCAGAAAACAAATCAATAAAAATGACCACTGAAAACGACAAAATTCCTTTTTATGAAAATATAGAGCTTCCATTTTGAGGTTGATGATGTAAAAGGCTCTGTTCATGTTGAAGTTTAAAACACAAAGCTGAAGAAAGCAGATGACATTTCCACAGTGTGTACCTGCTTTAGAACAGTAAACCTAGTTTTAAATGGTTTAGATGCGTATTAAAGACATGTTCAGGATGGAGATGCTAAAAGTCATGGATGGGAACCAGAGAGTGCAATTTCACAGCAAATAGATCTTCTCCTGGACCCAGGTGGGATCCATGCAAGGGGGGTCTGTATGAACGAAAAAATTAAGCCCAAAACTCTGGCTGTGGACAAGGCCTCTGGCAGCCTGCTGCACCTCGAGTGCAAGGGCAGCTGCTCTGTTTGTGCATCAGGGCTGTGGTGCTGCTAAACAAACTGGAACTGGAGACGGCTTCCTCCTGACCACGGGCTCCTCTGTGCTGCAGACAGGCAGCTGGCTCTGAAAAGGAGCAGCCACCCACGCAGGGCAGCCTGGCAGAGAGCTGAGAGCACCAGCAGCCTGGCCCAACCCCGCCATCCGCACTTGGACCTGTCACCAGTGACTCACGGTGAAGCTTGGCATTCTTCCCCAAATGTCTTTTTTATTTGCTAGAAAGGCTGGAGAGTCAAATGTTTTGTCCAGCTCAAAACTTTAGTTTTGTTTTGGTAGGATTTCTCCATGCATGTGCACAAGGGTACACTAAAGTGTCTTCAAAATATATATTCCATTAACCAGAAAAAATTAGTATTCTGATTAACTACACAGCCTTGCCTCCTAAGTGCCTCTGCCATTTTACTGGGAAGTCTACATTTGCCTTGGATATTTCAAGTTTGAGTTATTTTAAAATAATACATAATCCTTTTTTATGGCTGTACCTTAAATTCCTGTGCATCTCTATCAAGACTATTATTTGCTACAGAAAAAAATACATGGAAGTGGGGAAAAAAAATGCTGGCACCCAAGTGATCTGTTCTCCACCAGCATGTGGGAGAAACAGGTTCTCTTCCAACCCTCTTGTTCCCCAGGCTGTCATGGGCACCGAGTGCTGCAGAGATAGCAGCAGCAGCTTCTCCAGCTGATTAACCAGAGACAGTGACAGACTTTAGCAGGAGTGCTACCCAGCACTCCAGAGCCAAAGGAATAGTTGCCTCAAAATAGAAGCAGATGGATCTGCGCAAAACGATGGGACTTTGGAATTCAAAAAAGTGTGTTAGTGGCGAGGGAAAGAGGGAATTGTGTATCTCATTTTAAAAGGAATATGTACACTCTGTCTCTTACTATCTTTTCCAGCAAGAAGATAAGGAGGTCAGGCTGTACTGGAATACAATGAGCTGTGGTAAACCATGATTTTAAAATATACTGAAACCTTTTATAGTAACAATAGAAGATATTTACAAAAATACCATGTATAGATAATTTATACAGGGTTAATTATCCTGGTAATATTTATAAGTAGAAACAAACTTGGGGGTTTTTTTTCATATATTGGACAAGTCAAGTGAGCTATGTGGAAAGCAGAGAAATGTCCTATTTTACAAATAAGGTCCAAGTATGGAGCTGAATTTGAAATTTGTCATTGGGATTTGCTGAGTCTGAAAGACATTTGCTGGTGCAAGGATCAAACTCAAAAGTCAGTAGGCCTAGTCTCCAGCAGTTTTTTACACCAGGGTAACTCCTTGGACCTCAGTGAAATTGCTCTAGATCTGTATTCTGATAAGTGAAAATAGAATTACCCTCAAAGGATAACTTCTTGCCATATTGATCTAATTCTAATACAGCAAATCTGCATCCTAAGTGCATGCTGCAGGGCTTTAGGATTGCTTTATACTGCTCTGAGAGGAACTCACCCCACTACAACACAGATGTGCTATAGTGTCCTCCGAAACACTGAAAATTACACTTACTGTAGGATTCAGCTCATCTTTGGCTACAGACTTGTAAAGATTCACTCTGAATTAGAAAATTACATGGGATTGAACCCATTCTCCAATCTCTGTGCTTCACTCCGGGTATTTTTTTGCATCCACATGATTAAACTCTCTTAGCCTGTAAAGCAGCCTGACCGCATTTAACACGCTCATTGAGGATGTGTCAGGCCCATGCTGAGCCCCAAACTGTGTGTGGGCACTGTCTGGGAGAGTGCTGGGCTGCTGCTGACAGTGCTCACAATCTGACCATATGGATGGTCATGCACTGGTGCACAGGGCTGTGCAATTGCCTGGCTCAGTTTAGTAGTGTAAAAATGATCTTCGTGCCTAAGCCTATCTGCTGCCTCTTAAATGCCCTTCTTAGAAAAACTGATACCTAAAGAAGCCCATTTCTCCTCACTGAGTTTGGAAAAAATCTAAAGTGACTCATTCAGATCTAGACTTTGACTTTCTCCTACCTAAAGTGAAGTGTCTGCTAACCAGAGTGTTTTGGGGATACCGTGTATATTAATCAATGATGAAAGAAAAAGGTTATATTTCTTACTGCATGTGCCTGGATTTGGTATCTGGATTTTATTCTCCAAGTAAAGAAATAAAGAGTGAAAATAAGGCAGTCTCTGACACATGTAGATCGATGCAGAAGCAAGCACTCACTGAGACAGGCCAGATGCTGACAACATGCTTTTCTCCTGTCTGCTCTGTAAGCAGTATAAACAGTAATAGACATTGTATCATTTTAAATTGCCTCATCGAATGTAATGCTGATTTTAGACTGTTTTGAACCTCCTAGCTACCAAGGAGCAGAGAATATTTACTCTCATCTTAAAAGATTTTACCTGGCGAGACAGAGCAAACAGCAGTCAATACCATTAGGGTGAGCAAGACCCTTCTGCACTCCCAGCAATTCTTCAGGGCACAGTCCCTGCAGAGCCCTGAGGGATCTCAGACTAAAGTGGAAAAGCAGAGTAATGGGCATGTCAGCACAGTGATTCATCATCAGTCAAGTTAAAGTTTGGGGGACACACGGACACTTACCCTAACAAAAGGAGAGTAAGCTCTCACTTACTGCCCTTCTTACCTAATGCTTGACATGGCCTCAGTGCTCAGTTAGATTTGGCAAAGACCCAGAGGGAGATGCTGATATCCAAAGTTGCAGTTGCTGATTCTTTGAGTGTCCCTTGATGCATCTGATTAAAGCAAATGATCGATACTAAACTTTGAGAAAAAACTAGTGTGGGGATGTTATGGATGACAGCCCATGAATAAATAACTCTGATAATGGCATTTGTCTTACTATAAAGCTCATCCATAATTTATCAAGAATAATGCCCATTAAAGAACACCTAGAATGATCACTGACAAAATAAAGAGTTAATTGGTTTCTATCTTCTGGGAACTCTCATAATAAGCTCAGTATGGAAAACTGGCTATGAACTCTATATAGCAATTATAAAAGTATCTACTCTCAAGCTTACCTCCTCCTCATTTAATCTTTCTGCAGCACTTTTTGGACATCTGCTTTTGATATGTGTTCTCTAAGCTGGAAAGGAAAAATGGTGAGAGAGGTCCTATCTTTTTTTCACAAAAATAAGGAAGAATTTGACCCAATCACCACTGAAGTCATCAGAAACTGATTTGGGTCCCAAAGTAAATATCGTGGGAACCTTAAAGTAAATATTGCTCCTTATTAAGCCAATAAGTGTTGCTGTATGCTAAATTTAGAGGAAGAAATAACCCAGTTATGTCAGAGGAGTTATGTACTTTAATAAAATGTAGCTTGAATATTCATACCGTACAGTCATGTAATGCCTATAAAATGTTTCCTGCCCCACTACCACAAAAACAGTTTGCAGATGTCTTTTAATCTAGAAAGACTGTCTGTCTAAGGCAAGGGGAGAATGCCAATACCAGAGCCCTGCTCCTCCAAAATACAAGTGGTTTGTATTTTCACATAAGGATTGCGCATATGCACTGGCACATCTGTTCACTACGCAGTCCCACAGCCTGGAATGGATAACTCTGACTTTGGGGATTAATGTCAGCCTCACTTGAATAACAAACACTTGTACTCCAACAGTCTGTGCAGCACTCAGACAGACTACACTACTCTGGATGTTGTGTCAAAATGCAAAGTACCATCCTGTCCTGCCCTCACTGGGCAATCACCTGTTTCTATTTAATGTCTTCTATTTAACAAGTACAATATGATGGTGATGGAGTCAGAGTGTTTCAGAAACATCCTGGAACAATACTCCATGTGGAAAATTATGGTGTCCCATAGTGCTCCACATCTACCCCAACTATATTAAACACTACATAAAACAATCTGAATTCCAGACGTTCTCTTTAGATATTGTAAGTATGCTATGCCAGTATTTATGAGATCAAAAACATGCCAAGGTTTTAAATCCATCATTCTGAATAGAAACTTTGTGTTTCACACAAGACTGAGCTCTCAGGATATTGCTTCCCTCCCCTCAACACGTCACAGCCTCAACTTTGAATGTGACCAAAAATGTCACCACTGTCATTTCTCTTGAATCAAAAGACAGAAAAGCAGGAGGGTTTACCACAGTGTACTCTACACATCTACTTTTAGAGATCAAGCAGTTCAGGTATTGACATCCAGTGACTTCCTACAATTCATCTGATGCCTCTGCACCCAGACCTGCCTCTTCTGACTCTTGGCTGTGCTGGTCAACATCAGAAAGCAGCAAATTGTTAATTGGCATTTGGTAGTAATCAGGGCTGTAAGAGAAATGGTTTCACAGGCCTAAAGGGAGAGGCAAGGGAGATGTGTGAGAGGGCAGGGAGGCAGCCAGCTCCCCTCAGGCCCACTGGCAGCAAGGTTTTCCATCATCTCCAGCCACACACAGGATTTGCACCACAAGCCCCTTCCACTGTCATCCCTTACATTGCTGAGATTTCTCCCTCCCCTTCCAGGCCATTTCAGTCTTTTCTGCATGTTGGAGTTTGTAGGAGTGCAAAGAGCAGGGGGCTGAGGTACCAGGACAGATGGATGGAGCAAAAGAGGAGTCAGGGCCAAGGGTGAAAGCTGTTTGTCCTTGATGGAAAAGTGTTCCCATGGTCCTGTCCCACCAGACAGAGGTATCCCAGGACAGGAAATCATCTGTACAGTGTGAGGGGAGCCATCACAAAGTAGCTGCCTTGCACACACACACACAAACACACACATACACACAAACACACACAAAGGTAGCTGTTCTGGGGGGAAATTATGCAGACTGTATTCCCTTGAGCTCAGAGAGTTTCACCTCAGGCCATGGGGCTGTGCCATCTGGGCAGTTTTGTGGTGGTTTTTCTTTTCCCCAGGGGCAGATGTGGGTTTCCTGAAATAATATGTGTGCACTTCCATGTGCTAAATTGCACTTCTCTGCCGTGGTTGTCCAGAGTGAATTGTGGAGGCTTGAAGCATGCTAATGTGGACAGCTTGCACTGTATGTACCACATGAGCCATTCCAGGGAGATTTTAGTCTCCAAGGATAGCAGCCCAACATAATGAACACTGTTACTTTCTATTATTTCCTGTAAGAGAAAGTGGAGAGAGATGATTCACTAAGGAAATCTGCATAATTAGGGTCCATCATTTCCTACAGATGGGAACATCACAGGCAAAGCAGAACACTTCCCCCCATCCTTTTAACAATTCTTCTCAAGTAGCTGCTAGCTTCTCCACCTCTGGGAAGGGAGAAGGAAGAGTTAATGCCAAAGAAATTTTCACCAGGAGAACTACTTCCCCCTTGCTGCAATGGTTACATCTCCCCAGCTTTCTAATTCCACATCTTTTCTGCTTAGGAAATGTGCAGTTCAGTTTCATTTTCTCTTATGATACATGGCTTTATGTTGATTTATAAATCACAAACTAATCACAAACTGAATTTTGGTCTGGCAGCTAGGAATAGTATGTTGGTATGCTGAGGCTTGGTGTTTGCCAGGATCTGCCCAATGCCATGGGAATGGCACAGTCTTCCATAGATCAGTCCTTGAAGAAGAGCACTCTTAAATCCCTGCTTTGGCCAGCTTCATATTCTGCTTTGCCTCTGTCCCAGCAGACAGGGTGGCCCTGTGTGAGGTTTGCATGTGAGGGATTATTCAGCCAGTGGTCACCAAGTGGGGAAGAGGGAGGGAAAGGGGGTGTTGGATAGTTCAAAATGGTGAGAAGTGTGGAAACACAATTCATATATATTTTTATTACCTTACAAGAAGTAAGCAGCGCACATTTCTTAACACTAAAATAATTTCTAGATAGTCCTGTAGTAGGAGGTAAAATTCACTGCTACCAACAATGGTAGATCCCACTCTACTCCACTACCTCCTGTTCAGGTCTAGCTGTGGCACAGGTTTGAGTAGTCCTCCTCCCTTCCCTGGGCTGGTTTAATTCGCTACTTGGGCAGCAAAACTAATTCAAAGAGGGTGAGGAAAGGATGGGACAGGACTAGGAGAGGGTTAGATTTCTGTTGGCTCAGTGAGTTAAAGCAGTCCAGGGACACACCTGGAAAAGGACAGGGCAAGTATGAAGGAGAAAGCAGGGCCATAGGACTAGGAGCAGGGTAGGGGAAGAAATCAGCCGGGAGATCACTATTTCCATAGCAGCCAATTCCTTTACAGTCCAGATTGCTCTTAGAACAGCACTCTTGTTATCAGCATGAAGATACAAAATACCAGTCTAGGACTGCCCTAAGTTAGGCATCATCAGAGTGGGTTTGCTTTTAAAACTACTTCAATGGAAAAATCACCTATAAGCAAAGGTTGGTGGGGGCAGACATAAAATGTGCTAATCAGGCCTGAGTTTACCTTCATTCAGAAGCTCTGAGCAGCTGAGCAACATCAGAGCTGGAATGTCACGCTTGAGGATGTCTACTGACCTCTTCTACCTTGAAAACTTTTCCCAAGGTTTTTTTCCCAAGGTTTTTTTTCAGATGGGTGTCTGCATTTATGTCTTATTCTCTTATTCTGCATTTCTTATTCTTATTCTGCAAACTGACAGGAGAGGCTTGGAACCTGGATTGCTTGATATCTTTAATATGGTTTTTTTAGTTTTTGATACGCTTTAAAAAGAAATTTTATGACAAGTTAACAACATATAACTCTTCAAAAGAAAATCCTCAGAATATTACACTGTATGTTGCATTGATCAAATCAGGATAGCAAACAGATTTTCTAAAAAGTGTTCTTGTGACGACAGATTATCATAATCTCAATTTTCTGGTAAAGCACACAGACTGTATACTTTTCAGTTTGCTCTTCTTTTTTTTTTCCCTGTTTTGTTTTCTAATATATTAAATTATCTCCAATATTAATCCTTTCTTAGTAGCTCAGTATATTACTAAACAATCATTTTTCACAGCTCTGAACTCAAGTCCAGCAGAAGTGGGAAGTTTCACGGGTCATGCGAGAAAGCCTTTCCTTGTAGGACTCTAAGAATTAATCAGTCTGGATAGGTTTTGTATACAGTCATAAGCACCTCATTTTTTTGTGCTAAGCCTTCAAAAGGTAGAAATTAGCCCCTCTGCCTTCCACCTTTTAAAATAAGGATAATTACCCTCAGCTCCACAGTAGCTGGAAATTTTAAAGTTACATATAAAACCTGTGTTTCATCTAAAGACAGATCGAAATGTTTTGTGCTTTTCTTTTCTTCCAGTACTGTTAATACTCTTACTGCTTTGTAGATCAATAGTAGCTTTTCCTAAACAACAGCATAAATCAAGGGGTCCTTTTGGTAATATTAAAATAACCATTTTTGTGATGTGACTAGTTTCTTATATTCATCAGCACACCTCTGTGGGGAGGAGCAGATTGTGAGCAGGGCTAACAAATGGCAGCCTGCCGCTCACAGAGACCACAGACCTCACTGATTTGCCCAAAAAAGCAACTGCCTGAGGTTTCTTATCTCTTCTAACGTTTCACACTAAATCGAAGACCTCGACAAGAACTTCCTGTCCCCTTGTAAAAGCCCTTTACCTAAAAACTGCTGGAAACTTGTGACCTTCAAAGGTGAGATCTGAATATCAGCTCTCCCCTTGTGCCACTTTGCAATACAAAGGAACCTCTGAGCTTTAATTGTCAGACAAAAGACTCTCTTTTAGCCTACACAGTCCCTTTAATTAGGGTCTGCATGTGTATACATCAGTGACCTTTAATGGCAGGCCATTAGCACCTTTAAACATTACACCCTGATTGGTTTAGAGTCTGTGTGCAGAGAATGTTTTCGGTATTAAAAGTCTCTTTAATCTAAGGGAAAGGATAACAAGATCCATTGCTTGGAAACAAAAGTCTGCAGAATTTTGTACCTGCTTGTTCTACATTGAAGACACCTTGTCACTGAAAGTTCTTCCCCAGGTGTGGTCTCACTTGGAATTTAAAGCCCCTTAGTGTTGACAAAATGAAACCAGTAAAGAGTGGTAAACAGCAGGAAAGGAGTGTAAAGTGTAGAGGAGCATTATACATCTGGCCACAAAGCTGTTTATGACTGGGTTAACAGAGCTCAGCTGAACCACTGTAACTGGCTCTCCCCTGGGGCTCCATTACCCTCCTTGGGGCTGGATTCTTTCTCCAGCCCTTAGCCCAGTGTTACCACCACCAGTCTTTGTGGTGCTACAGACTGCACTAAGCAAAGGAAATAATTTGGAGGGGGGGAGNATTAATTCATTGATTTGCTCATGGCAAGACCTCAGGAACCACCGAGCCCACAGAAGCAGGAAGAGTGCGTTGTGGTTCAGCGTGAGGAAGCACTGCTGTGGGGTAGTGCCACAGTACTGCTGCCAAGCATTTAACTTTGTCTTTTATATGTTGTTTTGCAAGGTGAAGTAGACAAAACATTGAAATTATCACCTTAGTTATATGAAAAAACAGCAGAACAAAAACTAGTGGAAACCTAAAATGTTAACCTCAGTTCTCTGCCGGGGTCTCCTGACTGAGGATTTTCCTCGTCTGCAGCTTTCCAATAAGAAACCCCTTCCTCTCGAGGAAGCATTATGGTCCTGGTGATCATGTCAGTCATGGTAATGTTTTTCAGGCCTTCAACTAGGAAATTGTTTATGGTCCATTTAAAAGAAAGTAATCTGAAACAAAAAAATTTGTGAATTAGTTCTATAAAGCCATAGTAGCAAACTTACTCCCAATTGTATCAGGAACAAATCTACTACTTTAAAATACAGTACTTTCTATTGTGCTTATACATGGTCCCCTTCTAATTCACCCAATGATTTTCATCATAACTTATCCACTCCTTTGCACCCTTTCAGGACAGGCCTACTTAGTCAGCCTCTGCTCTCTAACATGTCTAACAGTCTAATGTCTCAGAGACTGTCATTTTCTACTTCATATTCTGGCACATTTTCCACCTCCACAGACATTCCAGTGATGGGGACTCTGCGATCCCACCTACACCTTTAAATTCCTGATAACTGTGAATCTCTAATCTATCCCTTCAGGACACCTATAAAGATTTTCAAACTCACTCCTTTGCTAGGAGGAAAGCAAAGGCCTAGCAGGCCTTAAAATGTGGAATTTGCTAAACCTATTGCACTCCAGGGAGATGCCAGCAGTACTTGGGCAAGGACTTAGATGAGTTCTGAGGTGGGTAAGACTAATCATCATTTCAGTGCTGAAGATGCCACCACCACTTTCAAAGAGCAAGCTGGTACAGATTGCAAAGGCATAATCTCAAATCATATTTTGCTGCAGATTCTGCACCTGACTTGGGTAAAACTGGGAAAAAGTGTGTGTGTGGATCCTCAGGAACTGGGACTTTGCCAGCCAGCAGTCATTTTTGCATCCTGATCCTGCACAACCAGTAGATGCTCCTTCCTGCCAGCACACTAACAGCTGCAACCACTTAGATTATTGTCGGATGTGAGAAAATGTTCCTTTACCTTCCTTTGGCTTCTTATTTTCTTTTCCACTGGTCTTCTCCTCACATAGAAGCTGTTGGCCAAATCTGCATACAAAACTCTCTTCCCTTCTCCCAGACTTGTTATCTGGCTGAGGCAGACACCCAAGCCCCTACAGACTTCAAAGTTTTCAGCATTCATGCCAAGAACTAGCCATGTTTTGTGCACTCCTTCTCCTCTCAGCCTCCCCCTGACTTCTCCAGGCTGTAAAACTCCAAAACCGAGTTTTCAATTATCCAGGGTCCAATTGTTTATCATAGCAATACCCACCAGGGTTCCTGGAGGAGTCACGGCGATGAGACTGAGCATTCCATAAGCATTGGAGAGAACAAACATAGGCCCTCTCTTTGAGAGAGTGCCCATGTGATGCTGACCCTTCCCCTGCCAAAGCCCAAAATAACTTTTTTAGGAGAGTAAAAACACAGTTAGCCATCACTCCCTGCAGATAAGCACTTGTGATCTGACAGTGCTGGGTCATGTTTGCTGGGGAGATAAGTTGGAGGCTGAGGCACAGGAAGTGCTTTGGCCAAACAATGTTTGTGGGGATGCCTGGCCTGTCCCCAGTTCCTGAATTAGCAACATTCCTTTTTCAGCTCTGCAAGAGGTCTGGTGGCACCAGTTTAAGCAAAGAAGGGAAAATCTTTGCAAAGAGGTCCTTTTGCCACACTGACCTGGAGCATGGCAGTTGTAAGAGGAATTATCTGTGGTCCTGTGCAACCAATCTCCTGCACGATTCTAGTGCAGTCAGCCTGTCTTAATACCACCCCCGTTAAAGATCCATGACTACTTGCAAACTCTCTTCTCTTTTTCTCTCATGAAAGAGCATCGTTCACAAAGCAGTGTGCATCCCACACTGTGAAATGTCAGGGGCCTCAGGGTGCCTCTCCAGAACACCAGCTGTTATGGCAGAAAAGAACTCCCAGACATCAAGCCTCCAAATAAGAAATATTTGTGAGTATGAAGAAAAGGAGGTGGTTGGGAGATCAATAACTTTTTGCTCATTTCACTCAGTATCTACAGAAATCATCTGATAAGGGGGTTTCCATGCAGTGGCCTGTTCATCTGTGGCAGACTGACCAAATGTACTTGGGTTGCTGGCAAACAAAGGAGTTCATCTACAGCAGCCACAAATTTCACATGGGAAAAGGTCAATAATTAAAAATTAATTGAGTAACTAGGGAGTTAGAATAGCAAAAGACATCCACAATCATTAACAATGTGTGCCAAGATCTTTATAATTTATTGTCTTTTTTTTTTTTTTTTTTGGCAGGCAAAACTACATTTTTAAATTATGACTGCTCACATTTTGTAATTGAAAGCATTGTGGCTTTCAAAAAGTTTATGCCAGCCAGTCTGCAGGGCTGAAGCCTCAAGTCCATACATAAAGGTGCTCTTCTTAACTGTGATGCTCATCAACAGCATCCGAGACTGTAAGGGGAATTTCTTTGCTAAATCCAAGTGTGACTGTTACCCAGGTTATCCCCAGTACCTGATATCTGGCTAGTGTATCTAGTTTTATGGGGTGAGCAGTATGGATGCAGATGTCTGCTCTGTGGATAACTAAGATTAAGTGAGATGACTCTGAATGTGTTTGTTTGCAGTACAATCTCTTCCAGCAAATCCACCTTTATTTTCTGTATCCTGAGCAGACCAGAGAGAATATCAATGCAAGCCATCTTCATTAGGTGTCTGTTTACGTTCACATCTTTGGGCAGATTGCTATCATCCTTCCAGAAAAGGATGCAAATGGTAAATTGAATGTTTCAGAAATCTCCAGCTTGCCCCCTTAATCTTGGAGATTTCTGGTTAGACATCTTCAAATACCCCATAAACACTTGGGAAAATATCCCATATTGCAGTGAAACAGATAAAGCATAATTCATGGGAATTGTTCCTTCAGCTTGAACAGATTTTTGTTCACATCCAATGTTTTCAAATGGAATTGCAGTTGGACAGCTGTCCATTTCCATGACATTTTCTATTCTGGGACATAACAGGAAAGGATCTTAGATATTTGATTTAGTGGGTAAGTACTGCTTTGACTAATTTGGCTATTTGAACTCAACAGATGCAAATGTGGACAATTTGGAAAGCACCTGCTGTCTCCAGGGATATTGTGAAAATGAGGTGCTGTCTCTCTTGAGGCTTATCTTGGCAAACAAAACCCAGTAAACCTAAACCCAGTATTGCAAAACATTTCCTACTATTTTACATGTCTATTTTTTGGTGGTGATGGTTGGTTTGGTTTTTTTTTTNGGGGTAGAGAGAGAGAAAAGGAGAGAAGAATATTTCAAACAAGCTATTTTTGGTTTTGCTTTCACAAAACTCTTTTTCTTTCTTTGTTTATATGGCTGGGCTCAGATTCAGCTAAAACAGCTGATTCCAATAAAGAAGTACTGGCAGCTTTCAGACCTGCTTTCCCCCTTGAATCTAAGAGAAAAACAGAAAAGAGTGTGCAAACTTTTCCAAGTGGACCTGAAGGGGCTCACTTTCTGGAATTTGAATGCCTGGCAAAAGAACTCATGCTAATTATAACATCTCTGTGCTCTTAGCTTCCCAAACCCTTTCCTGGTCTTTTCCCAGAGCAGGAAAAAAGAACGTGCAAGACTTCTATTGCCAGTGAATGTCAAAACCAGGAGCCCCATTTCTTCCCTTTCTCCAGCTGAACCCACACCTGCCTTGGACAGGTCCATCCATAACAGATGTCAATTGCATGTGTCATCCCTGTAGCTTGGAATTGCTAAAATGTGAGACCACAGCAAACTGAAAGCCTGTATCTTGCTAAGAGAATTTGTCAGTTTTCATTTGTAGCAAGTTGTGTGGTGATGCCACTGCTAGTTAAAGGGTCAGTATGACTTTCATTTCAGGTTACCTATTCTTTTCGAGGGCCTCTAGGCCTTCTCTCTTGTGGGATATAGAATTCCTTTTGCAGCAAGTCATGGATCTGCCTTGGAAAGCTAGGCCCATAACAGAGTGCTTGAGAATGCATGCAAGGATAACTCAGTTACCTGCTCCTTATTAAGGACTCTGTCTTCCCAATGGCTTCCCAGCCACTGCAGTGAAGAGCAGCTGGAAATCCACTGTACATTTTCAGACTAAACCATTCCTTTACATAGGCAGACAGATTATGAGCAAATAGCTAAATGTTTTTGGTTCCCTAAATATTCTCCATTACAATGCATTAATAAAGACACGATTTTTCAATCTGGCCAAACCAGCACATGGGTTCATTGTGAGAGGAGCATTGTGAGAGGAATCCTGCTATAGATGTGTTTCAGGACAGCTGGGTACAACAGCAATATAATATGATCTGGGGAACAGATCGACATCCCCCCAGGGACTCTGGTTTTGTCTGGGACTGAGATGTCTTGAGGAAGAATTTTACAGCTGGCCCTGCTTCCTTTTCCAAATATATCTGTAGCACATCCTCCAGTGCAATCCTTTGGATGTCACAATGCACCTGTATGCCAAGAGAATCTCCAACTGCCCAGCCAGGGATGCTTTTTACAGTCCTTTCTGTACAGCAGAATAGGGGATGCCATAATTTGATGCATAATGCTTATTCTGTAAAAGAGTCTATTGTTCAAGCAGGAATTGTAAAGTGTTTAAAATACTGGGGTTTTTACTAATATTTTAATATAAATATTATGCTGTTTATCAAGAGCTAGTAGTTTATTTTTCACATTATATTTCACCTGTGAACATTGTTTTCTGTCCATTTATTTCTGAAGCTTTGTTTTTTTCATGTTTTTGTATGTGTAATGGCTTACTTATACATTTAATGAAAAAGCATAAAAGCATGGAAAATTAATACACAGCAAATAACGTTTCACCTGCCATCACAGAGGGGAAATAGAGAAATTCGATAAGATGGTATTATCTTCTGAGCCCTATAATGTCCATATATATTTGTATGCATTCTTCACCTTTATCATTATTCCTACCTTCTGATATTTGTTTGTAATTTTTGTCCTGGACTTCTAATACATTATTCAAACAATGAGTATCTCCTAATTTTCACTATCTTCTCTGATAACCCTGAGCCTCTTTTTATCTCAAAAACCAAGTAAATGAGCCTGTTTTATTTTTATATGCTGTTTGCTGAGCCCCAGCTTAGCTTTGGGTCTGAAATACTCAGACTTAGTGGAACCATAGGTTTGAACACAAGCAAGTTAATCTTTCCAACACACAAACCTAAAGTGGAACACCATTCCTCAATGAAGAAATTCTTCCTAAAAATCACACCCAAAATGCCAGGCTTTGAATGGACATCTTAAAATCAGGCTTTCTTAGAAGTCATCTTATAGAAGATGAGTAAGCTCTGAACACAAAGCCCCTCATGAGCCATAAACTTCCACTCACCAGCTCCTGTTTTATGGAGCTCAGAAGATAAAATATGCATCTGCACAGATTTCTGCTGCAGCAGTACAGCACACAGAGAGAAAGTAGTTTCAAGGGACAAATGAAACCAGTTAGTATGTTGTAAATCCAAACCAACACAATAAACTCCACCCAAAAATCAATAAGTAATCAATGTAAATCACAGGGCACCCAAAATATAATAATCTCAACATTTCTCCAGTGAATGGCTGGAGTCTTTTTCTCTGTTCTAGCAAAATTATTCCAACAGGTTTAAGAAGCAGAGTTTGCATAGATAATTTTAGTGTGGGTTTGCACCTATGCAGGAAGATTGTACTTGCCCACATACAAAGGTAAAAAAAGGTTTTCCAGCTACTACTATGACAATCATGGAATAATTGAGAATCTAATCAGTCTACTCACTGGTAAACCAAAATAACAAATCACTGAAAAACACATGTAATCCAACAGAAAGATATATTCCTCATAATAATCCCATTTTTTTAAATCTGGTTTGGATGCCAAACTGGCTACAATAGGACTGGGTCTAGGCCATTGCTATACTAAGAAATCCTCAAGAAAGACCAAAGACAAAACAATCAATCTTTATTTGGAAAAAAAAAAAATAGTAATGCAACTGTTCAAATAAGGAAAATTAAGTAACCAAGCACAAATAAATAGAATTGTAGAATTGCTGTTTGTACATAATCTTTTTCCTCATCCACTACATCCTTGCTTCCAGGAAACTTCTTTACTGTGGAGTAGAAACAAATCCTTCCCTGTAAACTTTGGGTCCTAGATGAGTTATTTTCCTCACCTCTGAGCCCTAGCTGGCTTCTCCCAGCACTGGGCCTCCATCTCCTTGTTCCTTTGCCAGGTTCATCCTGCCCTCTCTTCATCACTGTGTCCAAACATGCTCAGAGGCCTGATGAGGAAGAACCACCTCCCCTTCCCTCAAGCCCCACATCTCCCAGCAACTTTCTTAAGGGAAGATATGAATAGTTGTGAAGATACCAGCAGAGCAAACATCATCCAACACAAGGCTCAATTAAGTTTCAAATAACCACGTGGCAATACCAGCCAGACCCAGGAACAAAAATTTATCTGGGCCATCTGGAGCAGAGAAGAGAAAAGAAAAAAAGCTGGCCTGTGTCTGTTCAATGAAGGCAGCTAACCAGGACTTCACACCAGCACCTTCAAAAGCTTGTTTTCAAGCTGAGCAAGAGAAACAGCAGGACAAAGTCTTGCACAGTAGTTCTCAGAGGAGAGAAAGCAGCTGCTGAGGTTACTCACAAGGATTTTCTCTGGGTAAAGAATAAGAGCAGAGCAGTGCACACCACTCAGGTTTATAGACATTTTAACAGCACCCCATGAATAGCCAAGGGGATATGTGAAACTGCTCTGACTTCATCCATCAGTAGAAGGAAAGTCACTTGCCAGCCCAATAAAGTCAGCCTTCACATTATGCCCTGACAAGCTTTGATTACATATATATGTATATATTGCATTTGTATATATGAGAGTATACAGAGATAAAACCTGTAATTTTTGCCTCACTGTGACCTTGCCAATAAGCTTTATATCCATACAAGCTTCACCAGCCATATCACTGCTGTTTTAAGTGAAGTTACTGACCTGGGCTCTTGAAGTAACTACTTCATTTACACAGGACCTAGTGCCTCCTGCTAGGATTTAATAGCTATGAAACTCATGGTTTCAGCCTCCAAGTCATGACCCAAATGTCACCAATCTATTCCCTACTACCCAGAGCATGACAGGAAAAAAAATTAGGCAGAAATATTGTAGCATTTCTGCTGGGAAAATACTGCACTAACTCCACAGTGGCAAAGTCCATCTGAAAGCAGTCTGATTTTTCTCTCAAGTACCTCATGTCAGTCATGGACTAGAGCCAGGTAAGATTTTCCTACTAGATATCTGCAACCTAAAGCAACTGGGGGATTTGGTAAATCCTTTGGGAAAGAAATTTCTTATTCGGTTCCAATGTTGTGAAGGGTGTTAGAACTTTTACCATATTTTTACTGCAGTCAGGTGACCTTTGCTTGACAATCCTCCTGCTTTCTGGCTCTCTGGAACTGTTCTGGAAGATCACAATCAATGTGATCTCCAAGGGAAATGCCACAGCGGGGGTTATCTTGGAGCCACCTCTGGGTCAAAATCCATCAAAAAAGTGCCAATGGAAGGAGAAATTATCTTCCTCAGGGTCCAAGCAAGACTTTAATCTCCTGCATCAAAACAAGAGTCCAATGCTAACAATAGAGCAATGACCACATTTCTGATTACCAGCCCAATCAGTGTCCAAACCTGATCTCAGGTCAAACAGCTCAATAATTTAGTTTGAGGCTCCAAACAGCCACTAACTCACCTGCTGCCAGAAAGCCCTGCACTGTGCACTGGAACAGAGCACTGCCCAACTCACATCCCCTTTCTCCTATGCCTCCCCCTCTGCAGAGACTTAAAGAATCCCCAGCCACCTGTCAAGCTGTGCTTTTCCTCCTGCACTCTTGGCATCTTGCTTTTTATTCCCTACCTGTCACATGCAGGCAGCAGAGCTGGCCACCCAACACCTTCTGCTGTGAGTCATCCCTCTGAAAAATACTGCAGAAAATCCTCAATCCTGCCAATCATTTTAAAGAGCCCTCCAATAGTTTGCACAGTGGGTGGTATTTTTTTTTAAGAGCCATGATTTTTTTTGTCAGTTACTAATCTGGAAAGAAGGTCAAAACCTCTGTGAATATATACACTGTTGAAAGTTCTATTGCTGGTGTATGTTTAAGTTATCATAAAGACCTGTGAGAGGGGAAACTGTCTCAATTTCTAATTGCAAAAGCAAAAATCTTCAGAAGGGGAGCAGCAGAGGAGATCAAGGAATTTGGCAGTGTATATATTCTGGAAACAAATGATTTTCATTTCTTTCAAGGGTGAATAAAAATGAAATATTAAAGGAGAGAAAAAACCTTTTTACAATAACTTTTGAGGCTATACCTCATCCTATTGTTTCAGTAATCAAATACTTTACCAAGCAAAAAGAGATTTTAATTTGCTATTTTAAAAATTCCCCAGCTGGAAATAGTCTAATCTCTAAAGGAAAGAGTGCCAGATGCATAGGACAAGAACAGTAAAAGCTCTAACCCAGCAGTCTTCCTCTTATCTTCACTGATAAGAGGAAATGAATGAGTCAGCAGATCAGAGAGGGAGAAATGGAGTGTGTCGCTCCAGCAGTTCTAAAACATGTGAACCCAAGAAAATGTCTGAGTTATCAAGCAAACTTTTAATGTTAATAAAGAATTTCATTGGAAGTCAATGGAAGGATTTAAAGTTTGACAGCATAATAAGCCAGAGTTTCTTTGTACCCGTCATTATTTTGGACCTTGGTTCAGTAATACCTAATTCTCACAAAGTATTTTTCATCATTTAATCAGACTGCTTTACCAAGGAGTTCAGTATTCTTCTGTTGCTAAATTGAAGCAAAAAATAGTCTAAAAAAGAAGTGAATCTTTATTGATAAGACATTACAAGAGCTACAGAGCACTCAGTGTCATGTGATCTAAACTAAAAGAAAACTCACAAACGAGTTTCCATATTTGCCTTTGATTGATTAGATTGTGCTGTTCTTGCAATGATAAGCATGCTAACTAAGATTGTAACATTTCTTACATGGCAGGAAACTGTCAAAGACTCTAAGAAGTCTTTGACTAAATTAATTTAGTTTTGAAGAAATGTTTAAAAAGAAAAACATTGAGGGAGAGAAATAACCAAAACCAGTTCAAAGTAAAATTCTAAATGTTTCAGAAATTTTTAGATAAATATTCCATGTGCTAAAGGTCAATCCATTTCTTTTAGCCATCAGTCTGATTGAAAAGCTGCAAATCACACAAATTCTAAGAAGATTTCAAATACTAGTTGTTGTCACACAATCTGGGATGTTCTCAAAATATAAGTCTGTTTAAGAGTACTTTGGTGCTTTCACTTGTGATCATAGATGTATGTGTTGTTTTCCAAAAATTCTTCCATTTTGGATTAAAGATTTCAACTAAACTACTTCAAACCTGCTAGGAAAGTTTAATTTTTGACCTCCTTTCTATTTACTTAACTTTGCACGGGTAGAAGCTAGTTAATATATTTCTGATCACCTGTATATCACAGGTACCTAGAATGAATTCAAATAAGGGGTTTTACCATTTTCCCATTTCCCCTATAGTCTATAACTTCAGATTCTTCTTAGATGACCAACTGCAACAGCCTAAATATTTTATAATTTTTAATTCCATAGTTTATATGGAAGGAAAAAAAATTGCAGAAAAATAAAAATAGTAATCCAAATTGAAAAGGTGAGTTCATGAGGCATGCAGAATTTTTAGCTTGTTCTGGTAGCCTGTGAGAAGGTGAAATTAGATCCCAATAGTTTTCATTTTGCTATGGACTGGTTAGAGAAGTATGCCACTCATGATTAGAGCATGTGAACTGCTGGTTTTGAGGAGCTCTAACATTCTGTGCACATAAGAGGAGACATCCCAGACCCTCTTGTAACACAACCAGGCCTCAGAGATGTAGGGTGAAAATCTACCAGGCAAAAGCCACCAGCTCTTCCAGGACAGATTTCTTCAAAAGCTTGTAGGAGAACCTGTTACCTACAAAAATAAAAGCATTTGTGTCTCAGCTTGTTTCTACATTTTGCCTGAGATCTGGCAGTGATCATGGTATTATGTATGGTGATTGCATTGACACTGTGCTCTCTGAGCATGGGTTCCTGTCTAGTTTCACTGGAATCACACTGAGCAGATACATTTCCTTTACCTAATGAAAATATATAGCCCCCCACCTTCATGGTGCCCACCAGGAAGCAAGGGTGGCTGTCATGGGAGAGGACACTCTGTCCTCACTCCCCCTGCTCTTTCCTGAGCTGCCTTTGCTTGACTTTCACAGGCAAAGTCGAACCTGGAAAGTGTGGACTCATTAACAGATTACTCTCAAATTCTTAGGCTGAAAGTCTAATAAACATGTCTGAGAACCATTTTAAAATAGCAGCTCCTGGATATGCCATTGCCAGTAGCTAATTCTCATTCAAATGAAACAACGTGAATGAGACTCTGGGCTGCTTTATTAGGAGTGGAATCACTCAGGCGTGGCATTCAGCTTTGGTCCAAAATGAGCTTTCTCTCACCGAATGGCTTCCTTTAGCAGGGTAAACAGTGACCACCTGCTATTCTCTGAGCTGCAACCAAAGCACAAGGAGCACTTTTTTATTTTAACTAGCTTGCAGCCTGAGTTGCATATCCCCATGGATATTAATCAGCAAATTTAGAGCTGTAGTGCTATCAAAAAATGTAACATTTTAAATTTATTTTCATAAAGTACAGGGTCAAAGTGAATGTTAATCTTTAACGGGATGAAAATATGTCATTTCCTTGTGGGAATTAAAAAGTAGACATAATCTATAACTGACTTATAAAGTAGACAATAAGGCAGTCAGCTTTATCCAGGAATAAAATATTTGGCATTTTAGAGGAGTATTTTCTATGAATTATTCAAAACAGAGATAGAACTATGCCTCGGCTGTGAAATTATTTCCTGGCATTCGTCAAAGCTCTTTTCCACTAATTAACTAAATATCTTCAATCAGTGATTTCTGTGTTTATTTATTAAATAGGCCACAATACATTGCAAAGCACATTGCCAAGTTGTCTTTTATTTTAAAGAAATAATATTGAGAAACTGAATCCCCAATTAGAATGCATTCCTTTGAATTTCAGGGTGCCATTCAGGTATTAGTAGAAATTACTTATCTCAATGTTTGCATCTTAGTCTGTTGCTACCTGTGGTGAGAGTCCCACTTTGGAATTCAGTATATTGTCTCTTAGATGATTTATCTATTTAAAAACATGAAAATTATTCACAAAATATGATCCATAAGTACCTTAAACAGCTGTTTGATTGGTCATTGCTTTTCCATAGTTTGGTCTTCTAAAGTGAAATTGGCAGGGAAGTTTAAGAGTATCTCTATTTCCTATAAAGAAAGAGAGCATAGGTCCTGACATGCACTGGGAAAAGTCTTTTTAACTTTAATTGTATTATGCAAATATAAAACTGGAGTGGTAGCCCCAGTTACTTTTCCTCTTTTTAATTATGGTTTAGGTGTAATGATTATTTCAGGGTTTTCTAGTGAGCTGAAATGTTTATGAATTGTTACTTCTTAATATAATACTTCAAAAGTTAAAAATGCTGCACAAAACTACACATTTCTACACAGAAATCACTAAGTCCCTTTTGACAAATAATAGCCATTTTCTGTGTAAAGACAAAGCCACTGTTCAACAAGGCACAATGCCACTACACAGCAGAGTAATAAACTGAGGACCCAACTCTCCCTCTAACAACAAACCTGCTTTCATACCCTTTGTTCCACCTGTTTGCTGCCATCTAAATGAGGTTCAGGTTCAGATGCTCACAGGCCACCATGCTTGGGACTTCTGGTTGGACTTGGGCTGGAGAACGTGATTTTTTTGTCAGGGTAGTAACATTAACCATGTTTTCCAGACTCACTTTGTTTTGTATGCATGGATGAGGAACTAAATGTGGGTGTTGGGGAGCTGTGACATGCCTGGAGAGGGCTGGGGCTGCAGGGCTCCCCAGGAGTGGGCAGGGAGAGCCAGCCCAGACAGCAGGGGACAGGACAGGCTGGGTGGGGATGGGGATGGCCAAGGCTGGGTGGGACACCAGCCCTGGGAGCTCCCTGGGGCAGGAGGCCAGGCAGGGCACAGCTGTGGCAGGGCTGGAGACAGCATCCCATGGGTGGGATGGGACAGGCTGAGGTAGGGCCAGGAGAGATGGGAAGGCCTGTGGGTGCCCACAGGGCCCTGACAGTACAAAAGCTTGCTTATTACAGGAGAAAAAAAAATTTATTAAAAAGTATGATTGTATTGTTATTTGTCTTTAGAACAAATATTTCTATGTGGAACACCAGCAGAAAGGAGACAGGGGAGTGAAGGTTCAAACTACCCAAGGGCCAGTGCTCAGCCCAGTGTCAGCTTTGAGACAGCTTTGAGGAGCATCTACAAACATCCCATTGCAGAGGTGGGAGACACTCTCAGGGACTGGCTGGCTTTGGTCAGAATTTGGAAAAACACTTTGGAAAACAGATAACCTTAGTGCACATTAGAAAGCATGCATCCCCAAGACAAGGAATGATTGGGCAGGAGAATTCTTTTGAAACCAAACCTCTCACTTCAGTGAGTACATTTCTATCATTTTGTGATATTATTAACTAATTGGCATGTCTTCTGCTATGACCTTTTTCTTTAAATAAGCAGCTTTCAATTTTGTGACCTGAAGTGTTCCTGATAGTTTTAATCCCTATTTAAAAAAATACGTAATTTGGCCAACCTAAAGAGAAATACTTTTTTTCCACAAATTTTAGTTGCTCAATCTTCTTTTTACCTTTTTTACTGTCATTTAATATTGGGTTGATGCATTCAGAGAGCTACCCACATATATTATATCTCATAAAAATATGTTTATAACCCTTGACAGTGTACCTGGAGCAAAACTTACTTTTTTTTGTGCACACTTCCCTGCTTTCACTGACATTGAATTTAATTTGATAAGTTATTCTTTAGTTTTTCATGGCTGTGAGATCCTTTTGTAACTCTTTAGAGTCATCTTCAAGACAGACTATGCCAAAAATGTATGTGTCCTGAAGAGACTTACAAATGACTGACAACAGATTCATCCTCATTTTCAGTTCCAGACTCTGTTGAACTTACATATGTCCCAGTACTGATCTTAAGAAGATTTTGCAAATTTTTGGGTACATAAACCTTCTCCATTTCTCCATTGTATGATCATGTCATTTGTTTCTAACCTTCTTTGATCCCCCATTAATCCATAAGAAAAATTCCTCCGTTATCCCAGGAGTGCTTAGTTTCTTTAAAAGAGATAATGTCAAATGCCTTTTGAAAATCCACATACATTATATTCTTTGGATCAGCCATATCCGTGTGTTCATTTATTCTTTTTTCACCTGGAATAAAACTTTGACTTTCACCAAAAAGCCTATTCCCAAATATGTCGTATTCCTCACTGCATTACTAAATTTATTCATTATCAGGTCATTTAATTTCAATGGTTTTGTGGAAATCAGATTTACTGATTCATATTTCCCAGAATCATGAGTGGAGCTTTACTTTGAAGCTTGATGACATGTTTCTCATGTTCTTTTCTCTGACAATAGGACAGATATAAACAATAATCTCAAATGTTAATTAGCAGCTCAACAATTCTATATTTACCTTTTTTAAGAAGTCTAGAGACAGTGTTACTAAGTTTTAGTGATTTGTTACTCTTAAGTGTGCTAACTTATTTTAAAACTCTTTAATTGACAGCTCAGTCTGAAACATTTCCTCAGGCTCATTCCCTTTATAGAATGATTGTGATATAGGAATGATCCAGTCAGCCTGTCTGCAATCATTACATGTTAGAAAAATATTCTTTCTTAACAATATCTTGGAACTAGGCTAGCTTTCCTTTTCTGATAAGTTTGAATAAGAAACAGCTTCTCTTCACTAAAGATTAGTTTCTCCAAAATTTTGGCATATTTTTTGTGATTTTGGTTTTAACTTGACAAGGATTATGGTCCTTTTTAACCTTCTTTCCTGGACATCTTTATCACATTTTGATTTTTAGACTTATTCCAGAATTTGCCCATATACTTGCACTTTCTTGTTTTTCCTTTCTAGAGGAAAAGTTTTCTCTAGAAAACTAGAGAAAACTCTAGTTTTCTCCTTTCAAGTTAATTTTTAAAACATTTCTTTTAGTTGCCTTTTAAAAAAAATTTCCACTTTACCTAAAAATTTAGGAGATGTGGGAGAACTCTTTCTCTTCTGCATATGAAATATGAATATAGAAAATTTCTTCAAGAGAAGAGATCCTTTTACCTGAGCAGAGATCACACCATCAACGGGTTTACTCTCTATGTCTTCAGGTATGAACGGAGTACCTTTAAATAATGTTTTAATACACTTATGAAAAGTAATTAACAGTAGGTGGCCTTAAAATCTCATTAACAAGACTCAAATCTCTGAGATGAAATTTAAGAGTCAAGCCATTTTTAATGTCACCTGATTGATAGCTTCAAGAGGAGAACCTTACTTAATCCTAGTTTTGCCATTCACCCAAGACTACTAAAATAATCAGGTTTATATAGCTTTCTGTATAATTTACAGTCTTCTCACATGTGATAAAACTGAAGAATTATTATAACTAACACATAAAATGGTTTTTTAGATTAATAGATTCCCTATATCTCTGACAATATTTAGCAGCCAACATGTAATATACTGCTCTTTAATTACCACCTACAAAGGAGAATTTTTTTCAATTTCATATTATTAAGGTTAATATTCATATAATTTTTAGGGATGAAAACTTCAAAAGGTTGAGCAATCTTGTTTTTCAGGAAGCATACTTGAGTGTGTCCCAGTATTTTTCTGGTTCTTCTACTAACTATTCTCTTCTGTCACACTTATCTTTTAAGGAAGATTGTCTTTGAGCACTAGTCCTAGTATTTTTTGACTTTGTCATTGACCTTGCAACCAGCTGTGTCTATTGGTGGAACTGTAAATTCAATAAGCATTTTGGCTGACTCATGTAGGGTCTTTCAGACCTTTCCTATTCTCTTTAAAGGCTTCTCTTTTACCTTAACCTCATATGTCTTCAGACAAACCCCACAGAGCTTCTCATTTTTGTCCCACTGTACTGTCTGTGTGACAGTAAGAGATGCTGCAAAGTCTGAATAATAATATTAAACCTGTATATTTTTCCCCTAGATCATGTTGCTTATAACATTGGGCATCAGCAGACAGCCAAGAGCTGATTCCCTTCATGGCTAAGGCTCTTCAACAGAAGGGTCAAATGTCAAGGGAAAAGTCTGGGTGGGAGGGTAACTCAGTTGTGGAAGGTGGAGTCAGAAAATTACTCTTACCAGGGCAGTTATAAGAGCACAAGGTTAAAATTTCTACTTTAACTTATGCTTGTGGTTTTTCCAAACTAATCTGTCACTCCCTAATTAATGCTAAGAAATAATCATGAGCAACATTATGGAGTGCCACCACTCAGGATAATGCTAGTATTCCATATTCCATACTGTACCAATCTATAAAAATTCCCTCTGAGCCAGAGGTCCTTAGCCTTTTGTACAGCAACATACACCATTTACCACTCTGACAGCCTAAGGGTTGTGTTGAATTTGCATGTACATCTAAATGTATTCAACATAAGTTGTCTTACAAATACACTGTAAAATCCAATACTTGTTATTAAGACTTAACTGAAAATAGTAGGTAAAGGTTGTATTTAATGACAAAAGAGAAAAGACAAGACAAAGTTATGTGTTGTAAAACTTATGCAATGTTCTTTCACAGAATATTTTATTTACAAATTAATTCTGTCCATTCTGAGAATGATTTCATAAGGAACGTACATAAATCCATTCCAGACCAAATAATTTATGGCTTAAAATGGACTAAAATGTACCTGGCATGTTACTAGAAGCTGATGGATTTTCAACACTATTCGTCAATTCTAAACAAAGTTCTTCTTTGAGTGAACGTTCTTTCCAGGAAAACACAACAAACAAATAAAAAAATGAAACCAAAGACATGAAACCAAACAAAGATATGAAAATAGATACAACTTGTCTTTTAATTTTTTTTTTCTCTTTCCTTTTTTCTTCTGTGTTATTTTTCTTCCTTCTGTTTCATTCTCACTCCTTGATTTGAAAGAGCTTTTACACTGTTGTTGCAATTTCAGCATGAGAACATGTTGACATTCCTGGGTAACCACAAGAATAGTGAGAAGAGAAAAGAGCATCTCAGAAAAGCCAAGCTCATTACAACAGCCTGTAGTGAGAGCTGGCAGGAACAGGCCCTAAGAGCTGCATGTGAACAGCTCTTCTGATCACAGTTTTTTTCCTTCTGCAGGAGAAGGCCACTTTCCAGAAAGATGCCCACAACCCAGATTTGAACCAGAGCACAGGCTGAAAATAATAGGTCCAAAGGCATGTGCACTGATGGCTTATGAGCTTTGTGATGGAAATGTAATACACTGCCCCCATACCTCACCACATCATAGACTTGGTGATCCCTTAACAAGGGATGGATGTACTGACCTCCTAAGGGAATCATGGAACTGCTTTGAAGAAGGTTGATTATGCCTGATGGTCAGTGACTGGTGCTTGATACAGAATAGATTTTCCTGTCAGACAAGCTTCTTTCCAAAAGATTTCAGGTGGATCACTCAGACTGTTCCCAAAAATAAGGGTGTGACCTGCTTTCTCAGTGGACCAGTTTCTCTTAGCTCTTTCATCAGATTTTCTCTTGGGAAAAGACAGTCAAAAAATGTCTTTGCATCCAATTTTAAGATTTAGATGTATGTTTATTTTCATGTAGGTAAATATATCCATAGAATGTCAGCATAATATATCTGTACAGTCCTGCAAAGATGCTCATAAAAACTGTACTGTTTTCTCTGTCTCAGCCTATGAACTTAATCATGGTATTTATTGTCTTTAGCTGATAAATGGCCTCTTCCATAAATATTGCTTTCATATACAACAAGAATCCAAGTCTTATCCATAACATTGACTTTGTCACAGAGAAGAGAGATATTTCACTTTTAGCAAGCAAAAAAGTGATTTTGTTGGTGTGACTAATTAAATTTTTGCTACGTTTATGCTGTACTGAGGTATCATGATTTGGAGATAATTTCTGGAGCCAGTCAGTTTTATTTAATATTCTTCAAACACAGTCAAGGGCATCCAGAGTTTGAGACTGGCACTTATTTTGTTTCGTGTAGGTAAAAATCTAGGTTAGGTAAATTCTCTTCTCATATCAGTGTAAATCTGGAGTAATTCCACTGAAAGTAAAGTGAGTCAGATTTGTGCAAGTACAGTAAAGATAAATTCAGACCTCATAATTTCTTCATTGCTATACTTAATGCCATTCTATAAAGATGGGTCTCTGTTTTTCTTAGTGGTAACTGGCAGCCCCTTCAACAAACATGTACCCCCATAAACATTTTCATGCTTCAGGTAAGAAGATGTCCATATTAACATTGTAACCTGAAATTGACAAAGCATGCTGAGGTTTTGTTCTAAAATGTTTCACCATTGTAATAGTCACAAAAGGTTTGCTTTTTTTTTTTTTTTTTTACAATTCCTCAAGAATTTTGTTAGTGTTTTTAAGCTTTTTAAATCTATATTTTGGTAGATATGGGAACTTTTTTCTTCCTAGAAATTTTGCTCAAGTAGAATTTGAGGACTGTACACATGATTATATTAGAATAAAGATTTCCCATGATCATATTAGATCATATTAGATCATATTAAATCACATTAGATTGTATAATGTGCACACTATCATATTAGAAACAAGATTTGCCCAACAATCAAATCAGAGCAGCAACAGAGCAACAGCCTGTATGGGGATCAAGAGGACAGCAAATGCTCAGAAAGAATGCAGACAGCAAACATACTGAATGGCTGTGAGAGCACATGAGTGTAAACCACATAGATCAGACACTGCCAGGTCTGCTGGGCTTGTGAACTTCATCCTGTCTGAGAAAATGTAGAAAAGAATATGCCAGCAAGTCCTTACCTGCATTCCCCTCTTTAATGAAGCAAAGCAATGGCCTCTCATTGAGAACTGATCCTGTTATCCTCTCTAGTGCAAAGCACAGGCAGTTCCCACCAGAATCTTTTACATCAAAATTGTCAGAGAGTGGAGCATGTGATGTGGGAGACTTTGTTCAGTGTCTTTCTCAGATAGAGATTATCCAGACTCCTATCTTGCACCTCCCAGACTCCCATAGAAATACAAATGAGGAACCTCTGAGCTCCTCAAAACATCTCCCAGCTATGCTGGGCTGCATTAAAGCAAGCCCACATCTGTCTCCATGAACAGCAACTACTGCCATGAGACTATACAGCACGGTTTGACAAGATGCCCAGATTTTAAGATTTAGATTTACAAATGCCTTTTCAGGTTTTCTATGCTTCCAAGGGACCTAGGGGACTGATTCCCACAGGTCCTTGGATATCACTAAGCATCCAGTTCCCTGTTCCAGCTGATGTGACTGCTTATGTGCATGTGTCAGTCTTGTATGTCTGCACAACTTACCCTCTTCTGGAGAGTGAGATGGGGTCTGGTATTGAATATGCATCAGGGACACATGGATCTGAGCCCATGGCAACCTTCACAGGAGTCCTGTGGAGCAGACAGAGAGGCTGTCAGGCTGACACAGCCGAGTGCCTTGCATATTATTATCTGTTTCTTCCAGTCTCCAGCTGACTCTTACTGACTTTGCCACTGGGGTTTAAATTTGTGACCACCTTACACTTCAAATCTTATTTATGCAGTCAGTTTTGTAAAATTGTATTAAAATAGCACCACTGCACCTCACATTTTCACCATTCCTTCATGTCTGTAGTAGTTTAACCAGGGTCAATAGTATTTTTAAATGACTTGCAGCAAATGTGTTAAGTACTTAAACAATAGACTCCATCAGTTCCAGAAAAGCTGTTTTATTCTACTAAGTCAATTATCTGTAGTTTCAAAAGTCCCTAAATAAGTAGTTGTCTGACAGATCATAATAGCTCCTTCTGTTACTCTATGCCAACTCATATACTGCTGCAGAATAATTTGCCTTATTCTTTTGTTTAGGATTTGAAAAACAATCATGTTGAAAGGAAGCAGAAGAAATATTATAATAATGGAATAACAAAAACAAAAGCAATTTGGGGGAAAATAAATTTCCTGCTCTAAATATTGCTGTGCTCTTTTAGCAATACATTTTGCCATATAAGCAATGGATTTACCAAATCTCTCCGTTCTCTGGCAATAACATCAACATGCCAGGGTTGCATTGGCTGAAATCATCTGCCCCTTATTGCCATCAGATTGGTATTCATTGCCAGCCCCTTTCACAACTGATGCTGAGCCTTGGGGAAACCACCTGGTTGTCTGTGCTGTAAGGGAAAAACCTCACTTCTTGAATATCTTTTATGCCAAAAGCATCCAGGCTGGAGGTAACACTGACAAAAAAAAGGAAAAAAAAAAAAAAAAAGTGTCTTTATTAATGGGCTCCCATCAGGTGTGCTGTATCCTTTTACTTTCCATACTTTCCATAATTGCTTTGGAGATTGAGTTTTGCTGAGTGTTCATAGGGGCTGGTGTTCAACTGCAATGTGCGAGCAGCCATGGTGCTTGGTTGCCCTTGCTTGTAGGCTCTCCACTCAAAGGGAGAAAGCAATGCTGCAAGACCACTTGTGATCTGCTGTGGCTCTCCAAACCAGGCAGCACACACATGAAGGAAACCCTTTGTGATCACTTGCCAGACACACCTCCGATAATGTCTGCAAAGCTATGGGATCCCCATGGATACCATGGGCTATGGACAGGCAGACAGTCTCTGAGATAGCAGCAGCTGGAGCTGGCAGCAGCTTCAGGATCAAGGCCAAGGGAGGGTAATGCTGAGCAGTGCTGAGGCTGCAGCAATGTGCATTTGTAGCCCATAGCAGCAATAACCTGAATATAGCCTCTGAAGCATTTTCATGCAGTGTCCCAGATACAGGAAATTTCACCAACAATGAATTGAGGTGCTCATTACATCCTTAACCAAGGCCAAATTTTAGGTTGGGAAGAAGCCACTGATTCCTACCTATAGCAAGAAGACATAGAAGAGTAGGGTGTTTTGCCTTCCACTGAGCACATGGGACAAATGTGTGTAACAGGAACTCAGTCATTTAATGAACAGAGGCACATACTCTGGTTTGGCTCCTTATCTGAATCATCCATCCATTTCAGCCAGCATTATTCTACTCCTGCATGTCTCCTACTGGAGCTACAGCACCTACACTCAGTGTTGTGTGGAGACTCACACTATGAAAAGCCAACGTCCATGAAGGAGACAACGGAGTCCTCAATTTTATTTGAATAATGGGAGAGAGTCTACTGGGGCATACCCCTGTAGGGTTTCTCTCTTGAGGTTTCAGAGGACACAGCCTCCTTTAATGCTGAACTCAGAGTTGCATGTTGCCCTCTTTCTTTCCCCACTGGCTGAGGTACTAGGAAGGTACAGCCTTCCTGAGCTGCCTCCCTCGTATTTCCCCCTTGACCATATAATTTTGCCCCAAAGCTCAGAAGTTCAGGCTGTCTAGGTTCTGTGGATCTACCAGAAGTTCCAATTGTCTGGGTTCTGCAAAAGGCTTTCCATGGACCCATTTGTCTATTACCTTGAAGATCAGGAGTTCAAACTGCAGTCAAACTGTCTTGAGTTCTGTGACAAACATGTGGGGTTTGAGGTGGGCAGAGCATTAAGACCCATTTCAAAGACATTAACACCCATTTTTCCTAAAGACCCTCACCCATTGAGTTTTTTGTAAAGACGTCAACACTCTTCTTTTCTGTCAGAATCTGCAGGCATCAGTGAAAATGTTGAGTTCAGACAATATCCAGTGAAAATGCTGAGTTAGGACAATATCCATTTGGATGTGGATCACCACGCTTCCAAATACTGTATTTATGGATTTCCAGTTTTAGTCTACAAGCACCTGCTAACCCCATAAATTTAGTAGACGTGTAGAAACCACTATAAAGAAAATTGTAAAATAAACTGACATGGGCATGTAGAGACCCCTTTCCGAGCAGAAATCCATTTCCAGTGGAATAATAAAAGAAAATAAAATCAGTAACCACAAATCTTCAAAGAATAGTTTAAGCTGGCTTTATCTGTGCTTGCTGCTGAGCAGAGAAAAGCAGATAAAAATTTGACCTGGTGGTTTTGTTTGGCTTATACTTCATATGCAGTTCACCATTTGCCTTCATTGCTCACAATATCAGATGAGTCTTTCCCTCTCCATGCATGGCATGTATTCCTACTGTCCAAAGTTTGGTTAATATCCATACATAAATCCAAACATTTGTAGCAATTCCTGGGTCAATTTGTGGAGAAGTTCTTGAAAATCCATAAGTTTTTCTTACGGATTTGCATTCTTTGTCCCTCTTTCTGTGCGTATTGTGATAGGGGAAAATGGAAGGAAATAATGTCTTCTTCATTAGAATTCAAAGACAAAGTTTCTTTGATGCTTTGCTCATTATTTTTATAAATAGTCATAAAATAGTGCATTCTTTATCCATAATTTAACAGATCACTATGTTTACTTCCCTGTAATTTTTTTTCCCCCTGCAAACTGCAGATAAGGAGTCACTCATATGTGGCATAAAGCTCTTTTTTAAAAAAATTAGTCATGGTTACTAATAGTTGGTATCTTTCAAACTTCTGGCTATTCAGCTACTACATGATTGAGATGCAGAATCAAAATTCATAAGAAATATCAAGAGCCTTTTGTCAGACTCAGAAAACCAAAGGAGTATGAAGTTGTATTATCTCAGGGACAGTGCTATGAGAAACAGTGGCATACCCAAAAAAGAAATTTTAAAAGGTTTAGCCAACAGTACTCAATGAACATTGGTTTTTCCTGAGGCAAAATTATCTGAAATATTTCAGAACATTTCCTAAAGTTACCTATCAGGGCAAAAAAAATAAGAGGATATATATTATTAGTGTTGGGCTTTTAAATACATTTGACCACAGGCCATTGAAGCAGAAGATAATGTAGTTTTTTAGCATGAACATGTTTTCCATACATAATAAGTAGCAATCAAAAATGCATAAAAAAGGAGTAGCCCAATGATAGGAGACTATTTGTGGGTTTTCTTACTGTAATGGGAAATAGACTTTAATTACTTCTCAGAATTTGTATCAAAGAAGACTATTTTTATCTACTTGGCTGTTGTAGTCCAAGTAACCTCTGTGTGGGAGGCTGTGCTAATGATCTCCACGTACATCTCAAAGCACTGGTCTTTGGAAGAACAAATCAAATTTGAAGATATCTGAGACATTTTTAATTCTTTTCTTTTGAGTGGACTTTCCAGCCACACATAGTTGTATGTAGTCCATAAGAACTTTTGCTCACTGGCAACTAAACAGGCTATCAGGCTAGATGCTCACTTATTTTTCTGACAAGACTGAAAGCATACATTTTTTCTAAGACAAAATATGTTCCCTGGAAAAATATTTGAACCACTATCAGGACATCCAAAGACTTTCTACATTTTCTGAAATCTTTCCCTTTCAATCATTTGGATGCCTTTCATGGAAAGGTATTGAAATTCTCAGTTACGTCTCATGAAACTACTCTTGTGTCAGAGGAAATAACAAAAAAACCATCAAACACACACACACACCCCAAAAAAAAAAAAAAAAAAAGGCACCAACAAAGTAAAAAAAAACCACAGATTTTTATCTTTGATGGCCCACAGGAAGCCCTTCAAGACATAATCCTTAGTGGTGATTCCTTGATTTCCCTGCCTGGAACCTATTTGTACTTCCCACAGCAGCTCCTCTCTGCTCTGTGCACAGCCCTACTCCGTCCACCTAATTTTTAAATTTTGCTCACTGCTACTCCTATTGATCCCTCATTAACATCACTAAATCTAAATCTGCTTCCAGGATTTCATCTCTCCATCACATTTTCCCCACCATCCCCCCACCTTTCTTTTTTTCAGGGAACCTGTATTACTCCTATTTTCCAGGGTTCTCATTCTCCCTAATCTCCCCTACTGTTTGCATGGCCCTTCCTTCTTAGGCCTACAGGCATCTTTCAGCTCCTCATTTGGTCCACTATTTTGAAAGCATAAACCCTCTTCTCCCTGTATCATCATTTGCTTCTTGTACTTGTCTCTCCCTTCTCGTGTTGCTCTGCATACATGAGCTGGGCAGCTGCAGAAAATATGAAATGGCCATTCACTTCCTTGCTTAGGGGCAGGATTTATTAGATGCTGAACCTCAGAAAGCTCAATTCTCTCAAGATAGTTCAAGACATGGGGCAGATTCTCAAAAAATAGGTTTTATGGGCCAGACTACAGGAGAGCAGTGTTCGGGCAGGCAGTGTGGGAGGAATGCAGGCACAGCATCTCTCCCCTCCTGCAGCTGTGTGTTGGCAGAGCCAAACAGGGATTGCACTCTCCTGCTTCCCATCTCAGTGGGCCTCAGAGCAGAGAAGGTGCACGTTTCTCTGCTTTAGTCATTAGCACTGCTTATGAAGCTGTATTGTAGCCCTCCAGAAAGTGTAACACCAAGAGCCCTGGCTTTTTTACCTAGGTCAGTACAACTTCCTTCATTCCCCTGGCTGTCACTGCTGTAAATACCCCTGACTGACCGAGTCAAAGCATGATACTTCTGTAAGCAAACCAATGTTTTAGAGGTCCTGTGGATGAAAGCCTCTCATCTGAAGTCTATTATCCACATGGCCATGTCATCTGCTTGCAAGTATACCAGGCAGGACAGAGAAAAATATGACCCTAAACTAATGTTCAAATTTAGATTAATACCTCCCCAAGCTCTATTTCCATTAGTGCTAATACAGGAATGCATAGATCGTAAATTGTCCTTTCAGGCTCTGACAATTCTAAATTTAGTGCCAATGTTAATTAAGCAAGAGAAAATTAGGCAATGCAACAGATTTGGGGAGCAGGCAGTGGAAGAGGATAGATTGGTCAGCAGTTTGACAGCTTCGGGAGGTAATAATTTAGTGAACAAACAATCATGAAGATAAACCTGAATATTTCAGTGCTTTTAATAATCTGTAGCATTTAAGGAGAGCAGATTATTTTTTAATTATCTGGATTCCACATAACTAGAGAATAATCTTGATTTAGCCTTCTCCTGGCCTTTTCTGTGTTGACAGAAAGAGTTCATTTGTTACTCTGACATACGTGCTAATTACTGTGCCCATATGTACACCCAGTACATTTTACTGACTACTGTATGAGAGAGATTTTGAGGGGTTAATAAATGTCAAAAACTCTTATGTAAACATTTTCTTCTCTTTTCTTTCATACAATATAGGAGTCTGTTTAATAAACCCCAAATCAGTATAAGGTCACATTGTGTTTAGCTTTAAAAGTGAAGTTAGGGTAAGTAATTACAAAGGGTCCACTGTGTTCCTTATTTAGTTGCATATTACACAGAAGTGAATAGGATGATTAATAATCATGTTCTACACTGAAAGAATGTAATTTATAAAGGTTTATGTAAATACAGCAGCAGAATTAGTTGTTCATTTACCATTGCCCTGTTAGCACATATGAGAATTCTAGCATTTTTAGAAAGCAACAAAGCCAAGATCCTCACAGGAGTTCTGTGCTTAAATACCTTGGAGAATGTGGGCCCAAGGTACTAAAATAGCTTAGTATTATTGAATGTTTAGTTAAAATTAGACAGAATACTGGCATGTGTAGTAATGTTTGCTAAGAAGTCTGGGTTATACTGAGCTATGTTGGCAGTGGAAGAAGACTGGAGAGAATGAAAAGCTTTGACAAGATCATTGAACTAAAAAAGAGCAAAATAAATAAAATTAATCATCAGTATAGAGTAAATTGCATTTTTTAAATGAACATAACTCAGAATCCAGGACAGGATGTTCTTTTAATTAATTCATTAATGTCAAAATTTTGATTTAAATCATGTTGATTTTTTTTTTTTTAATCAGTACAATCTATGAGAAGCCTGGAAAAAAATGAGTTCTCTCCAGCATTGTCTGCAGCCCATGGTGCACTGCCATGACAGTAGTGAGGTGGTACTTATCTGCAGTAAGCACCAGCAGGCACGTACTGACCATCAACACAATCAACAATAACTCTGCTCCATCGTGTCACTAATAGTAATCTAGGTCATCAGTTTAGAGCACAACAAATACCTCTCTCTCACCTTCTCAATGTATGTTGCTATCACACACAGATTCACTGAGGCTAGAAAGATTTTGGTTCCTAAATACCTGAGTGGATCCAGCAGTTAGTAAGCAGTACAGTAAGTTAACTACTAGCTTTTGAGAGAGGAGTAAATTTGCTTCACCCTTCCTCATGAAGACTGACTGCTAAGTAGAAAGTATTCTATAATTTTCACTTTGGAATGCAGCATGGTTAGTCTTTTATGAAGATGACCAGATCCCGGGTTGTATTACACTTTTAATTTGTGATAATTTTTACTGCTATTCATAGAGATTAATGTTCAGAACAAATACCAGGTTTGTATCTATTTATATTTCAGATCATATTAAACTCCCAAATGTGGTACATAAGTAGGGCAGTAAATGGAGTTGCTTCTTTGAATGAAAAGTCCTTGGTAACTTATTGACCAAGTAATAAAAGGAAAGTGCTTGTATTCCGTACTGAAAAGGCTGGATCATGCACCGCCACGGCCAGTGGGAGTTCTGCCACCGACTTCACTGGGAGTGCATAGCGAGGCTGTTTTGTTCCTCATTCAGTTTGGTTAACAAGATTTGTGCTCCAGTCCCTTTTCACCAAAATGCTGGCAGGCTTCTTACAACATTATTGGAAACGAGGCCCTATACAAATTGCTAAGGCCTTTTGTATTTTAATGTCTTTTTTGTAATGATATTCAGTCCTTTGGGGCAGCTGCCTAAGAGAGACATTTGTCAAATTCACTTTGTTTTTAGGACAGATGAGCCAGAGCCAAAACCATAGACCTGAATAACTTGAAAATCCAGAGGAGCTTGGATCCAGATTTGAGCCCCACAATCTGAGGCCCTTGCTGATTAGCAGGCCAAAGTTTCAACCTCTGATCGTGTGCTGTGCTTTAACAAGCTGTACTCATGCTTAGGAAGGGGCTCAATATTTGCTGCCAGCATCGTCGGGATCGAAACACAGGGCTCCCAAGCAGTGTCCTGGCTCTGACACTGTCCTACAGCCATTGCCTACAAAAGAGTACAGAAACAGGGCAAACACAGCAATATTCCCCCAGCACAGCTCCCCATCCTCAGCAGCACGCTGGGGTGGAGTCTTTCTGTTGCCAGAGAATTTTCTTTGTTAGCACCAGCCATTCCCTTCTGGATTACCTATTGCTGTTCCTGGTCCTCCTACTCCCGAGGCAAACATTTGGAAGGGAGAGCTTGTAAAATCCCAGTGCTGCTATGTGCACGTAAGAGAGCTGAGATGGGCAGGTCTGAAACAGGGATCATGGGGAAGAACAGAGAGAGAAAGAGGAATGGCTGCAGAAAGTCTGTGCTCTAGGATACACATGATAGCTTTATACAGAAGTGTAACAATGGCCAGTTAGAAAATGGTTGGACTTAAATTAGTACAACGTTCTTGCTTAGATAAAGTTGTCACTTATAACTGCAGTTCTGCTTCTTTAGGATAAATTACATGCACACTGACCAAAAAGTAGTGAAAGTAAGGGCAAAGTATTTGAAATCATGTCTGTGAAATGCATATGCAAAACTAATTAATTTATAGATGGCATTTGTCCATATCCCCCATGTGATGCACTGAGAATCTCTCTGGTATTGTAGAATTCAAACACTTTGAAAAGAAATTGCCCGAGGGATTGAATGTCTTTCCTTTACATTGTTTTTAAAAGGAAGAATTTCTCACACTGTGTTTATTTGCTGCTAAGATACTGTTACACCAGCACCATCACAGCCTGTTTCTCACTGCAGTATCCCATAAATTAGGTTGTTGCAGGGAGTATCAAGAATGTGCATACACTGCCTGACTAGAGCAATTTTATCTGAATAATGTTTTGCGACCTTTCTTGCAAAAAGGTCCTGACTAAAAAAGCATAGATTTACCAGGCATCCTGGCTGTACTGAAAGATTGCAATTACCATTCTATTTTATCAGTATTAGTAGAGAGAGTTCCTGCCCTGACATCTCCTCTCCAAACACAAATGAAAAGTTGGGAAGCTGCATGACTCAAGTAATGAAGTACATTAAATCCAGGTACCCGTTTCAAATTCAACAATTGTGGAAATGATGGAAGAGCCATCACCATCAAGATGACTTTCCAACAGGCTCAATGAGATGGTTTTGTGGACTCAGTCCAATTCTTAATGGACATAAGTCCACATTACAAAAAGCAACACACAACTGGCAGTAATTGATACTCTTTTGGCACTCAACAGAGAAGTGAAGTATTGAATGAGCATGAAGAATGGACTAACCTTTCACCTCCCCCCATGCATTCCAGGTCAGGGATGAGACATCTGATAGAGCTACATAGGAAGCTTGGGCTGCTGCTCTCCGTGCCGCCCCGTGCTGTACCCAAACAAAGAACTTCCTTCTTAACAAGCATTGGGCTGACACTTTTCATGAACTTTAAACTTATGTTAAAAATTTGGAGGCTTTGGAAGTTAGTGTATAACCTCAGGGTTCTGCCTAAAGAGTACAAGCCACTGCTCCACATAAAGCTGTCTCTCCCTGACTGTCAGCTGCATTAAAATCTATTACATTAATGCCCTGTTATACATATGCATATATAATGTATATGTACATGCATAGCAGGAGTAAATGTATTAGTTATTCATGTGTGTTTATACATAATAGGAAAAGTAATGCCTTTAGCTAAGATTGCCTAATGCTCATTTGTAGGAACTCACTTTCAATTACTTATACAGTTTGCCAAAATTTAACTGTTACAGCTTAAATTTTCCATGGTAGTTATCTGTCTCTAACTGAATTGGGTTTGGAAACTCTTGACTAAAATGGCTCAGATAATTCCAAGAACAGAGATAGTAAAAATACATCCTTTTAGTCATGTTAAGAACTCTTGCAACCATCATATTGAGAGACTCTAGCATGTCTAAGTTTTGGAGCTGAAGTTTGAAACTCCATGAGGAAATTACTTTGATGTCAAGACTTATCTTCTGTCACTCCTGTGGAAATCTGATCCAGCTGTAATCGCCTAAAAAACTAAATTCTCACATTCTCATATTCTGTTAAAATGTAAATTCTCCAAATACTCTATTTGCAGTAAGCATGCTGTCTTTGCATACAACTGTGACATCTGAGACACCACATATATTTGCTTTCTCTGTGGAGAATATCCACACATATATGTATATAAAAATACGTCCAAGGACTCTCCCTGTCATTTGTACATGTTGCAAATACCAGGAATGATAGCCCTATAGACCCATCTATCCACTGCACTAAGGTTCAGCTCTTCTCAGGGACTATGTAGATGATTTTAGTTATAGCCATGAGGACAGCACCACTTTCAACAAGGACCAGGAAACACTTGCATCATGAGGCAGGATGCTCAAGCCTACTCTCAAGACTTATCTCACAGTGAACCCACTGGGTATCTCGATCCTCCTGTCTCACAGGGGCCATGCCCAAAACCACTGAGGGCTGCCCTGATCAGTCTCTATGACCACAGCAGCCACCTGCTTTGACCTGAGCTTTGCTGAACCCTCTGGAGGGATTGGATATTGCTCACAGGGTGCTTTACAGACAAGTTTAAGGAAGCCACGGGGAAAAGGGTGAGCAGTTAACATATAGAAAGGTCATTAATTTCTGAAGGATTCAGAAGTGACAAAGTGCTTGAATTAATATTGTCATTTCAAGAGCTCCAGAGTGTGCAAGTGAGGTAGAAATCTCCACTTCTGTAAGCACTGAAAATGAGGACTAGAGGCCAAAATATCCTAATGAGCTCCCACCCTCTGAACTTGATATAAACACACAAGAGGAAGTGTAATGATTTTTGTTAGTGATAAAGGTTTGAGTAGTGTGTATTAAAAGCAAAGGCTTAGACACATCACAAAGTGAACTGAGCTTAAAAAAACATCAACATCTAATTCCTCTTTTGAGAGCTCTCTGAATCCAGTGCATTAAAAAATATGAGAGCAAAATGGAAAAAAATAAGTTTAACATACATAATCAAAGTTCTGTTTAAATGCATGCTGAGGGGAAAGAGAAGGTTATACAGACCACTTAAAAACTAGTATTTCCCCACTTTTTAATCCTTGTCTCTGTTAAAAGGGTTGGACAAGATGACCTACAGAGGTCCCTTGCAACCTCAACCATTCTGTAATTCTAACAATCTCTTAACATAATATTTGGTATGATAGACATACGTGTTTAATTTCTAGATTCCCCCTCTCCCCCCAAAATAAACTATATACCAAACCTAATGTTTTCTTCCCTTTCTGTAACATATTTTGAATTTTGTTTGTTTTGCAAGCTAACCCTCAGGCTGCAAGCACTTTTCCACTTTACCAGCCAAATGAATATGATGAAAGGACACCTGTAGGCATACACAGAAGCCAAGAACATTCTGTACATCCATTATTTATTTCGTTTCCTTCTCTAGGTCTTTTATATAAAGAAAAAAACACAGGTAGAAAGAGGAAAAAAGTTAATCTGTTATATAGTTGCAGTAAAAAAAAGCGTAGAAAACACTGCTTTTGTTACCTTGGCAAATAAAATAAAAATGTTCTCCAATGTGCAGTCTGTGCAAAATAAGTCCCACAGGAATTATGCAAGCACATTCTCATTATGGTAGTTATGATTTAGATTGCATTACAAAAGTAAAAACAATCATTCAAAAGTCTTGGGTGCAGTGATTTGGAGTGAAGCTGCCACTCTGCCAAATCGAGAAAGAGAGGAAAGGGGTGGGGGCAATGAAAGAAATAAGTCCTGCCAAAATGAACTCATGCAAAGGTGAAGCCAAAATGCCAAGAGGTACAGATTAAATGCTCTTATGAGTGTCCCAAATGTGTGTGTCAGCAAATGCCCAAATAAGGTTTTGAATTGAAAGCTCAGGCTTCTGCTGGAAACTCCCAGAAACACAGAGATTAGATATTGTTTGGAAAAAGGGATTCTGACTTGGTTGTCTAGAATGAGCATTGAAAATCACACATCTCACCAGAGCACATGCTAATGCAATAGAAATGTTTTTTCTTGAAACTGAAAATCTGTTCTTTAGTAATTTCATAGCACAAGAAGTAAAGGACCACAGAAATTGCTTCCTTTTACTTCCAGTTGTTCTACGTTTGTTAGGGTTTTTTTTAGTTTAAGGTCTGTAATGGCCATTAAAAAAAAAAAAAAGAATCATTCAGATAATTCTTTATTTGCCCTGACTTTAATGAAAAATTCACAGGCAAAAAACTTCTTATCTTAAACATAGCTACCGACTTCCAATATCTCATTTTTCTCACACAATAATCCCAGTGTTCAAAGTAGGTATTGTATTTATCATCTTTGTATGGAGCAGAATTTCACTTCACTTTTCTTTATGGTCTTATCACATCGTTTACAAACACTTTATCTCTGTTACTGAAAATAAATGAAATCCTGGGCTTTCGATGAAATGCCATGATGAAATGAATGGTCCAAAAATCTATATTGAGATGACTGACTCCTGTTTGTAGAAGACATGATAAATGTTTCATGCATATAAACTGAAGGATGATGGATTTAATGATCACAGTTTAACAGGGAAATGTTATTTTGGAATAATTAAGTTATGTCATTTGCAAGTCCAAATAGTCCATTGTTAGATGGTGCTTTTGTCTGTCAACAAGTCATTCTACTTTGTGAGGGTTATTTATCACTAAAACAATTGATGCAATGGAAATACACTACCAATATGTGTTGTTAACAACACATTTTGTGAGACCTTGATTTGGATCCATATTTCAGGGGTCGTTAATTGATGTATGTTTCTGTCTTACAGAAGAAATATATGCTAAGAACCTTTGAAGGATTGGAGGTGTCTTTCTCATGTGAAGTGTTACATGTGAACTGTATTTATTATCCTTCCTATAAAAGTTTTCAGAGTCAAAAATACCTCAGTTTAAAGGCACACATGTGAAAGGAGTTTACACTGGGGTGTACTGCCCAGTTTCCAGTTACTCCAAGAGTCACTGCAGATTTTGGTTTGTTGTCTGCTGGTTCTTACAACTGTCCTGGACACCCCAGATGGTGTCTCAAATGGACATCTTTGTTTAGACAGGTTAATCTCTCCATGAGGAATATCTCAATGGGAAGTACACTGTACCTATGCTATTTTTTATTTTTAATATCTGCATGAAAACAACTGCAATGAAGACAGTTACAATATTCTGATTTCCCCTGTTGTGCATACACAATTTTTTATTGACTCTGTATACAGAACTGAACGTGAGTGCCTTTTTTACTTGACATTCAGTAGCAAAGAAAATAATAAGAAACATAAGTGCTGGAAAGTAATATGAAAAAGGTAATTATTTTGACCAAAAAAAAAAAAAAAGTAGTTATACATTTGGTTGTGTGAGAATAGTGTATGATATTTAATATCGGAATGATTATTAAAGCATGGCAAGGTATAAAAAATATTAATTTGTATTTCAATTGCAAACACTATTTTCTGGGTTGCATGATATTTATAAATATTAGAACACTTCATATATCTTCTTGTCTCCTGATACATATATTTTTTTTACCACTCAATCCCGAACCAGGTTTAAAAGTATTTTGTGTCATTTCTTCACTTCATCATTTAAGGACTAGAAAATATAAATGTGAGGCTCAGTTATAAAATTTAACCAAAGGCCTCAATCTCCTGACTTCCCACTCTGCTCTGGTGAGCAATGACTCTGTGAAAAGTCTTATCACACCAATTTCTATACTTTGCCAGATATAGAAGCCTTTTAGCACAGCTCTGAGAAGCAACAGTCTCCTTTTTACTGTCTAGTTCATTGCCTTGCCATCAGTCTCTGCTCCCTGAACTCGTACAGCCCCACACACGGCTGGCAAGACCTACTAGTGAAGCAGAAATCCAAGCACAGACAAGTGTGGAAGCTCTGACTGATATATCTGATCATCAATGATTTTGCCCTGGGCTGTGGGCAGAAGTACTGAAAGTAATCCCAGATGCCTAGAGCTGGCATCCACAGTTCAGATCTTGACAAAACTGGCCGATATGTTGTGGCATATATATTTAAGTGTCAAAACTCTTTAGAGATTCCTTTTGCATTTTTTCCCTTGAGAGAGTCTTCTGTGTCTCTGCTTTCGGGTCATTTTCCTTATCCTGGGTGTAGATAGGAAGGAATGTATTCAGCAGTCCCTTGGGAAGAAGAAAAGGGGCAGCAAGGGAAAAGCATGTCTGTTCCAAGAGAACTTTGAATAGGAGAGTATCGACAGGGCTGGGAAATTTTTTTTTCCTCTTTTAAGAGAAAATATTTTTGGAGCTTTTGTACTGAAGGGCTTTTTCCTAGTTCTAAAGGATACTAAGCTCTGATATTAATCATAAGTCTTGATTTAATAAATGGCTGGAATTGTCAGGCATAGGGTACATTTTTTTTCTTGAAAAACATTTTGTCACATTTTTTTTTTCAATAGTTCCACAAACGTGTGCAAGGTTAGCAACTATTTAGATGCATTGTACTAAAGAGACAAATATCCTGGAGCTTCAACACAGCTTTCAGCATACAATTTTGCTACAATATAATTCTCCATTTATCTTTTTTGCCATAATATCCATTTCTTGTTAAAATCAATTCTTTATTTATGGGAATAATCTATTCAATTCTATGCTCCATAGTCTAATTACCTAACAAAGTTAAACTTTGTACTTTTTGAAGCAGACTTCCCTGAGGGCCTGAATTTCAAGTCCATAAAGCCAGGAGAGTTCTACAGAAATCAGACATGCTTTGGGGGTACAGTACCCTGAACTTGGATTTCCTGTCTTGGAACTGAAGCCAGCAAGGCAAACTACTTCAGCTGGCCCCAAACACAGTTCCTTAATGTCTGTAGGGTAGGACAAAGGACCAGTGGGACAATATCTCACCCCGTTCATGCTGAGGATGCACAGAGGCCTGAGCAGAAGCTGATTGCTGCCAGGGCATCGCTCCATTCCTCAGCTGTCTCAGGAGAGGGGCCTTTGTGTGCATCTTCCAGTTTATGGAAGATATTGCCACTTGCAGGGAAAAGTAATTTGTAGTCTCTCAAGCAAAAAGTAGTGAAGTATCATTATTTCACTGATTGATTACACTCAGATACAATTACAACTTAGTTAAAGCAGAAGAGCCCAGAATAGTCCTGATGACCTCAGTCTGAATAGACATAAGACCATAAACATCCAGGCAAACAAATAACCTTTGAGTTCCATTAGTCACAGAAATTAAGATGCTGAAATGCTCAAGCACTTGCAGAATCAGACTTTTGCTTGTAGTCACCTCTAACTATGGCATAAAGAGCGGGTCTGAAGGAGTGATTTCAATATTAAGTCCATTTTTCATTCCTAAAACAGTGGAAGTCTTCATGGCAAACCCATTAAAATTATTTTCATGATGCACAGTGAATATTTTGAATATATCAAGTCAAGGTTTCAGTTAAGTATGTTCATAGCGTGTCAAGCTTAGCAATTTATTGGAGAATCTTTACTTAATTTGATATAATTGATGTTAAAGCTTTTTTTCCTAATACACTGTTTGTGCATTCCTTTTAAATGTGGATGAGAAGAAATGGATTTGTAGAAGATATTTTTAATTGATTCCAAAGGGAATAGCTACTGTGGAATCTGCTGATGAGTTCTGTGGAGGTCTAGGCTCTAGATTCAGCATCTATATTTTTAATGACAAGATGCTGCAGTGTTTAAAGAATGAATTTGAATTATGAACACAGATAATTAAGGTCTGCCCTCTCCTAAAATCTTATCAATAACCACCAAGCCTCCAGTTAAGGCAAGGACCTCTGTATTGGCTTAGAGACTCAAATTGCATAAAAACCCAATGGCAGTAAAGCTCCATTCAAGGTCTTTGAAAGCTTCAGTCAGACACTGCATGTTAAATACTTGATTTTCAGTTACAGAGGAGAGATACCAGCGCATCGTATAGAAAATACTGCGTAATTTGCCACCGCTCGTTATTTTGGCATTTTTTCCTCCTCAGTTTTCACATAGGTCGATATCCATTCAAAACTAAAGTGCTAATCCTTTGGCTACCTCCTTTAGTCATCCTCTGTGTGAAGAATCTCACTGACTGCAGGAGAACAAGTTGTACGACTGAAGGGGTGCTCAGAATTAATAATGACCAGGCTTGTCATTTGTAGTGTGATGTGAGTCTACCTTTGGGTAATAAGAAGCAAAACTCTTGGGATGCTGCTGGTATTGATTCACTGTGTAAGGACAAGATATTTCACAATATAACTTTAAAACAAGAAACGCAATGTTGTGATGCATCACACAGCTGCAGCTTGATTAGTGGATGCTCCACATTACATTCTGTAGAGTCATCTCTCCAAGCTGTATGCATTTTGCTAGGATATGAACTTGTAAGCAGGAATGTAACCTATAGGATATACTAAGTAATCTGTCACTTCTCTTCAACAATGACAGGGACTTAGAAGAAATATTTCTGCTAGTTTTGACTACCACACTCCGAAAACCACATGTGGACTTTGTGTGGAAGCCCTGAGGAGAGGAACAAAAACAAACAGAGGAACAAAAAATATGAGCTATCAGGAAGGATTGACAGAAGAGGGAATGTACAACCTAAAGCAGAGAAGTCTGTGGTGCCACACAGTAACAACCTCCAGGTGAAAGAGAAAAGAAGACTGAACACGTGCGTAAACAATGTCCTAGCGATACACAAACAGGGAAGTGCAACAGATTTCTTGAGGATAATGTTTTTCACTGGAGTGTCTAAAGGATAAGACGCCTGCCAAGAATGGCAAATATAATCAATGTGGTCTTTGGGCAGGGACAGACTAAATGAAAACTTCACACTGCTTTGTAATGTTACAATTCTACATCTCTGATTGAAAGATGTTTTATAAATGTAAGTGGCCTTTGCATTACTGCATTTTCACTGCCACTTACCAGTTAGATAAAATTACTGGAGACACAGGCATCACCTGTACATGGAATTTGTAAAAAAAAAGTCCTGTGCACCAGGATCCTGCCTATCACTACAAAGATTTACTGTGGCTAAAGAGTATCCAAAAAATCATTGCTTAGAAAGTAGGGCAAAATAGTGTGCTACTTCCAGCTTAGCAAGGACAGATGGAGATGCACTCTATCCATGCAGGCATGAGCAGAATAGACGTGACCTGAAGCAGAAGGCCTGTTCAGACTGTGAGGTCCTGGTGAAAAAACAGTCTACTTCTTATTTAACTCCTTATCTCCAAAATGTTTCCAAGGCCTCAAGTATTAGTCAGGTAAAGATCAGACAGAGTATGCCTTTAAAGGTTGAACAGATGGACACATCTCTTTGCTTGACAGGAAAATGTATGTGTTGCTTGACCTGGCAAACCCTTCGTGGTGCAGTGGAAGCATTGCAGAAAATATCTCAGAAAGTATCTGAAAAGGATCCCCCAGAAATAAATCAATAATTGGAATATGATGGTACAAAGCTAACAACAAAATTAGTTTGGTACTTCAAGCTTAGTTAAAGGGGCTTTGTTCAGTTTGATGACTCTGAAATTAGCTGTGCTAACTGGTGCTATAGGACTCTGTCTTGCTGTGTTACTCATGAGAGATGTTCCTTTATTTTTTTTTATTTTCAGTGGAACAAGTTGTATGAGGATACACTCATGACAAAAAAAAAAAAAAAAAAAAAA
>VZRH01007412.1:1023822-1056303 GCA_013397555.1 Urocynchramus pylzowi
GACAAAAAAAAAAAAAAAAAAAACAGAGCTAGTATTTTCAGAAAGGTATTCTACCCATTAGGGATTTGCTCCTTCCCTCTGTCTCTGATGATGATTTTAACAGGTAAATGTGTACCCTTCTTGCACAGGTAATACTGTAAAGTTAGTTCTTACAAGCAATATGCCTCCAGTCTTACCTTTCAGAATCATGTAATGGAAATAGTTTCAATCTAATCCTATTTTTTATTTAAAAGAGAGATTTCTGTCCCATGTTTAACATTTGCAGTGATATCTGCTGATAGCCTCAACATCAGTAACACAATTGCTTAGCATCAGGTGTTGGCTCAAACAAGAAAGATATCCCTGTATCCATCAGAAAAGACTTTATCCTCTCTCACAAAGGGATCCTTGGTTAGTACTGGCCAATCTGGTATAACACAGCTCTGATTTCTGCTAGAAATATTAGCTCTAGTCCTAAAAGCTGCATAATTACATTAGTGTTGTTCCATGCCTGAGGGAGCAAGCTCTGCTTCTCTGCTGTGTGACCAGCCAGAGCTCAGTGCTGCTTCAAATGCTGCACCCAAAGTGGCTCAGCAATAACAGCCTCACCCAGAAGAGCTTTTACTCTGGTGAAAATGGTGCCACATTTTGATCCACAAAAGAAGCAGACTGAGTTTCTGAAAATCCAGATTCTCCAGGTTTCCAAATCTCCCTGTAAATTCAGTAGAAACTTTATTATTGTTGAAAATCAGATGCAGTGCCCATATCATGAGGGCATCTGGAATGCTAGTCACACAAGTCTTGCTTACTCACAGCACTGTCTTCCGATATTTTTATAAAATCTACATTCTCAGCAATAAAATATGTGTTGCTATGGGGCATCTGTTTATGTTTTTATGTGAACTGATAATTACCCTGGAGTTCCTTCTGTCTACAAAAATGGTAGAGTTTTACAGTGAGCCTATAAACAATTAGCAGTTCAATGTAGGCATAGTCCTGAATTTATACAAGAAAAAACAAATGCACGGGATAAATCAGTGCAAGCATCTATCCAGGTAATTACAGGTATGAATCATATGTTTTACACATGTGAAAAAATACAGTTTTGTCCCTTCATAACCTTGTAAGGTCAGCTCTCCTCTGAGCTCAGGACACAGTGCAATCACCTGCCAACTCCCAGACCTCATAGTGAAGTATCCAAGGCTGGGTAGATCTCACTCTGTGTTTCTCTGAGCAGCAAGTGCTAGGCAAGTGATAGAAACACAACATCGTTCAAAACACATAGGTAGATAGGAAGATTTTATATGTTTGAGACAATTCTATTATGACATTCACAAGCCTCAAACATTGCAGAAATACAATATTTACTATTAATAAGACAGGAAGAGGAAAGTAACATAAAGTAAACTATGGTTGCACCTAACTCATACAGTGTAAACATTAACCCTGTGAGAAAAAAATCAGCAAGAACAGAGAGTCCCTTATGGTCCAGCTTCTTAATTTATGTTTGGTGTTTTGGCCACAAAGACACCCCAGCACTACCATAACCTCTGGTACAGATGCTATTGGTTAACTGCCCCCTCACATTCTTTTGTTAAGTCTAGTCATACTCTTTAGTATGAAATTTTTCTGCCTCTATTATCTCACCCCTCAAATGCAGTTATATAAAAGGTCTCTGAAAATGCTACTAACAGTCTCACAGTTACATGGGGAATTTTTGATCCTGGATTTTTTCTCCTGTGTCACAGGACTCTGAGCAAGGATAAAGCCTTTTCTTTAGAGCTGGCTTCCCCATCTGCATCAGGATCTTCCCTTTAAAAAAATCAGGATTTACAGTCTACTTATTCTGATTAGAAGTTTCAGTCTGTGTCCAGTTCATTTTTCCTTTAAAAAAGATAGGGTTCATATTTTCTTACAGCTTCCCAACTTTGTTCTGTTCTGTGTCCGATGTAATTGATGACAGATTAATGCCCATCTGTCACAGTTCCACACTGTTCATTTTTAGTGTAAATATTCTGTGCTTACTCTTCTGGGTGTTACAACCTGAAAAGAACCAAATCCAAATCTGTAATAATAACATTACCAGAATTAGATATCAATGACAAGTCAAGGAAGCATTGCATATGCACATACATATGTGCTTTGTAACACCATGGTCAGACAGAGAAAACTACCAGTGGCTCTAGGATAAGGGTGTATGCAACAGAAAGAACCACAAAACTGAGGAGCAAAGACCTTGGAACTACAGGAAGAAAAGGGGGCCAGAGACCCAGCAGACAGACACAGGGATGGTGATTAAAACAGATGTGTAGATGCCCTTAAGGATAGCACAGGTAGAGTATCCTTAAGATTTACCAATACAACAGTAACAAAAGCAATTTTTTATGTTTATGCTGTACTTCAGAAACAGGTATGCAGAATCAGGTGTGTGATTATGGCTCAGACCCTATCCTCAACTCCTGTCTTAATGCTGTGGTAGTGGCATGACAGTGTTTAGTACTGGGGTATCACTGTCTTACTACCATAAATATAACTGTGTTTATGCCTGATTATGCATGACTGATCTGATCAACTCCTCTTGGGGCCTGACTTAACTCTGCTTGCAGCAATTAATGGAGGATGTAGACAATCTAGGAAACCAAGCAATACTGAAAATATTACATGAAGACAGAAACATCCTTTATCTTGCTTGTGTGATTTAGCTACAATTCAGTCCCACAGCCCAAGTACCCTATTGAAACATTTGTCTTTTCACCTTCACCATTAGCTACTAACAGTTTTACCTATCTAAACATCCTATGAAATTAGGAATTAATACTAGATTCTGTAACGTATCCATAACAGCAAAAATTGAGCCATGGATTGAAATGATTACAAGCTTTGTCTTGTCATCTGTAGGAATCGGGAAAATGAATTCTCAGCTAGAATCATGGATCTCACAATGGAGTCCCAACACACAAACAGAGGATGTTTTCCATGGGTCATTAGAAAAAGCACTATGACTTCTTGGTGTCTAAGTGTTAATATGAAATGAGAAATTCAGTTACAATGTGTTCAAAAGATGAAACATTTGGGTATCACAGTGTACAGGTAAAGGAACCAGAGGTAGAACACACTGAAAATAAAACAGACAGCAAGGCAAAAAAAAAAAAAGATAAAAGAGCCCCAACAATGTAGAACAAAGAAGGTGAATATTAAACAAAAGAAGATTAAAAAATAATTAGAATCAAAGACCAGAAGGTGAACTATGGGAATTGAAACAGGAGGTAGAAAAAAATGAATGCAGATAATGTAGCAGAAAAGGACTGTGAGCAGCAGTAATGCTGAGGTTTCTAGAAAAAGGAACATACCATAATAAAAATGAATAACCAATCCTTGTAAGAGGAAGCAAGAACTAAACCAAAATTAAGTGATGCCCAGGCTACTTTCAAGTTGTGCTGGAAGATAAAAAGCAGAATCAGAGGAGAAATGTGATCACATGCTGTGTTACCAGGAAACTTGAAAGTCTGAAAACATTTTTTAAAATACCATCTTAAAAGCATAAGCATAAAAAATAGATATTGCAACAGCTGTACAAGTGAGGAATAACAACTTGAATAGAGATATCTAGTATGACCCAAATTTCATAGAACTTAGTATGAATCCACAAGAATATCACACACTCTCTTCATTAACAAGAGTATGCAAATTAGTAACATTAAAACATTAACAAAAAAGAAATAGCAAAACTAGTGATCACTAAATTAATTTTCAAATCAAGGACAAATTAACAAGTCACTATTGCAGCAGAATTGGATAGTGATCTTGTTAGAACAACCAAAAAAGGACATAGGATCCTTAAATAGGAAAACCATACAAGTTGGGTAGTAGCACTGGAGGAATATCCAGGGCTAAACAGTGGAGATCAATCTTTAATTGATCAACCAGTCCCAAAAAATCTTAGCTGGGCTTTACTTATTCAAAATTGCAAAGTAACCCAAAAGGTAAAAGTGTATTAAGGAAGGGAACTCGACAGGTTTGACAGTTCATTTAAGGTGCTGGTAAATTGTTGGTACATTTTTTCACCCTGCAGAATAAAGATCAAATTAAAATCACCAATGGATACACACAAGAAAATAAATTATTGAGTACTAGAGCCAGGGTTTAGTTGCTGAGAATATTGGTGAATATTTGTAAAGAAGGATTCACACTAGCCATACATGAAGCACTGAAGCAGGCTGAAGAGACAACTGAGCTCAGTAAATCCAGTAACCATGAAATTGGAGAATTTTGTAGCTATTGTGTGAAGAGCTGAACAAATTTTACAAGACCAATGTGAGAGTTAAAATCCTACCAAGTTAATAAGGGGGGGTGGGAGAGGGGTGCAAAATTATTATTCAAGTGGTATCCTTCTCTAATCAATGTCTAAAGGGGGTCTAAGAGATTTCACAGGTGAATAGAATCATGGATAAAACTGTAATGGATGCAGCTGTATATCCAGCAAACAGGTGAAAGTATTAGTCTGGTCCTAAAAGATACTGCAGACAAAAGCATGCAATGGCAAAAAGAAACAGGAAAGGAATAAAGAGAGGAATTAAGTGTTTTATTGTTATTGTCAGACATATGGAGAAATCCATGGAGAGAAGCCTACATATTTGAAGCCACCTTGGAAAACTGAAATGTTTTTCAATTTTAAATACTTGCATTTTGCACAAATCAACTTAAATATTCCTTTGAACACAATTTTTTGAATTACCAGCTGGAACATATTTTGGGTTAAATCCATGCAGACAATGGATTAAAAAAATAGATGAATGTGATGGAAAGATAGATACCTAAGTATTTTATTGAGAATTGTGTGGGTAGTGAGTTGGACATTAAATAGTAAAGATTTCACACACTTATCTAATGTATTTGTGTGTATCTTTGATGGGCAATGACATTATGAAAGCATTTGTATGGGAAAATAGAAGTTTACACATTCTAGGACATTACAAAGTAGGCCCATGTTCTTTCCAACATCTACTTTTCATTAGTTTCAAGTGTTATATACACAGCATGAGAATCTATCCATTGTTATCTGGCCTGTGTGATGATCTGGTATGCAAACCTTGTTACAAAAGAAAATTTTCAAAAATTTTTAAAAAATTAAAATTTTAAAAATTTGGCTTCAGTAAGTTCTATTTCAGAAGGCTGCACACAATTACATGAAGCTTTGCAACATTATATTTGTGATCAAAGTCAGTTTCTGTAGCATTGTATTGGGAACATTTTAAAATAAATATGTGTAAGTTGAAGGCCTTGTGTTTGTCTTAAGAAATACTAAAAAATGGTAGAGGCCATTAATTCTTTAACTGTGGAGATATACTGATAATGAAAATACTACAAATTTGTACGTGCAAGAATGTACTAATTTAGTAGAAAGATTCTTTTGCTTTCAAGGAACTAATCAAGTAGCTTTAGAAATGTCCAACAATTGTTCTCTTGCTTCGGGAGAATAACAGCAAATATCCATCACCATGAAGAATCACTCAATGCAAAAGTTATCTATTTCAGTCTGGAAAAAACACTCACTTTATGTACTTTGTCATGTGGTATCTTGGCAGTTAGATCACACTTTGTAATTGAAAACCAAACTTTATCCAAAGATGTTTGGTGTTCTGTGCTCTCAGTCAGATGGCTTCAAGTGCATAATAAAACTTTCACACTTGCCATTGTTGTAATTGAAAATAACACACTGGCTTTAAGCTCATTTAAAACTACTCCAACTGAGCCAATGGATGAAAGAAGTTATGAAAAAAACCTTATACCTACACCTATAATGAACTATTCAGTAATAGAATTCCAGCAAAATTAAGGGAGCCTTCAATAAATCCAGGAAAATGTTAAAACATGGGTATTACAATTTGAAACAATAGGATCATATATTTTGCAGTTCCATAGCATCTAATCTACTGCATGTCTTATTTCATCCACTTACTGCATTTTTAGTAGTATAGGTTGGGAATCTTCTAGGTATCATTATAATGTTAAAACATTTATCAAAAACTTTTGCATATTACAGCAATGTTATTTGCAAATAATTATCTACAGGTCAGTCTCTGGTGAGGCAAGACCAAAGCATTCACAATGCTGTCCAAGCAGCAGGCACACAGCAACAACCATCCCATGCAGCTTTGAGAGTGCAGGGTTTAGGCAACTCAATCAAAAGACCACAGTAACCTGAATATGTCTCTGTAATGAAAGGTGTTTGAAACATGAATGGACCAATGCAGGAGAAAACAATCCTAACAGTGCAGCAGGACCCCCAGAAAGCCATGTACCAGAGACCCTTGAGTGCAGGAGGAGGAGGGGACCAGAGACCAGACAGACATTACAGCTACCCCCTGATACAGATGTGTAACAGTGTAATGAAGCTGTACCTACAACAGGTACCACACATGGGCTGTTTTAAGGTGTGTTTATTATAAGACTGCCATGAAAGCATCTAGTTGCCCTCACCATGTATTTCAGAGCCACATATGCCCACTACATGATAAATACTGTCTGAGTCAAAACTTTAAAGGGACCTCTGTTTGGGTGTTTGGGTTAACATTTTGTTAATTGAATTGGGCTGGTTTGGCTGGATGCTTTTGAGGAGTACCTGTTAAATATAGATGCATGGGAGATGACTGGCTGGAAAAATAGATTAAAACTCTGGTTTGTTGTCCTTCTTCTTTGAAGTCTGCAGTTTTTGTGTAGGTCAAGAATTTCAGTCCTAAGTAAGAATGTTAACCTCAGAAGACTGGTTGCCTCAAGACAAGGACAGATTTGACAGGTTCAGAGGGCGATACAAATGAAAACACAGAGATGGTGACGCCATCAGCTTTGGTGCTATTCATTTAAGAGTAATTTGTCATCAGTGTTAGGAACTCTGTGTTGATGCTTGAGCATTTAATGTGATTGCAGAGATGTTTTAAAACAACTTCCAATACAAAATGAAGTTGAAGCTTGTGGAGCTCTTCAGCAGAGAAAAATCCCTACTGAGCTGTACAGAAGTATGTTATAAATGAACACAGAGTGTCTGAGCTGGGACCAAACGTCCATTGCTAGCCAACTTTATTTTGTAGTGGAATTGATCTTCCTTCTTTCAAAGCTCAGCATTCATAAATTGTTCTGGAAAACCTCAAACTTATTTGAAAAGGTCTACAGCAATATAAATTTCTCTATGCAAAATGGCTGTTTAACAAGATTGTCTCCTTGAACTTTTCACATGATTGTGACAGCCACTTTCATTAACTAATGGAAGTTTTATAGCGGATTTTCCCCACTACTCCCACATCACTGTTTACTATTGTTTTATGGAGAATACTTAACCAATTGGGTCTTTGAAACAAAGGAAAAGGCATTTGGTGACATTCCCAGACTGCTATGTGGCTTGTTAGCAGGGCTGCCCAAGAGACAGCTTGCAGGAGAACCCCTGCTCACACGGGCTGCAAAGTTGTGCTGCAACTAATTGGCCCATGGGGGTTAATTCAACAGTCATTGTGGTCACTGCTGAAAAACTCCCTTTGTGTTAACCCTGCTTAGATTAAAATTAGGAAGAGCAGAAGGTTCATGAGGAATTGTTCCTCATTAGTCATGGTGCAGACAGCAGAAGGATGGTGTATCTGTGTAGTTAGATTTTACAATAATAGTGATGATTTCAGAGAAAAAGAAAGAGAGAAGTTTTATGAGTAGGTGGTTTGGAAGGCATCTGAAGCTTCATGAACCCAATATCCATCATACTGTACCTGGATGAGTTTCGGAACTGATCAGGAACTGACTCTTTTCTTAGCTCACCAGCAGAGAAAGTGTTCACTTGGTATTTTAGGAAATGTCCCTTGCATTCCACCTGGAGAATCCCTGGGTAATTTTATGTTAAATGGCTGCATTCCCTCAGGGCAACAAGTAAAGATGTTTTCAGTTGCCTGGTGAGAAAGAAGAGACTAGAAAAAAAGAAAAAATATCTGAAGAAGACAGCTAGTCTACAGCCAAGTGTAGACTAGCATTTAGGGAAGAAGAAAAGTGTAAGCAGCAGAAGTGAAGGAATGATTTATTTATCTTTTATTTTTCCAAGTTATATGTCTTTGTGAAGTCTCTGTTGCAAAAGACAAACCTCAAGTTTGCCTGATTTGCCATTTTTCATTTTGTGAAGGAAGACAGTAACATTTCTCCTAGCAACTAAAGATTTTTTTCTCCAACAAGATACAAACGTGGAAAAAAAATAAATAATAAATGTTCTGACTTAGAACTTCAGTGGAAAATCTCGTTTTTGCAGCCAAACTTCATCTTTCAGAGCAGTAAAAAAGAGAAAGATGTTTACAAATGTCTTTTGTTTTTTACAAAAAAAAGTAGGGTTTTTTTCAGTAAAGTTTCGAAACTTCACAGAACCTTGAATATTTTTTATCTATCCAGAAGAATATTTTGTACATTCTTAAATGTGACACAATGAACACTTCTCAACTTTGGAAGATGGGTCATCCTTCTGAACCAGGGTCATCCAAGGCCAATGCACTCTCCTCAGCACTAACAGCATGAAGACTATGATTAATCATTTCTATACGCAGGATAAAGGCATGAGACTGCATTTTTCTTCCAGATACACTCATTACATTGCACAAAAATTGGTGGGAAAAAAGTTAGCCTTGAGACAGGCAAAATGTCACATCTCTAATTGAGGTGGCTTGTGCTTATTTCAAGATTAAATTTGATACAGTGGTTGTACATTGTTGACTGAGAATTGTTTTGATTCTGGCTGTGTGGTTTCATAGCAGCAGCATTCACTTTAATGCATTCTGGCATCACTGTAATTAAATTGAATTCATAAAACAAAGTTAACTTTAACAAACTTTTAATTTACTTTTGTTTCTATATAAATGCTAAAATTGAAAAATTTAAGCACACATAGTCACAGCAGGAGCCAAGGAACTAAATATGCAGTCCTACCTTCAGACCCCTTAAATTGGCTACTGTTGAGGCACATCATTTACATCAAAAGGACAGAATTCCAGCAGAGTGTGTCCTCATTCATTACTGTGGCAAGTGAGGGGATGCACGATCAGATTACCATTACACTATGTAGATGCAAAGGATCAGAATAGGACCTCAAAGACATATACTCAGGGCTTCTCAAGTAAAAGACTTCCTAAATGTTATGCAAAATATTATGTGTCATTTAATCTTCTAAGAGATTTAAAGAAAATGTCTTCTACTTTATACATTTAAGGAAAAAAGTCTTTTCTTCATCATGTTGGACAGAACTTTTATCCTTAAACTGTCAAGATGATAAAGGTATCAGCATACATTTAAATTCCTTACCTTGAAAGATGGTAAATGATGTATGCAAAAGAAAACCAGATTGCACAAGAAATTTCTTTACAAAGGGATTGTACCATGGAATAAAGTCAATGTAAAAAAAGTAGGTGTGGGTTTTTTAAGCTAATGTTAATGCATAATGAGGTCAAGTTCCAAAGAAATTCAGCCAACTAGAGCCTTTTTTTTTAATAAGAAAAAGGCACACTTTTTTTCAGATAGAAGACTTTTCTTGCTTTGCTTTTGCTTATATTGACAGACTGTGAAGGTCAAGAAGAGATTGATACAGAGGCCAGTAAAAGTTAGAAGTAATTTAATTAGAGTTGTCCAAATCTGAAATATCTTCTAATCCGATTATATACTTATTTCTTGAGGGACAGTGTGTGGGCATCTATATTTGCTATAAAAGATCTTTTTTTATAATCTAAAATGATTCAGTTATCAACTCTTTTACAAGAAGCAGAATGAGTCAAGAGAATAAAAACCTGAATTTTTTCATAGTTAAAAAATAGATTAGGCTTATATTAGTTTATATTTCAAATTAACTGTATATATGTGCACATGTATTTTGTACATTGCATCTATACTACATTAAATAGTCTTTTGGAGTCCAAGTGAGTGAGGCACAGTTGCTTAGATGTGTCGTGAGGATCTGTTTTCCTGCTGTGCTGCCTGCCTTATGTAGCTGGTGTGATTCATGGTAACAAAGGGCATAGTCTGGGACATTTAGAGATGTAATTTTGTCTGACTCTCTTAATATAAAATAGACAAAATTCTTTCTGTGAAGAGGAAGGGTGTCATCCATCAAACATTTTTAATCCCTGCTTAGCCATGGTCATCCTTTGAGGGTTTTAAGGGTACAAAATGTACAGAATGCATATAAAACCTGAGGTGACTCTTAACAACTGTGAAATCAAATGAGTCATCATGTGAAGGTGAATATGCTGTAAATGAGAGCAGAGAGGCTGGGAAGCAAACTGGAGTATTGACTAAGGGCGGTGCAGTCGGCATCACAGAGCCCTGAGCTGTAGAGAAAGGTCTTCTTCCACTGCCCCAAAATAGCAGTGCTACAGAGAGGTTTCTAAGAGTGCATTCTACCCTCAGATAAGCAGGAATTGCAGCACAGGAAAAGAGATTTGCCTGAAAACTGGTCACTAAAAGTCTTGAAGTAAAGTAAGTTTGGGTGTATAGAAAGCATAGAAAAGTGAGTCCCTTTCTCTCCCTGTGCCCATTTGTAGAACCAAAACAGAAACAAAAGGGATTTTTTAAAGAATGAATTACATTTTTAAAAATTCCCCTCCCTTTTTGTTCTTAGGTCCAGAGCCAAAAATAGCAGTGCCAAAATTCTGTGAGAAAGACCACTCTTGCCCTTCTGGGAAATACCATCATTATCTCTATAAAGTCTGTTGCTGTAAGATTTGGAGATGTTTTGCTGACTGCAGAGATCTGGATGTTCTTCAGATAAGGAATTGAAAGTTTGTCTCATTACCAGATGCAAATCTCCACTCTAAGGTCCATCCATTAACAGGTTAGACTGTTGAAGTACATTGAGGTATAACTATCATACAAATTTGGTCGGGTGTCCTTGACATGAGAGTTTGCAGCACTGCTTTCAAGAGATTTATAAATATGAATGGACTGGTGATGCCAGCCAACATGATTAAGATGCTCCCTAAATCAACGCTACCACTGAGTTGCCCACAAATGGCACAGAAATAATTTTATTTTGATAAATAAAATGTCAGAGATAAAAAGGCCTGTGAACTGAGTGCTGTGCCTCCTAAGCTTTCACTTTTTTACCTTAGATGAGCAACTGATAAAAACAGCAATTAAGGGCTTACTTTAAGCAAGGACTTAAGTTCCATATGCTCAAGTGCTTTGCCAAGCAGGAATGAGGTTATTCATATAATTAAATATTTGTCCTGCTATTAGACGGAGAATGCAAAATTTATATCCATGCAAATTTATCCACATATAACAGTTTTGCAAATCAAGGAATGTGTTGTATTTTTTGGAGCTGTCTGCATCCTGGGAAATGGAGAATATGTTCTCTGTCTCACTGGTTATTTCACTGCACAACTGAATTTCTTGAGGAGTATTGGGCAGACCACGCATTCCTAATGATAAATATGCCAGCCTGATGACAACTGGTTTTACCTTGAACATTTCCCTGGATAGTGAATTTTTCCTAAGCTGATAATAATATGGCTCAGTCTCCCAGAGGGGAATAAAACACTTTCCTAAGAGCCATGTTAGTCCCTGTTGAATGAGGGCTCTAAAAGTAAGAAGTCACACGAATGGTTTCTTAGAAAAAAAAAAAAAAAAAAGAAAAAGAAAAAGAAAAAAGGCTGGCCTAAAAGAGTTTACACAGCTGTGAGTGATAAAATATAGCAGCCATGGCAACCCACTCTCCAGTATTCTGATAATGCATCAGAAATGAGGCTATTAGAATTATTAATTCACATTAGCGGCTATTAAAATTACTACCTGCAGATTCACAGCCTGAAAATCCTTTTCTATTTCTAAGAGAAGGTTCAATTGCAGAGGGAACCTTTTTGCTAAATAGGTGCACTGTATTGTATGCTAGACATTATGGGAAGTCCAACAGATAATAAAGCTCACATTGAGCTTTATGAAGCTGCTTTGTAATGCAAGCCTAGCAGATGTAATACTTCATTCTTTTAATGATGGCAGAGAACCAATACACCCCTAATAGCAGTAACAATAACTGGACTCTTACTGGTTTCCTGGAAGCTAATACTAGAAATCTAACTTACTGCAGGGTATTTCATTAAATAGCAAGTGACATACAAAACGTTCTACACTGGTTGGTAATAAACAAAGCCAACAGAAACCAGCAGAAAAACTGAGCCAGGCCCATAGAAAGGTTTTGTAGAGATGCTGTGGTGAGACTCAGGGAGTCCTGCAGAGATTTGGCTACATCCTTTCCATCCCCCATTAACTTAACTCAAAATGCAATTGCATGCTGTTTTAAGTAAAAGAAGAAACACTATTACACCAAGGCCACAGCAGGAAATAATCAGGGGGAACAGCAACATGGCAGAGAAAGAACATTTTATTTATGGAAATGAGCAGAAAAAGTAACACACCAGCTAGAAGCCAAATAGGTACCAGCAAAAATGAAAAACAAGCAAAGAACATGAACTTGGATCAGAATCAGTTGTTAGGAATTCACATCAGTCTATCTCCTTTAAGATCCCATGTACCAAAAATAGTTATGACATCCAGTGTTCTTTTTGAAAACTATCATCCTCAGAAAGAGAAGAGGAAAACAAAAGTGAGTTTAAAATGAAATTTAGCACATCCCCACAGGCTAGATACAGCAAATGATGTAGGTGTACACAATGGGGCTTGAGTAGCCTTAACACTAAATGCTATTCTAAATTCTTTTTCCCTGGTCACTACCTAACTCAAGAGCAGCCAGAATTTCTTAGGGATTTATTTTTTACAAAGCTCCCTCTGTGCCTACAGACATTTGTTTCTATATATTCAAATTTTACTTCCTGCAAAACTCTATCAATAATATCTGTAGGAGAAGATGTTTAGCTATCTAAGCTTCCTTTGGAGCATGGAATGAGGGTCTCAGCAAAGGAAGACATTCTTATTTTCAGAAAAGGGGGAAAATAATCTTCTAACAAATAAAAAAGTGGCAATACCTTATTAATTAGCTGACCTGGTTATTAATCAGATGACCTGGGGTTTATTTCTTGCTGGGGATGTCCAGACTGACAAACACTGGATGTCCATATCACAGTCTCCCCAAACCTCTTGGGGCTGTGCCTAGATAAGTTTAGTGCCACCAAAGAACAACTAAGGGTGCACTTATAATACTGCAAAGGTGGGAGTAGGAACTGGGCTTAGACCTGTTTGGAATGTAAAGTCAAAGAAATTAGACATGCCAGAAATGTTATTGATGGTCCTTACAAGAGATGACCAAGTAACAAAAATATTTGTCAATGACCTTAACTGCAAAATTTCCAAGAGCTACAATTCTGTGGTATCAGTACCCTGCCCTTTTCCCATTTCTCCTCAGGCATTCAGACAAACATTGCTGGATATGGTATTACTCACACAGATAACAGCGTGCCTGCACAACCAAAGAGCTTCATGCATGAAGAAAAGTATTTGTTATTTCTTTTCCCCTACTTGCTGTTCATCAGCTCAAGTTCATGTCAGCAGGATGACTCACATGCTTCTGTTTAGCACGTGCTTAATGCTCAGCTGAGTGGAGCAGAGCCCGCTGTGGCTGCAGAGCCCAGTTTGCCAGCAGGGATGGCAGAGTGGAGCAGCTCGTGCCCCACAGACCAGCACGCTGGTGCCACCACGCCGGCAACTGCTGAGCGCTGCTGCGGGCCATGGGGAGCGCTGGCTCAGGACCCCGCAGATAGAGCCACCCTTCCTAAGGTCACAGAAGTGTCAGGGAAGTATTTTTGCCTCAGAACTTGCTGACTTGTAAAAAACAAAAGTTTCAGCAGAAGTGCGTTTGTTTTCACATCAAGTTTTGTTTTGTTTTCCAAAGAAATGTTGAAGAAAAAACTATTAAAATCTTAAAATCTTTGAAAAGGTGATGTAACTTTTCTCTATACAGCTTCTGTACAATAGACTAATGAGCAGTTATTTTTCCCTGGATCAAAAAGAGATTTTTAGGAAACATTTGAAGTAAGAAACAAAACTTTGGAGAGAATAGCTGGAGAGGTCATGTGAATCAGAACAGGCACTGGAACACAATACAGAGTAGAGTAGGCAAAAATCACAAAGTGTTTTTCCAACTTTTTCACCTTTTTTCAGCTTTTCACTTCACAAGGTGGAGACCCCAAAAAGTTGGCTGAAGGGGGCAGAGGAAGTAGTGGATGTGATAAAACACTTCCTTTTTTTCTTCTCACACACCATGAGTACATTTGCAGAGATTTTCAGTATGACATGATAAGCCCCTAAAAATACGCCAGAGCACATACCCCAGAAAGTAGCCCAGTACTGGAAGAAGAGGAAAAGTTGAAGTATCCAATTACATAATTCCTTACAAAAGTGTTCACAGTTTAAAGAAAGAGTCAGGTTTATAATAAAATTTAGTTGGATACTTGCTGAAGGATACATGATGAAATTCTCCAGTGGGTCAAGGGAGATGGACTCCAGGAATGCGCAGGTCACTCCAGGCATGACTCCTGGGAGGTGCTCCCTGTGCCCCTCACATCACTGCTTCAGAGTGGCTCTGCACAGGGAGCAGACACTTGCACAGCAAATGGGCTTTCCCCAATAAACTATTTCTGCTAATAATGGCATCTGACAAAAGCAGTTTAAAATTATTTGCTTCTTTCTACGTTAACATTTTCTGTGTGTTTTCCTTCAGATCAGCTTTTACGTCACCACAAAGGAGTAGCTTCCATATATTGCCCATTGACTAAATGACTGCTGCTACTTGTAGTCAATTTGATTTTAAATTAATCTCACATTAAAATCTAAATAAGGGATGATTTCAGCTTTTACTTGGAAGATGGAAGGAAGAGCAATGTGGGACTGTACCAGCTGCAGCTTTAGAGATTTATTTGGAAGGCTGCAAGGACACACTTTATTTCCTTAAGGATCTCAAAGGCCTGAACTAATTAGTACTTATTAGAAAACAAATTAGAAATGCATTTTATTTCTCCATATGGTGAAAGACAGAGCTACAGTAAAGGGGTGGGATATCATAAAAGCTGAGATGTTGATTTGCAATGCATAATTTATTTGACTAATTTTGCCTTTTCTTTTATGTCTATGCATTGTCTATGAAGAGGTAACAACTTCCTTCAATGTAACCATTGTTTTGACTTATTTGTCAAATAATTTTTGCTGTGTAACTCATCTGTGAACAATTCATTGCATAAATTTGATCATTACAATTCAAAATTATAGTGGCAAAAATAATTTATATGCAGGTTACCCTATTTTTTTTTTGATAACATGGATACCACTATGACCTTGTTATGTGAGTGTGCTTGATTTTACTTTTTTCATTTTTGTCATCATAAATTCTTCAAAATTAACTTAAAACTGCTTGAACTAGTATTGTTGTGGAAGAGAAAACAGGCACTACCAGAATTACGTAGAATTCCCAGAAGTTCAGACCTTATTCTCACCATTTTGTGAATGTTTCTCCCAAGATATATTTCATGTATGTAGAAGGTAAACATGATCAGTGAGTAAACACAGATATAGAAATCTGATTTTTAAAGGTAATGAATACTCAGAGACAGAGTAGAACTGATCTCAGTAACTGCTGTCAGAGACACCTTATGGCAACCCTGCCATAACCAATTCACTATTTCTGTTTATAAAAGACAGGGATTTCCAGTATTTGAGGCTGGAAGGAAGAACTTGCTGTTCATTATGCCTTGAGTGCATTAGAAATGGGAACCCTGATCACTTTGCTGATCACTGAGTTGATCTCCTCCTGACACTGTTCAACACCAGGGATGCACTAACACCTGCAGAATGCCACCACAGAGATGGCTCCTATCCTGTGCTGTTGGAGGTCAGAGCATCTCAAATTCACAGCTCTTACCTCTCTTTCCTGAGTAGGACATCAACATAAACATGGTTTCAGCCCAAATCCTCGCCTCTAGCTCTGGGACTAGCTCAAATATGGAAAGATGCTGTTTTCCCCATGCTCAGAGTTAAGGGTTTTAATTTCTGAGTAGACTGCTATTCAACAGGCTTTTATAGGAACTGTTTCTGTTTTAGTAACCTGCCACCCATATTTGTTGCAAACATCATGTGGTGTGGATGTCAGTATTGCCAGTGTACTAGGTGTGCTTTCAACCCACCTACAAAACAGGGTTCTTTAGGGAAGACTGGGCAGAAATGCCAGATTTATTCATCCCAAACAATGTCTCATATTTTTCTGCTCTAGGCAATTTCAAAAGAGAAAATTATGCACAGATAGAAGTAATTATGTCTATATGCATGCTGACCATGTAATTGCAAGAACAATGATTCCAAATATTCCTTTTAATTCCCCATACACCTGCCTCACTCTAAATTGTCATCTTTAGATCCCAGTATATGGAGGGCACCTGCAGCTTAGTCCCATCAGTAAGACATCTAAATCCTTTGGAAACAACCACATACCCTTCACGCTACTGAACATTCCAATAAAAGGCATTTTATATACCTCCTACTAGAATAAAATACAAAAAGCATTTATGTAAGCATTAAAATTTGGAGGAATTGATTTTATCCCTGGATTAAATTTTTTTTCACTATTTGTAGATTCCAACCAGACATAATTTATTTTACTGCAGTGAGAGGAAAAGGATAGGAGATCTGTTATCTTCCTTAAAATGTTTTTTGGCTAGAAAATCCTTCTAATTTGTATTAGAAGGATGCATGATGCATTTCTCCCCTCACAATATAGAACTACATGCTTAATTTATACAAACAGTAAGTATGCATGGATCATATATAAGTTTTCAAATTATGAAAGACTTGTTTTTCTCTGTTTATTTCCTTTTTTGACAGGACTGAGCTCACCTTTCAACCACCTCTTTTAACAGCACTTTGCTAATCTCTATGTAGTTTATAAACTCTTTTCTCTCTTCAAAAATGTTTTCTTCAGTATGTTCCACACTCTGAACTATATTTCAAAGTGCCACTTTAATCCTTTTTTATCTTTCTGATAACTTAGGGGGTTGGTCATTACTTGGTTATTCTGGTCACATTTCACTGTTCTTCACTGAAATCTCAATAGAGAAAGAATGCTTTAGGCAAAATGAACTCTGAACTTTTGTGTCATCAAAATCTTAATGTAAGTATATTGAATACAGCCTGCACAGCTAAGCCTAAAATAATAAGAAACATATCACATCATAAAAATTGCACCAATGCAAAAGTGGATGATTTTGTGAAAAACAAATTTCATTTATTGGTGTTATTTCTTACAACTCCATGTATTTACTGAATTTAAAAATAAATTTTAAAAGAGTTTTGAAAATATTTATATAAAATACCAGAATGGCAATGCAAGGAAGATAACACCCAGAACTTTCTGCTACCTCCTATACAAAAAATAATGATTTTTACTCTCCATAAGCCATTAAATGATTTTGCTTTCTACAATTACAAAACTAGGATGTTTTCTTCATTTGAATACTTACAGGTCGTGATGACACCATAAAAGCTAATCTGCATACTCTTTTTTAAATACCATTACGGGTCCAAGGGAGTAGTGCTTATCATTAAATTGTGTTTAAATTAAAAAGATACATTAACATGAGTTGAAGTATCCTTTTCTCTTTCATTCTTTTAATACTTTATCTCTCAGGGATCAGAAGAAAACTAGTTGTTTTCTAAAATAGCCATTTCTGTCATAGGTGTTTTGGTACATATTTTTCATGTATGTCCCCACATCATTATTACATTAAATCACCCCTTCTGAAAAGGATTTTGTCTTCTTTGCTTCATGTTCTGCATTAGTTATCAAACCTGCTGCTTCCTTCTTGGTACAGACCAATTTTTCACAGTTCAGTACTCAAATTATTATCTTAAAATTCCTAAAATGCGGTTCCACTGTGGCTTAGCCACTTCTGCCGCTTTTAAAATTGCTACTTATTAATGTTAATCATGTTAGAATGCTGGGTTTTCTTAACTAGTATAAGAGCTTAAGTTTTTAATCTGAGTCTTTTTTTTCCCTCACAAATTTCCAGAAAATTGCTAGGATTAAAATACCACAAAGATTTCCTTTCAACCCATGTGAGCCTGTAAGCCAGGCTGCTGAGAAGCAAACCTTTTATCTCATTCAAAGGACATACGTGCAGTCGGATGTAAAGCGTGATCTGCAGTACATGTGTGTTCACTCCAGCAGGACATCTACACACCTCGCTTGCTGTGGTTAACAAAAAAGTAAGAACTGAGGAAATCTGGTTACCAGCAGCTTTCTTGTAACTTCTTCCTTTCACCTTCATGCTGTATGTATCTAGCACTCATTTTTTGTACACATTTTGAGTGTCAGTCTAGGTTAAATACATAAGGCTTTTAAGCTGTGCAGACACTGAAGGATAGTGAAAGCTGGGTTTCCATTCAGAAGAATAAAGGTGACCCTACAGAGGAAGCCAAGCCAATCTACTTCACTGTAATTGATTACCTGGGGGAAAGGAGATGGACAAATGAACCCTTCACCCTCAGTGCTCTCCAAGACAGGCAGTGTATCCACCTGTGGTCACACTGGGACTGCAACAGATAAATGTGACTTCTTCCCTGGCAATACGTCAGCCAGTTTAAGCAGCAGCTTGGAAGTTTGAGGAACGACTTAATTTTGCAACCTGGAATTTGGAACTCAGTTGAGCACAAATGCATTAGACCTGATATTTCTGATTCTTCATAAGACCTAAAGACAGCATTTTCACAAGCCTATATAACCATTGATTGTCTTAAACGATGCATGTCTCAGTCCTTGCAATTCTGTTGCTATTATATTGCTCCACAATCTCCTCTCTGTGGGTCTTCAAGAAGGAAGATGAGGATAAATAAACCAGTTTGGAACCTTAATGTGTCCTTCAACTTTTTTTTCAGGTCCATTTGTGTTAGGAAAATAGTACAGAGACTGTTCTAGTCTCACTGATGGGTGGTTTCTCCTTAGCAGTGGACAAAATCTCAGATGTCGGTTGTAATTTCTCAGATCAGTCAGTTGTGTTTGATACCCATGGTCCTTGGTTGTGATAAACAGCACAGCTTTTATGCTATCACTCACTTGAGTGATTTTGTTCTTTCCCCTCCAAACGTCAACTCCAGTTCCAACTGAACTCAACTGCAAAACTGCTTTAGGTTTCAACTAAAACAGGTTTGGGCCCCAGGAGATGAAAGAAAGTGATTTTGATCAATTGCTCATCTGCCCAAAGAACACTTTCACACAGGTTCTGCCAGGCTATACTTTAGTGCACCTCCTCTATGTGATGCTGAGAGAGATAATAACACAGTTTGGGCTGTTGTGCTTTCAAGATGCAGGTGACACGCTGCTCTATGCCTCATTTTCATCAAACCCAGATGGTGCAGCATCTTTGCTTTGCCTGCGCCTGGCAGAGATTGATACTTAGATAAGGGCAAGCCGACAGAAGCTTCATTTGGACAAGATGGAGGAGGGGCTATTGTGTAAGGGAAAACAGGTGTAATCTTACTTCTTTTCCACTTCCCATTTGAGAGGATTTTGACCTGGAGTGTGTTTGGATTCCTATTGCTATTTGAAATTGCAGGTGGCTTTGAGGGTCCAAGACAGATTTTCATATCTGTTTCAGTTAGACATCTATCACATTTCTTCTTGGCTTTGGACAGTGCCACCTCTAATCCACGCCTTTTTAAATTCCAGACTTAATTATTGTGATGTGCTCTATATGGGGCTACAGATGAGGACCAACTGGAAACAATAGTGCGTGCTGAAACCAGCTGCTTGCCTGGCTGGCAATGGGAACCACTGAGCACATACTAGATAGCTTCTCTGGCAAAAGTTCTGTTTTCCTCCCCATCAAAGGAATGGCTCTCTCCCTATTGAAACTGGCTTCTACACTGAATTAGTGTTAAATGACCTGGGTCCTATCTTCTTGAAAAAACATCTCCTGCCAAGTGAAGTCTCAAAGCAATTTCTGACAGTATAATGTTAGAGCTCTAGATTTAAACAAATAGGAGGCAGTAGCAAGGCTTTTAAAACAAACAGCTCTCAGCTTCAGAATTGGCTTCTCCAACTACTCCAACAGAGCCCAAATGTGTTAAGCTTGGCACAGTAAATGACCCTTCACTTTTCCCTAGCTTTGGATTATCACCACACTTATCACAATGGACTGGTTTGAGAATCCCGTAGTAATCGCCTCTGTATTCATGAGCTTTTTAACAACATCATTAATACTGCACTGGAGTTATGGACTCCTCATGAAATTATACTAAACTGACACCAAGAGCTTGAACTTTGGATTCTTATTTTAGAGATTCCATCCGTGACCCATTGCCCCTCAAAATGTGTGGTTCAGATAAGCACTCTCAGGATTCAATATTTTTCTGACCTGCCTCTTGGGTCAGCAAAGTGATTTGGAAAGCTCAAGAGAATAGCCTTATTTATTACATTTCAACACTTATTTTTTCTAATTCTTGCTAAAACCAGGACACACAGAAAGAAATTCTTAGAACATTAAAAACCTCCTCTCAAATTCCAGAAGGCCTTTTTGTTTAGTCTTAAGATAGGAAAAGCCTGTCATTTCTTATTGCAGCCAAATCGTCCATTACAGGGGACAGCTTAAGCAGAATACTCCTGTCAGAAGTTTTACTACAATCTGTCTAATGCAGAATACTGAAACATTTTCTATTAGACAAATATTGTTATCTGTATCCACGTCAGATAATGCTATTCTCCATCAGCAGTGAAACTGCCAAAATGGTGTAAGATACTCAGGACTGAGCTATGACTTTATGAGAGTAACAGTGGCAGGATCTGTTTTTTATGATAATAGACCCAAGAATCTAGTTCCTTCCTCCATTACTCCAGCTGACCAGTTCAGACATTGTTATCTGAATACAACCTCTCTGTCTCAAATACTCTGAGTAAATGGGATTTAGATGTGATTTATAATTCTTGGAAGGAAAAATATTTCATTATTTCCTATATGGACTACATATGCCAGTAATAATTTAAATTCCTAAAGATATGCAGGTGCTTGGATGGAAAAAGTAGACATTTTGATTCCTTAGTCCCTGCTTTGCTTAACTGGATTTTACTGAGCATTTTAAATCAGCTGAGACTTTTGATCAACTGCACATTCACCATCACTTCCAAGAGCTTTCACAACACTACAGACCTGAATATCTATCTGACAGACATATTCTTGAATCTACTAACAGTTCCTTACTAAGATATTTTCATCAAAAATGTAAAACCTTATAAAAAATTCAAATGTTTTGGTTCAGTTGAGGCCCTCAGTTAGAATAATGTCATCTCATGTCTACATGGCATGGTGTTGTTTTTATTTGGGGGCTTTTAATGCTACAGTGATAGTGATTTCAAAGGTTCTAGCTCCTTTTTAAGAGATAACTGCACTATTCTTGATTTTGATCTGTCACCACCTTGCCACAGTATGATATTCCAGGTTTCTTGTTTTGAGTAAATGTATTTTTTTTATCATTGCAGCTTGATAAAACAGAAGCCCATTTTGAACAATAAAGCATAAGTAATGTATTTCTATTTTTATATGTTTTCTTGGACATGATTGCAATTTATGAGAAAAACCACTATAATTATGAATGCAAATGATTTCACAGTTACTGCAACAGATTTTGTTTATATATGTTAAACTATGCTGAGAAAGAGCCGGCTTTGATCTGGGAAACTCATTAATGTCTTTGCAAAACAGCGATCAGAACATGGCATACAGCAGCGATAGGGACTGTGGTTCACCAGGATGTGAGTCAAACAACGCCAGCTTTGAAATTCAGACACCCTCTTGTGTCAGTACACAGAGGTGGATCATAGGTAAAGTAGCAAGACTTTTTAAATTAAATTGTTTTAAGATTGTGTTTCTAGTCTGATAGAAATAATACTGTCATTTATTAAATCAATAGAATTATGTTTCCTACCAAGGGAAGGCAGAAGTTCCAGGGTGGACTGACAGTGCATCTCCATATCCTGTGAAATCAAAGAGGCTGAGGGCGCATTCAGCCCTTGATGTCTGCTCTGCATTCTCTTTCATGGTGGTTTGGACTATTCCCCTTACATCTCTTCAACATGAAGCTTGGGTTCACCCTGAGGTTAGCTTCCACCAAGGAGCAGCATGGATGAGGCCATACTGTGTTTTGCTGTCTCCATCTGTCACCATCCTCCAACATTAACCCAGAAGACCTCGTACTCTCACATGCAACCCAAAATATTCACACAACACTCCAGGGCATGTGTATACTCTCCACATCACACTTATTAAAATCCCACTCTTGAGGCTGTAAGGCGGTTTCCTCATTAGCAGCCTGGCCTGTGGACCCAGGCCTGACGACAAGTGCTGTTAACACCATGTCAACAGATGTCTGAGGAACACTGTGGAGCCAGCATGGGCCTCACAGAGCCAGCAACCCTCCTTTCAGCATGTAAAAGGAAAGTCCAGGAGGGGAGAGCCAGCCAGATGCCCCAAAGGAATCATCAGGGCATTGCACCATTCACAGGCCATACCAATAGCACCACATGAGTTCAAAAAACAGTAGTTACCCCAAGAGTATCCGAACAGAAATATCTAAAAGTCATTCCTTGCCTTCCCCTCACACAGTTTCCCGATACCTATTCATACTTCAGCACTTAATTCATTCACAGTTGGCCAAGGTGAGCTTAGAAGGATGTAGGTGGGCCTTACACAAAGCATAGGGAAAATCTGTGAGTCACCCAGCAAACGGGCACGGGATGGGCACTGTGCTGGACAGGCTTGAGAGCTGGAAGAGGAAGCCAGGAGGTATGGCATGAGAAGGGTCATTTACCACTGACTTCAGTGTTTTCTCAGAACTTGCCACCACACAGATGGCCTTCTACAGGGCGGTGGAAACATATGCAGGCCCCTCTTGTAGAAAATGTGAGATCCACTCCTGGATGTGGTGGGGAGCAGATCAGCACAGCAGCATGGGGTGGTGCCCCCTGTCCCTCTCAAAGACACCCTCCTCCTTCCAGCATTTGAAGTAACAGACACTGTATCCACTCCCCCTTGCCAAAGAGCAAGATCTCCCACTGTGGAATACTGAAATGCTTCCTAGGCCTGTCAGCCAGAGCAGCTGAAAGCCTTGTGTACCCTGGTTTTTACACAGAAATCTGAGCTATCACCGAGTAGATGAATAATAGAAACTTCAGCCAGGGTGGGATGATGACTCCTTTGTACGTCCTCATGCTCAAAACTCTCCTAGAAACCATTCCTGGAGGTATCAGCAGATGGACTGCTCTCCACAGTGGGCAGCTGAGCAACAAGTGGTAGGATGTGGGATCACCCTTCACTTTGACTGCTTCCTCTCCATACCAAAAATATGTTCATCAAAAGTAGCCTTCATTTTGTTTAACTCTCACATCAATAGTTTTCTATTTGCTGGACAGCATCAGTTTTTGCAAAGATATAGTAACTGTCTGTGCAGCTATTAAAGCCGTGTCTATATTTGTTGATACCGAATGTATTAGAGGTTGTGCCCTGGCCTGATGGCAACTAACTCAGCCTCCTTTCTGCAGGACAGCTTCATCCAGACTTCTGCTGGGGAATGCTTCCTGACCCATGTTGACTCCCCTAGGCCCTGCCTGCATGCACTAGCTCGCAGTGAGTAAAACCACACTGAAATCATGATGACAATTATCAGTAGTGCTCAGGTCCACCCCACACCCTCATCAGTGTATCAGCTTAACTATGACCTGCTTAATTCTGAAATATGAAGCTATTTCAAGTTGACATAATTGGGATTGGAATGACTGCAAGTTACAGAGCAACACTCTATCCTTGATTTATCCTTTAGACAAAGAAACTTTTCTTTGGACTGGAAAATAGGTTAGCAACTGAACAAAATTAACCCAATCTGTTTTAATACATATGAATTTGAGTTTGATGAAGACAATTTAATTGTCTTTTAATAAAGACAATTGACTTAGTTCAGTGGGTGTTTCTTAGGTAAATCTTCTGATTAGTTGCCAAGGAATTGTTTCTTTTCAATGTTTGCAATACCTTACTCTGCAATGAGAGCCAGCTATGGCTGGCAGCATTCTCATCCTGAGGCAGTGGGTCAATAGGTTAATGTCTTGGCTAAAGACCCTGAGTGTGTCTTGGCAGAGCAGCAGCACGGGCCAGAACGCAGCCACAGACCATAATAGTGAGCTTCATTGCCCAACACTCCCCTTTCATCTAGGGAGATATTACACTCAAATATCCCCAGCCTCTCTAAATAACCCGTTGCTGTCTTTCTGCTGGGTTTTAGCATCTACATGCAGTCTTGTCACTGTGTCCAGGGATACTAAACTTTTAAGTTACTTTTTTTTTCTTTTTAAAGCAGTCAATGCTGAAAGTCTTTTCATTTCATCTGCAAAAGTGGGGGCCTTTGGAAAAATGAGCTCTGGAATGTCTCTGATCTTCTTCAGCCATAAAAAAAAAAAAAATTGCATTTAAAAGCAGAAATTGTTTATTACTACTGTCTCTTTGTGAACCTAATATTTTTTTCTTCAGGCACCACATTTACATAATTAAGAACCATTTATACACTTGGTTCTAAATTTTAATACACCTTAAATTCTTCAAAATAATGTGTCTATACTTAATTTCAATGGAGCCTTGGAGAAATCCTGAATGTATGAATGAATGCAAAATGTGTTATTTATTCACTGATTGCAACAGGATCATATATATGTGCCACAAAATTATCTTGTAAGACAAAAATCAAGGCAGCAAAGAAAAAAGAAGCCCTTTCAATAAATCCAGTAAGTTCTGGTCGTTCTCAAAAATGTTACTTCAATTAGATTCAGGGACTGATACTGCACATGTCAAAAAATCAACTTCATTAATTTTCTCATGTTTCATCCAGATACTGTATCACAAAGGTCTGGAAGCCCTTTTCTAATTATGGGTAATTGGGTGAAAGAACATTTGAATTTATATTAATATGTGAACTTTCTGCATGAAGGATGCAGAGCACTCCAGCAACGTGCTCAGTGTTCTACTAAGGAGCTGAAAAAAACATCAGCTCCTATTCAGTGTTGTATGGCAGCTCAGGTTACTCACTCTTTTTTTTAAGATTGCTCAGTATCTTGCAGGATTAATTTGAAGTGGAGTTCTTGGCCATTGGTCACAGCATGTTATTTTCTGCCTAGCTGAAATCATCTTCATTCCAGTCAATAAAACCCAAGCACCTTTTGGATTCACTACATGCAATTGCCAAGCTGTTAAAGTAGGCTTTGACCTTTTTCTAGTCTATATGTGGTACCTGGTTTTTGTCTGTTTATAACTCATTAAGGTCTTTGTGATGGAAGAATTTGCCCCAAAGGAGAAGAAAATAATTGAAGGTTTTATGCTATGTTATGGCATGATGAACAAGCCATGAAGGAAATCTCTAAAACAACATAGCATATAAATGTCAGAGAGTTTGCATCCAAACACAAATCTCACTAGAATAAATCAAGGACTGTTACTAATCAGAGTCTGAAATAATCTTAAAGAAGGTCTTACACACAAAGGTGTGTGTAAGACTTTAAGTACAGGGATAAAAAAAGAGACTATGTCATGATTATAAATTCTGCAATGATGACAAAGAAGCTTCAACACGGTAAAGCCAACAGAGCAGTTGAGAACAAAAAAAGCAATGTCTCTGGATAGATTTAAAATAACATTGAATTTAATTTTTTTTTTCACAGCAAACAAGATGTTCTCTGGCAAATGATATGAATCCTTTGTCAAGGCTGTCCAGATGGCCTTTGTGAATAAAATACTGCACACAGCAGTGACATACTTGTTGGATAGATAACTTACAGATTTGGAAACAGCCTGTTGGAGAGCTTCTTCATTAAACTAATAATGTTTCTGGTGATTTGGTTACAAGAAGCCAAAGGCCTGGTGACAATTTCACAGAAAAGAAAGTTTTAGCTGCTATGACAACCTGAACAACTGTGTTTCTCCTCATGACAACCTGTCTGAATTATATAAAGTCATGAACCCACAATGGAAAATAGATTGCAGAAAGGTCTGTAAGAAATGTTAAACTATACCTGGGAGATGACAAAAAAAAACTAATATAATGATTCTGTTACCCTTTTCATGAAATAAGATTGAGAAGATTGTAAGGATGTTGAAAACTGCTTTGGTTATTGCTTTGATGCTTCTTTTACAAACCTTTTTTCCCCAGAAAAGTAGGTAAAGCTCAAAACAAGAGTTCTTCAGTTGACTTTATTGGCAACAAAGTGGTCTCAACACAGTTAAAAATAAAGTAGGAAAGACAGGATGGAGAAAGAAGATGGACAAAACAAATTTTTTAAGAAAAGTGAGGCTTGAAAAAAAAAAGACAAACACAACAAATATCCAATAGATGTGAGGCCTTTTAAAATATAATTTCCTATTCTTTGCTCAGACTGTCTTTTAATTTCTTTTTCTATTTCTATACCAGGGAGCTTGCCAATCCAATTTTCTAACATTCCCATTGGGTTTCTCTGATATCTCTCTACTGCCCCCTGTAAATTCAGTTTTAAAAAATTTTCCACATGCATTCCACACCAAAAATGTCTTTCTGTTTTGACTGTGTCTTCCTGATAAAATAACAAAACAAAATTCCACATTGTGGTGGGATTTTTTTTTCAAAGAAATTTTATGAAACATGATACTCAAGAGCAATATTCCTGGCAACAAGGAGAAAATACTGAAAGAAACCAACATTCTGGAAATGAACCCTGTAGATCAGACCAGTATATTTCTTGCTTCACACTTTCAAGCACTGATATGAAACAAAATTTACCCATGCAGAGCCTAAGAGCTCCTTCCAGATCTCAGTCCAAATTCTTGCGCTACAAGAACAAGAGCAGCAGACATATAAACTAAGTATATTCTGTTTGTTTTAATAATACTCCTACCATTATATGTAATCATCTGAATAAAGATCTGTGTGTTAGTGGTGGTTTCCACCTCCTCCCATGAAGCTAACCGACTGGAGGTAATCCACTGCCTAAGAGTTAATCCCTCTGAATACGATTCCCTGAATTTCTAGTTAATCCACTATAGCCTACAAATGGGTTCTCCATTGCATGTTTAACATCAAAGTCTGCCAATGTAAATGTTCCCTAGTTAATAAATAACCTAAACAAGCATTTAGCTGAAAAGCCATTTAACATCAGCTGTAATAAGTGACAAAGAAAATTATGATGGAGAACATCTCTTGAAGAAGATGAGAGAGGGCAGAGAAAGGGAATCAGATCTGTAATGAACGCAGTCCTACTGCTTGTTTACCGTGCTTGCTGCACTGTAGCTAAAGGGGGTGCGTGACAACCATGCAGTGTTGCTGTGACAGCTTCCATTCCCCTAATAACATTGCACCCTGCCTAGTATTATTCTATCAGATGTAGCACGTATAAAGTAGTGCACATAATTCTCAATAATATGATATAATCACACGGACCTTTATGGATGAATAGATTATATGAACAGGACACTAATTTTCCAGCCAAAAATAGAGCAAGACAAGAAATACAAAGGTACATCTAACACTGTTTTTTACCTACTTCTTAATGATTATAGACCTTCAGTCTGGCAAAACCTTACTTTGAAAGATCTGCTATTTTTGGTTTTTTGCCGCAGTTATCTTAGTGTAAACACAGACACTGATATACCCATTATGCAAGCAAATGGAAACAACTGAAGCTGATAAAAACAAGTTTATAATCTAAGGGTCCATTATCATCATACAGGGCCTGCTTTTCTCCTTTGAAGTCAGTGGGATTTTGTCATTGCCACCAATGGAAATATAGTCAGATATTTAGTCCATATGGTGAATTTGCTATGTATTACTTCCTTAATCACAGAAACAGCTACTTCAGAATCCCTTGAGTTGATCAGGCATTATTATTAAAAACACTCCTGTAAATCATAGGTTGTATATGCTGTCTACTTCCTATTTCAGATAAAAGCAGATTACTCTGAGTATATACAAATATTACTGAAGAAAGAAAAAAAAAAAAAAAAAAAAAAAAAAAAAGAAAGAGGAGTGGGACAATTTGGAGGAACATGGTGACCATGTCTAGATTTTGGCAGCTATAGCAATGCAAGCAATAGAGGAATTAGACTGTGGAGAGACCTGATGAGCTTGTTGTCAAATTGAAAATGGGAGTATAATGATATGTGAGATAATTTGCCTTTGACACAAATGAAAACATTGGACTTCTGATGATCAGATAATCAGCTAATAAAGCCTGGGGCTGTGCTAATTTTTTGGAGTGGAATGTGTTTAGACAGGATGATGGACATTGATAAGGCATTTATGTCATGGCATAGCTGTGATTCCAAAGAGTTTGGTAAGATATTGTAAAATTAATCTGACCCTAACAATGTAGTCAGTGTGTAGATGATGTAAAAGCAAATGAATCTGATCTCTAACCAATGGAGTCTAGGATATGAGTGTATATTGCAACACATGGCCATATGTAAATTTAAATAATGTATAAATCAGATGGCACAGTTTATGAAAATAAATGTATTTGCAGTGGTTCTTTGGAGAAGGCAAAGATGTGCAGCAAAAGAAGAAGGATCATTTAGATGTGTGTGGCTGTGTGTGGAAAAGAGGTGTAACGTGAGAGGACAGGGTAAAAAAGCATTGGGTGTGAGAGACTGAGTAGGAGGATAAAAGATGTAGGAGATAAAAGGGTTGAGAGAGGAGAGATATAGACAAGGTAAAATGTATGTCTGATCTTAAAGATAACGGTAAATAGCTTTGGTTCAGTACAGTAAGCAACAGGAAGCCAAGTAGTGATTCATATGGCCAAAACAACAGAAGAGGAGATGACACAGAAGCCTAGTTTTGGAGAGATTATTTGGGAAGATAAGGGGGGGGAAAAAAAAGGAAAACATTAGAGAAAAGGATATAAATGAGCACCAGACTGTATATAAAGATATTAGTAGACACAGTCATAAAGCAAATATATTTATATTCTGCACTAAATACTCATAGGAAGGCTACATTTTCATTTATTAATACATTTTAATATTATGGATGAGTTTAATTTGTTGTGTTTCTTTTTCAAAATAATACCAAATAAAGGTGTCTTCAGCCATTGATTAATCATTTGCCAAACTTAGTTTTTAATTAAATGTGCTATGTGAGTACATAAAGGAATAAACATCAAAGTTTCTCCATTCTGCAATTGTTAAAATGGAAAAAAAAAAAAAAAAAAGTTTTTTTTCTTTGGAATTTTAAGTTTCATATTACATTATTTAGCCCAAGGCAAATATTTTTTTATGACTGAATTATAAACTTCTTGAGAAACAGGTTTATAACAGAAGTGCAGACAATCTTCAAAAAAGCATTATAGACACCAAGTCAAATTATGAAGCAAAGATGGGCCTGAACCCAAACCCCAAAGCTAGCCACTCCATTAATTTCTACATACATTGGATTCAGATTCAGTCTTTGTAACACTAACTCATCCTTGCCACAAAATCCCATTACTGATGTGAAAATGGAAAGCTGAACAAACGTGTAAGCAGTTGCAGGATCAGGACCTAAAATTCCGTGACTAAAATGTGAGAAGTGGATTATAAAAAGAGACTTCTGACTGTTTCATTTGATGTCAGTTTATATTCAAGATTACTAAAGATTAAACATTTTCAGGTAAATACATGTAAACCAAGGATAGAATGTCTTCACTCATCATTCCAGGGCAATTCATACATAGAAGAAAACTGTGCTTATATCCATGAAATAGAAAGAAAAAGATGCATGGAAAAATTAGAGTAGTGCCATTCAAGTTATGATAGGGAAGGACATTAACATCCCAGATTCTGGTATATTTGCTAGGCCTTGAGACATCAACAGGAAAAAAAACCCCAAAATAAATAAAGTCCCATTGTGGAATCCCAAATGCCCACACAGTGCTGATGAAGGGCAGAAATCCTCTTCTATGGGCCATGGTAGCCTCAACAGAGGCCACTCCTGTTCAGCTGTCTTTGCAGCCTGTTGCACATCTCTCTCTCTGCAAGAAGAGGAAGCACTGATATTTGAGACATGAGCATGTTGAAATAAATCTTGGTATATGGATTAGTGATTACAGGCTAGGCTCAGGTGATAAAAGCAACTTTCATCATAATCTTACAATTTATCACATTGTACCATCTTCCCTACTGTACACGTTCTGTCTGCATTTAAGTGTTTTCTTCCAGAGAAATTAATTTCTTTAAAATACACTAGCTACTAAAAAAATTATGTCTCCATCTGCAAAAAGCAACTTATTAATCAGATAGGAAAAAAAATGATGAAACACAATGGCTGGCTGGTTGATTGGTTGGTGGGTGGGTTGGTTGGTTGATTGGTTTGGAGCATCTTTACAGTGTACAGCTGGCAATGCTTATTTCCTTTCTGCACATTCCTAGAAATCACCTGACAGACAATGCTAATCCCAAAGCAAGAGGGCCATCACGGTCATGCAGTAAGTGTATTTTTTGATGTACATGCTTTCTGGGTGTCTGTCACTTAGAGAATTAATCCTGGTTTCTGGAACAGGTTTTAGAACAAACATTTATGTATATATTTCTGCAAACCCTTAGTAAGCAACCATCAGCAGGTAATTTCTGTTTTCAAAAATAGATTTACTTTATCTTAAAAGCTATATTGTTGCTCAAACAGTCAAACTATGATCAGGTCAGAACCCATTTATCTCAAGGACTGTGCAGCAGAATGAGTTTTAATAATCAGAAAGCACTGTTAACTCCCCCCTTCCCCCGTGTTCTGGGAATGTCTTTAAAAGAAAAAAAATAAAGGGGGCTTAATGTGCTACCCATAAAATATACATCCCAATCAATCAGGAAAATGCATAAGTATTGCAAATGATGATCCAGAGACTGCCTAAAGATGGGGAAATGAGACTGAACCCAATAACTCAATCTGACTAGTTCCAGCCTGCCTGTTTCTAGCTTGCCTGCAGACACAGGCATGGGCAGAAGCAGGGTCATGGACAGGGGCAGAAGCAGAAGCCAACAAAGGAAAGAATTAAATGTACAGAGAGTATAACAGGATCAAACTGCATTTTAGTGTGCAATATTAGGGAATTGTAATCACAGAAGAGAAGGGGAATGTCTGGAAAAAACTCAGAAAGTAGTGGTGAGAGAGTGTGCAGTATAAAACCAGCAGACAGATTTCCTACAGACTTAATCTCCAGACTTCAGCTGACCTTAAACTCAGGGCTTCAAAAGGGCAGCAAGGGAGAGTGAGAGTAGAAATCTCAGACTCAGGGCTAGAGACAAAGGGATGGAGGCGGCTGGATTTGTGTATGGTTTCTGTACACAGATGTAACACATTTGTAGTTAATCTGTGTGGCTGCAGACTGACAACTATGTTTGAAAACTGTTTCAAACAGGGCTATATCTTCAGAGTGGACAGGGGTTTACTGCCATAGCTACACTTGGAGGATGACCCTGTCCTCAGCAAAACCCAGCTCTTTTCCCACTGCATCCTTCAGAAAAACTCCTTATGGAGTAGGTCTTCTATCAGGCCTTTTTCCTGAGGAAGCATTAACAGAGTTTGCCTTGACTGTGCACCAGTAACAAATTGTTTTCGAATTGCCCTGGGACATGACAGTGGCTGACATCCACCACTGGCTGCAGGTAATTTTCCTAGCACAGACCCATCTTTGGGGACCATTTAACACTGTGTTTCAGCTTTCAGCCTTGGAGGTCTTCCTGTAACCACTACCCCAGCGACTGGATTGCCTTCGCATAGAGGGTGTGCAAAGTACTCCACATAAAAGAATCAGTTGAGTTCAGCAAGGTGATCACTCCCCAGGTGCAGGGACAGCCTGTAAGGCAGAGCAATAGGGCAAGGAAGAGACACGGCTGGTGAGCACCACACCGTGCAGCCGAAGCAGCAGGATTCAGAGCCCGGTATGTCCCCGCTTTGTTCCACTCCTCTGGTGCCAGTGGTGGTGGTGGGGAGAATGCTCAGGAGGAGACAAACAGTCCCCAGTGGGGATTTCATGCTGCACAGCCTCCTTCGGGAGCAGAGCCGGCCCTGGGGGACCCCAGCAGCTCCTCAGCCCCTCAAGAGGCTTCACGAGAGACAGACAGACTGAAGGGGGCAAAGCTGCAACGGGAGCTGAGAGAGACGAGAATGACAGCAAGAGTGGGTGAGAAGGGAGGTGGGAAAAGGGTCGGCAGGGAGGGGATACAGGGAGGCCTCCCCCCGAGATGCAGATATGCAGATGAGCCTGACACCTGGGGTACTCTGACGGGGTGTCCTGGCCGCTCACCCCACATCAGCACAGCCTGCTTCCCCTAGGACAAGAAGGGACCGTGGTGTCCCACTGGGGAAACGGCAGGGACTTCGAGGGACGCGCACTCTCGCACGAAACAAAAAAAAAGTGTTGGAAGGGGGAGAAGGTGGCGGAGGAGGGAAGGGCGGCAGAGGGGATGGCCCGGGAAGGGACGGGGCAGGGTTCCCACGGGGTACCCGAGGCGGGCGAGCCGGGAGGTGGGC
>VZRH01007412.1:1063199-1228725 GCA_013397555.1 Urocynchramus pylzowi
CGGGGCAGGGAGCTCCGTGTGTGTGTCTGTGTGTGTTTGTCTGTCTGTGTGAGTGTGTGTGTGCGTGTTAAAAACGCCTTCACAGCTTCCTGAGGGTTGTGAGCTGCGTCTGAGCTGCGCCCGCCCGGTGCGCTGCGAGCGGGGGCCGGTGGTGATGCGCGGGGCGCGGTTGCGGTGAGGCACCGTTCGCTGGCCCGCCTGCCTTTGTAGTCTCTTGAGTTTGAGTTTGAGTTTGAGTTTGAGTTTGAGTTTGAGTTTGAGTTTGAGTTTGAGTTTGAGTTTGAGTTTGAGTTTGAGTTTGAGTTTGAGTTTGAGTTTGAGTTTGAGTTTGAGTTTGAACAGGGAGCTCCTTTTCCTTTTGAACCCCCACGACTACAATCAGCCCATGGAAGAGACAGGCCATTTATAAACTGGCAAATCTTAACGCAGAGTTAGTTTACCCTCACTCTTCCAGGGGCGGTGGACTGGAGAACTAACTGATAGTCGTATTTCCTTCTTTCTCCCTTTGCTGCTGATTTATAGCCAGTAGCTTTTCTTTCCCCTCCTCCTGCTATCCTGTAGTGCCCTGAGAGGAGAGAGAGAGCTGAGCTCCCTTTGTCCCCTGTCCTCGCGTTCCCTTTGACCACCCGTTTCAAAAGTGAGAGGGAGAATCAGAACCTCCCAGAAGCTGTTCTCCACTTTTCCCCAAATCCGTAAATCTCACAGCTTGCACAAGGCAACATATGGTCAGATCATTCCCCTCTTCAACATGCCCTCTGAATTCAGCCAGCTTGTTGCATGAAGAAAATATTTTAATGATTCATTATTTAAATATTTCTGGAGTATCATAGTTATTTAAATATTTCTTGTGTATCATAATTTTTTATCCCCTACTGATAACTGCAAGAGAGTTGCTGTTGATTAATGCTACCAGTCAAGATTTTCTCTGCATGTTAGAAAGATTAAACTCGATAGCCAGTGGTGTTTGGTATTTCATGGTAGTATACAGGATTTGGTCTCAAAATGATGCTCAGTTTATCAGGAGTGTTTGTGATAGACCATGAGATGAAAGTGTTTGACTTAGGGAAAGAGAGCAACTGTATTCAAGAACTTAATTTTTACTGTGCCTGTCCTTGTCCTATTATTTAATAAATTGATTACTTGTATCGTAATTATTGTTTTCTCTTAAAATGAAGTTTTTAATGATGTATTGTGGTGCTTAGTTGCTTTTTTATGGTATTTTATAAGCACTTATAGATCAGCATTTCAGTGCCATAGTTGAGTGATAATGCAGGAAAACCCTGTGCTCATAAAACTAAACTTTGTGAAAATGAGTTTTCACTGTGGTGTTGGAGCTGCAGCTCATATTCACACCATATGTTCACACGCTGACTTCCCATTCTTTAATTTTTAATGTCTTGTACTCAGGCAATGGTTCACTTCTCTGTGTATTCTTGATACAGGTTTTGCTTTCATTCTGTGGAACGCTGCTAATGCTTTAAAATATTTGTCACTCTTTGCCTCTTAGAGAGAAATTAGGAAATTAAATCAAGCATATTTCACTGTCCAATCCTTTTTCTCCCTTGCTAGAATGCATGTTTTTCCAACTCTGTAAAACCAACATGGTCTTTGGCAGCAGTAAAATGGTGTACAGCATACAATTATTTGAAGAACAAGTAATCTTTGTGGCACAGTGTTGTGCTAAACAGTGCTAGACTGAGCTGAACTGGGTCCAGGGAAAGGACTGACTCCCTCCCTCTGTTGCTTCCTTCTCAGTGTTTATTGTCCACTCTCCCTGCTGCATTATTTCTGGCCCTGAAATGGAGCCCAAAGCAGTAATGAGATGGTAGTGGGTGGAAGGAAGTCTCTCAACAGGGTTGTTTGCATTGTCTTTGCAGTGTATGATGGTGATGACTTTACCATTATTTTGTCTGTGCTGAAACGCTAATTTTCTAGACTATGCTATATTACTCAGCTGCTACTTCATTTATATTGAAAATTGCTCTTTTTAACTTGAGAGGGATTGTATTTGTGGGGAAAAAAATGAGCAACAACAACAACAAAAACCTTAGGACCAGAACAATTATTTCAGCAACAGGAATTTGTCAACAATCTCCATAGTCTGAAATTTCAGCATCTACTTACAAAATTCACATTCCTTGTACTGAATATTGAATCCAACAGGCGATTAATGCAATAAATTTATTACAAGATTTTTTTTTTCCAGCTAAGTACATTTTGTTTCTCTAATATGCTTTGCTTATTAGAAACCCAGTTTTCAATCTAGAAATGTGTAATTTAGGTTACAGTCTAGTTTATTGAAAGGTTTAGCACTGGAAATTAATAACCACTTAAATATGAAATGCAGATAGAAAATGAGAGATAAGGGAATTCATGTCTGGGAACAAAAAATGTCCCATACAATTAGAGTAGACTAGAGAAGATTAGCTTGCTGGCCTAGCTCCCAAAATCCTCTTTATAATGCTGTTCATTGCAACTTGGACCTTAGTTAGCATTGAAAACAACTTTAGTAACAGGGACCCCCTGAGCCCGGGAGGGAAACATTTTGACTTTGGAAAGGTTAACTTCTTGTTCCATGGTGCCAACAAGAAAATCAAGAGGCTTTCCCTAACTTAAAAAAATATTGCTCTATATAGAGGGCTAGATGTATTGAAATGTAAAACTGGTGAAAGGTTGATTCTCTGGGGAGAATCAAAAGCAGCACATTTAAGCACTAGCTGTTACTGAAGCTGTTCCCAGTTAGTCTCCTTGTATGTTAGGGTTTGGAATTAATTTAAGAATATGCCCTTGATTTACCTACTTATTATGCTATGCTTTAATGAATAAGTATTTCTCAAATGACTGCTAATAAAATTCATATATGTATGTTTTTCTGACAATCAGAACCATTTGAGTTGTTTTAAATTTCAAGTAAACATGGTGAAAATTCCTTTTTCTCTGGAGGCATTCCAAAGGACTCAACTTTCACAGATTTGAAGAATGAAGATACGCAAATAATTAAAAATATGTTCACACAAGCTAGGTTCATTTAATAAAGAATCTTCTAGACAGGACTACTGTACCAGCATTATGGAAATACTGGGTTTCGACAGGAAGTACACAAACATGTCGACCACAGATTGTTATCAAGGACATATATAATGAAAAAATTCACAGTGTCTTTTTAACATTTAACTCTAATGAGTGTTATGCCTCCTCTTCAGGAAGCCAAGAAACAGAAATTATCGTTGTACTTTAGGAGAAAAGTAGTTTTTTGTTTGCCATTTTGCCTTTTCTCAAGCAAGTCCCAATAATAAGCATGCATTCTTGGAGTCAGGAACACAGTTAAAATGAATAGAGGAGACAAAACATATGGCCACATATTAGTTAAAATGCTCCAGTGTTTGTTGCATGTGGTAAATGCTTTTCAGCACTTAGTGCAAGCTGTACGAGTCTCGTGTTGCTGAAGTATCCTACTGTGTAAATGTAGCCATCTTGAATCTAGTAAAACTTTATACCTAGATAATAAACAAGAATGTCACTGATACAGTACTTTGAATTTATGGAACTTTTCCGGTTTCCCAGCAATGCACACTATCAGCATGATAATTTATAATGGTTTGTGACAAATGTTGCTGAGCAAAGAGGTGTGTGGTTACATTCAGATCAGATGTCATTATCTAGGGAGCAATAAAAATTTCACAGACACTAGGTTAAAAACATTAAGAAAATGAATGTGAAGCTTCAGAAGAAAAGGGCTTAAGAAAGGTGGAGGGTTGGGTAGAAAAAGCCCAACAGTGGTTTTCTTACTGACAAATTATTAACTTTGTTGCCAGACTTGACTGCATTGTTTTACAAGGTTTTCATAGATATGCCACACAGCACTATTATTTTAATGGCCATCATTTAGAGAAGCAGTAAATAAATATCATTCTTGCTTAACACTTGTGTATTATATACAACAGTGCTGTCAAATCTCTCAGAATGGAAAAATTGCCCATTTTGGAAACATTCAAGTTATAGGAGAGATGTCATTGATAATTACTCTTCATATTGCATTTACTAGGGATTAGTTACACGAATGAGAGTAGAGCTGTATAGAAATTGTGGTCAGTTATAGAATACAGAGAGAAAAAAAAACCCTATGTTTGTTTATGTAGAAGAAAATGCCTCCTCCAGTTCCTTGGGTAAGGAAGAAAGCTTAGGTATTCAGACCTACAGAGTGAAAGTATAGCTCCACATAACTCCCATAGACCTTAATGATGTTAGAAATTCATTCATCCGTTTTTACTTCTAAATAATGTCAATGGATTTATGCTACAAATCTGTAGGTATAACAAACTCAGGCTGGTAAAATAAACAGGAGCGAGCGAAGTCACGGCTCAGCCTTCCTTTAGTTTCTGCATAGTTTAAGCTTTCATTTGCTTTTGTCTAAATCCTGGTTCGTTTTCTTCCATGCAGCGAGGTCTGCTTTCTGCAGGCCTCGTGCCTGGCGTTTGTTCCTCTGGTGCAGGGGCAGCTCAATCCCTTCGGGCTGAGCTATTGGGAGTAAGAGTGCCCATGTCCTTGCTGCCCAGCTGCAGAACCACCCATGAGAGATCCTGCTGGGCTGCCCACTGAGCCTGTCAGAAGGCTTCTGCCATCAGCTGCACACAACAGCTGCTTCTTGACTGCCTCAGGGGCACCTGGAGCCTGGACAGCCCTGAGCTGCTCCCACAAACTGCCCCAAGGCGTTCCGGGCTCAGTGCAGCCCCACTGCCTGTGGAAGAAGTGGGAACTTTGCCCTCCACTCCCACAGAGCTGTCTCCCATCATTGATGATGACTGTGGGGAAGGGTCCAGCGCAGGCCCCGTAGGGTGGTTCAGGACTGTATCTGTTGTTTGGATAGCAAATGTCGGTGGGAGCTCCCTAATTCCCTCTGCCGGGCCACCGTGGGGCTGGGCAGGCAGAGAGTGCCTGCAGCTGACGAGGCAGGGTGAGCAGCTCAGGAACAGAGTTGTTCAGGTCTGTGGAAGGCAGGGTTTGTGTTTGCTGAGCAGAGAGGTGGGGAGCCAAGGTCTCTGAGCTTTCCAACAGAAATATGGCTTGACTGGCTTGGCCCCATCAACTAGCATCAGCACTGGCCTTTTAGTGGATTTCAGCAGGACAAGGTATCCAGGAGACATGGGAATGCCCCCTCCTCACTGCTGAGGGCAGCTGGAAGGATGCCCACACTCCCCTGCTTGCTCTGGACTGGATTCACTAATCCACCCAGCCCACACATCACCCACCGTGGGCTGCACTGCCCGGGCAGAGGTGGGCAGTGACCTGGACATCTCTCTGTCAAAGCCAGAGTGGAATGTGGGCACTGACACACTGGGAAGGCCATACCTGGGCTGAAGAGGCAGCATCTTATCCTTTTTGTCTCCCTCAAAAATCTGTCCCTCAAGAGCTGTTTGGGGTTACCAAGAGATAATTGGAAATACTAAAGGGATGAAGGGGGCATTCTTTCATTCTATTCCTAAAACAAGAAACAAGTGGTTTTGGGCTTAGTTTGAGATGAGTTGTTGCACTAGATTGGGGGCCATGTGGTATCTCATGTTGCTGGGTGTGCTTTGAGGACATTTCTCTGCTGTATATGAAGCACATGAAAAGCTTTCTCAGGGGGCACTCAGCTAGACCCAGACAGCCCTTCTGGAGACCTCTGTGTTTTGTACCCTCCATATGGCTGCAGAAAAGGTTCCTGTCAAGGAAAGGAATCAGGTCAGATGCTGTGCAAGATCAGGAAAGAAGAAAACACTTGTACCTCAAAATTTTTTCTTTAACTTGAATATTTTGCATTATGAAAGTATATATAATGTTCTCTTTGCCACAAGATTCCACATATATTTGCACACACAGATGCCAGTATTTAAAGATAAAGATGCTGTTATTTTATTGTAGGGACTAAATGAGAGTTAGAAGACATCAGAAATTATATTATTTTCTGATTATACAGTGTAATGAAACACTTCCTTTGGTTTTTATCCAAGCAGTTAACTCTTGTGAAAGTCTCTATTGTCAAAGTGATTAACAATTCTTTCTTTCAGAGTAGTGATTGGAGTTTTCTCAGGAAAAGGTATTAGGAAATCCATGACCAAAGGCGCTGGTCATAGCTAGAGAGTCTGTGCAGGACTGTGTTCAGGGCTGAGGGGTGGGATGCAGAGCCCAGTGTTGCACTCTGTGTATGGGTGCATCCCCTGTCACAGCAAAGTCTTGGCTTGGGTCTCGGTGCAGCAGCACATTAAAACTATAAAACCAGTCAAATATGGATGTTTCTATTACTCTGAACACTTAACTATGAGGAGAATTCTGTCTAGATGTGCTACAACCAGATGCCCTTCAGACAGGAAAAATTTGAGGGTCAAATGTGGATTCCCTTAAGCCTAATCCTTCATCCTTTCTGTGAACAGAGATAAACAAATTCAGAACAAAGGTCTAAGTCCTTTCTAAATTGAAACCCAGAGTTGTTGGAATTAGCTCCATGAAACTCTCAATATGTTTTCAGTCAACCCCACACTGCTCTTCTCTCCACCCTCCTCTCCTTTGCTAATCTAATTGAAGCAAAAAACTATGTGTTTCTGTTAGTTTTTTAGTTTCTTAATTATAGTTTATTGAAAGCTATAACACTGGATCATAATTTGATAATTATGATATAGAGATCTTTTTACAGCTAATGCAAAAGCAAATTAAATTATTTTCTTTTGCAGTATTTCCAAAGAATGAAATTATGTCTGAAAACTGGATATGCATGCACTCACGTGTATGTGTCTAGGCTTATATATCACACCAAACTGCTTGGATAAAGGCATATTTTATGTGCACCTCTTTAGGGCTGTGCATATATGCATGTATTTATGTATATGTTGTAGATTTCTTAGTTTATGTAGAAGTTCCTAAAGTAAATCTACTAATTAAAGCACTAATACCCATCTTAAGGCTGATAATTAGGTATAAAGAGAAAAAGAGACAGGATTAGTGTTCAGATCATGTTCCAAATGCCTCTTAATTGGGTGTTTGTAATCAATCCTGATTGCAAGAGGCAGTGGTTTGGCAGAATAAAGAATGAAAAAGGCTTAGCCCTACTATTCTCCTGTTAGTTGACTTGGCCGTAGTATTTTAGGACAGGATCCAGTGTTAAACAAGGTAATTTTGTCAGCCTTAGCAATCCTTATAAAACATTTAAAAAATATCTTGTAATGATATTTTTTTCAAGCTAATAACTCTCTCAAGCTAGAGAGTTATTTTTATCCATAATCTTTAAAATTGTTTTCAAGTGAACCACAGGAAAGACTTTGTTCTGCTGGCCTCTATCCACCACTGACTTCGGAAATCATGTCTGAGTTCACTGTGGGTTTTTCATTGCATTGACCTTGGTACTTTTCTCACCAAGCCACAGTTTTCCATCATAAAACCACACAGCTTGGTATAATGATTATTTCTTTATCCTGAGTAACCAAACAATTTTTTAAACAGGGTGACAGATTTCCCTCTTGCACTGTGGGAAGCAAGCACCTGGCCACTTCCAAATAGACTTTTAATTAACTTCCTGAAGGAGATTTGAGAGAAGTTTAATAAGTCACCTGCCAATTTTTTGGGAGCATAGGTCATTGGCTTTTCTGTAGAAATTCACAAAAATGTGAGAATAACCCCCTTCCCAAGTCCCAAACTTCCACGGAGGAAATTGATTTTCATGGGCAGTATCAAAGGTTTTTAAAAGTGTAACCTCAGAAATCAAATTTCTGATTCTTTCTTATGCATAAGGTACTGTAAAACTCTGTGATCTGCAGAGCTGGTTATGAACTGTGTGAACTTTATAATAATTTATTTAAACATGATCAGATTGTGCATATTTAGACTCATCTTGAAGGTTAATATCATTACAAGCATTTTATGTAACGCTATAAAATGAAGAATTCAGATGGCTCAAAAGGACCATTGAGAAAATATCTCCATATGTGGAAGAGACACCCATTTAATGCAATGATTTCGTCCAGAAGAAACTATGCACATCCCAGAAGCACAATAACCAGCTGTTGTTCAGGAGAAACTGGGCAGTTGTCTGCTGCCTTCCACGCTGACGTGGAGTTGCAGAGGCCACACGTCCCCTGCCTCCCTGAATACAGAGGGGCTGAGCCTCACACTGAGTGAGAGCCTGGCTCAACCCTTCCCTACGCTCCCAGCACTGGGGCCCTGTTGCACATTTGTGCTCTGTGCCCCCATGTGAAGACAGAGCCCATCAGAGCTGTGGTGTGGGAGTGGGATTGGAGCCCCCCCACTGCAGGACTGAGCTCACATCTCAGCCCTGCTCTGGGCCCATGCCATTCTTTGAAAAAAATATACTGGTAGTCCTTTTCCTTTTGTTTTTTCTCCTTACAACACTCCATATTAAATTGAAAATTGGTAACCTAGAGAAAACTAGAGGTCTGTTCACACCAGAGTGATTATTCTGCCTCAAACTTTGAGAAATGCTCCCTCAAAGCCAAAGTTTTGCTCATTCACATAAACAGTCACACTGAAGTCAATTAAAACCACAGACTCACTTGAGCAGGGCTAATGAGTAGGACATACATTTCTGGCACTACACAAATTAATAATTGCATTTTAAAACAGTGGTTTTCAGATGTTTGCAGAGTTATTTACAGTACAGTAGAAGATTCAGCCTCATACTTCATAGATCACCATAAATAGGTTATTAGTTCTTCTCCAGCTCTTAGGACTTACTAGGGGAACAAGTTCCTAAATGCATGAGTAACAATCAAAGTTTGCCTTTTTATGTCAATCTGTCATTAAGCCAGACAACTTCTACTGACTTTCTTCTGATGTATTCATCTGTAACAAGGAAAGCAGATCAGCAATTTAGAAAAGGTTTAGTTTGATCACCATGTAGAAATGCAGGCTACACTGCCTATTTCCATAGTGATCACACCACTTTGCCAGATGCAAAATGAGAGGCTTATATCCCTCATGCTAAAAGCCCTTCTTAGAGGAAATCCTAGGCTGTCGCTTCATTTGAGTAGCTTTAGCTAAGTCTAGAAAAATATGCAAAGGTAGCTCTTAAATGAAAACTCTTTTTTTTTTTTTTCATGTTTCAACGTCATCTCTATAATCTCTTTTAGAGACAGAGGCATAAGATATATTAACATGGAAGGCATATGTTCTGATTGTTGAGTGGTTTTTGACATTCCCAGAAAACCCCTGGGACTTTGTGTCACAGTTCTGTAAACTTTATCTATTTGTATATTCATATCTGGGCCTAAATCCAAAACTTCTTTACATGCATTACAGCAGACAGTTTAGGTTCATCTCCTTGTGTTCCAGATGGCAAGCAGTTAAATCAGGTATACATTTTAACCACTCCACATAGTCTAATGCTCTAATGCATTTCAAAAGTTTTCCAATGCATTCTTATAGCACATAGACTATAAAATGTACATATATAAAATAGATACAGGACTACATTGAGCTGTGAAGCAAGTGAAGACAGCTCCACTGATGCCAGTAGAGCTGCACCTGCTTATAGCTCAAACACAAAATACCATAAGTATATTGTATTATGTTCCTTACTGGTTTCCATTTTCATTTATTCTCCACAGCTACACTAGATGATGGCCTTCCAACAGTAAAATAGTCATCTTTATCTCATTTCTCTGACATAATTTTCAAGCTCCTTATTACTGTTGAGCAGTGTAGCTAATAGTGCCCAAATTGCTTCTCATTCTTCTCATTATAGTAAGTCATTATTCAAGAAACCATCCTTTCCCACACAAATAGCTCTCCCCTAAACTAAACTTAAAACTTACCTTGAGCACCAGTCTCACATTTGCCAATTAGACTTCTTCTACTGGCTATTACATTTATACTTTGCACATTTTTACTGTACCTGTGCACTCCTTGGAATTTTAATCTTTGTCTTCTAAGCCTAGTCTTCATGCACTCATTTTTGGACCAATTTAATGATTTCAATTAAGGTTTTGTTTGTATATAGTTAAAACAATTCAGCATGCACGGGGGGATACATATATTCTAGTATAAAGGTGTCTAATGTCAGTATTTTCGTAGAATAAAGCTTGCTAATGTCAGCAGTTTGCAGCAAAGGCTGTTCTGCTTTATCTAGAAGGGTTTCTAAACTGGTGAGGCTGTAGTGCCTGTAAAAACAATGTACAAACCTACTTCTGTGTGACATAACTAGTCACCAAGTCTAGTAGAGGATTTGGGATCCCATATTAGCTACAGTTGTCAGCAGAAGTTAATTGGCTTGCCTTACTGATTGCAAGTGGCAAATTGCAATGTAGACGTAGATGTGCGTATTGAGGCCCTTCCTGACACATCCATTTTCTCCCAGCTTTTAGTCTTCAAACAAAAGCTTAGCCAAAGTGTTTAAGCTAAGTATTTCCTCTGCCTGCTGTAACTTATACTTTCCAGGAAGGGTTTTTTTGAACTTGTGTTACTAGGCAGCTACATAAATTACTGTGGTATGACCTTCAAGCAGCTGACTTACTCCATGGAAATTATCCATATGCACACTCTCACCCTGTGATCTTCTATATGACATGCAAGTTTCTTAGTTGTTCCGCCCCCATACCTGAAATTACAAAGTAAAAACATGCTCATAGGTGTAACCACAGCTCATCTGATGTTCTGAAATCAAACTCTGAGTACTCTGAAAATAAATATCTGATCACCAGGTAACTTTTGCATGTCCCCATATGCTCAGCATAGAAAAGAAAATAAATCCTTCCTTTCAACATACCAGCTTCAGCTCTTTCTCATCTGAGGGACACCAGATAGTTTTGATTTAAATATGTAAAGAAAGAAAGCTGTTTTTCATGGACTATATTCTTAATTTGTTTAAAGATCATTCTACTGAACTTAGTAGAACCCCAGTGATTTAAAGCAGCTGAGTGAGGAGCTGACTCTACACTTCCACAGCTCCCTAGAAATTCTCAGAAGAAAGGTCAGTATTGTAGCTGAACAAATGTTAACTCAGAGTGAAGGCAGTTAAAGTTTTGCCATTCATCAGGATTGCACTTTAATACTTAGGCCAAATGGCTAGGAGCTTCTTAAAAGTAGATGAAATAAAGACAAAAGTAATTCTGTGCAATGTACTCTCTTTCCACTAACATCTTTAAAGAAATGCACAGGATTGGATACTGTGCTACTGTGACTCTTTATAGTGATAACTCATATTGCTTGATCTTGGGACAGTCAATCATCATCTTTGTGCCTCTGTTTCCTTAGAGAGCGTAATATTTCTTTGGTTTTCAAAGAGGATGTGCTTATTAGTGTTTGCAAAACCCTTAGAGACTGCTGGTGAAAATGTAGAGCAGTATAATAGTAATTTTCCATTGTTTTGTGTCACTCATCTTCTAGCTGTTAATTTTTTTTAACAATATACTGCTATGTAAAAATGCATGTGGCAATCTTCTAACGTTCAGAGAAAAGTGTTATCCAAACAAAAATAAAGAATAGGGCTCATGCTCACAAGAGACACATTATCTGTGATGAGGAGAATCTGTAACAGACATGGCACTAAGTCAAAACTGTGCAGCAAACAGCATCCAAATGCAAGCAATTTCAGATGTGTGCATATTGCCAGTACAAAACCAGGCCATTCTGCAAACACAGAGTCCCCCAAGGAGCAGTGAACCTCACAGCAGCAGCACTAATGGCTGTCTTCTCATGTGCAGTGGGGGAAAGCAGCACTTTAGAGCCGCCTTGGGCAGCTGTTAAGTTATTCATTCTTAACTTACTTCTATAAAGCTGTTATTGGGTGGAAGCAGATGACACAGAAGATTTTGGACCTGTTCTGTCTGCTGTGAGGGGAGCATTCCCCATTCTTGTACATAGGATGAAATTCTGACTTCCTCCAAGTCAACGACAAAATTTCTCCGTTCCAGTCTTGCTTGGACTGAAAAAAAATTATTTTAGGCCCCAGAAAACCCTTTTTTGGGGAGCACTTTAGTTTAGCCAGTGTCTATTGTAGGATTTTTCTCAGTTTGGACATTGTTTTCCTTTCAATGCACACTATTCAAAGGTATGTGTACTTCTAGAACAATAATGAAATAAAATCAAAAAACAACCAATCACAAACAAAGCCAAAAAACACCCCACCACCATTTTCTGTTGTTAGAGTATATGTAATGCACGAGGTACTGTGCTGGTCATCTGCCCTGTTTCTTAATCTCCTTTCAGAACATTTTAGGCTGGTTTGTGATTTGCTTGTTCCCCCTGATGCCTTGTCCTTCCCTATCTCCTCTCTACAGCTGATGTGAAAACTCAGACTCTCCTCAGTAAAACACAGCAGTTCCCTTTATCAATTTTGTCCACTCCAAATTTAGGACATCATAAGCCAGGCCTCAAAAAATTGTGAAACTTTATAAAAATCCTTGTATCTCGAAAATTACTGCTGGTTCCTGTTTCATTTTTTATCAAGTATATTTTGGGTGCTTTCCTCTGCCATAAATGAGGAGTTTGGCAATACCATGATATCAACAGCTGATGCTTTAAAATATGCAACCAAATTTCATGCTAAAAATAATAAGAGCTGGTAATGTTAGATTCTTCATAAAGTCACAGCTTCCTGATGCTTTTGCTGTTCTCAGTCATAGCCCTGAAACTCCCACTGAAGGGAAGATTTATAGAAGAAAAATAGGACCAAAAGGAAATTGAAGTGTTAATTTATATTGATTTCACTTCATGACTATGTTTCTTCACCAAATGATCTATGTTTGATCACTGTATGATCAAAATTTGCAGAAATCAAAATTTATCCCAGAAAATAAAAACACCTCTGAGTTGACCATCCTTTTCTCTGAGAGCACATGAAATAGCATTAGGAGTGGAATTGTTATGGTGGCTACGTATTTGCTTGGCTTCAAAGCCAGATTACACCAATGGGAAAAAATTTGATTGAAAGCCGTCAAATACCAGGACATGACTTTTGGCTGAGGAAGAACCTGATCTGCAAATTGCTGGCATGGTTGGTACAGAGATCACACTGGCTGCTTCAGGATCCTTTCCCTGGGCCACAGCTGTCCTCTGCCAGTCCTGCTTTTGATAAATGAGGTGGACTGACACAGAAGAAACTTGGCCTATGCCATGTTCTTCTATGTATTGTGCAGGCTTGTGTTTGCAGGGGATTGTTCTCATTCAGATATTACACAAAAATATGGTGCAAAGCAGCTAACACTGACATTAAGGGGCCCATCCTGCACTTAACTATACCATTTTTTTGTCAGCATGTTTCTAGTGAAGTAAATGAAGTTGTGGCCAACCACTTTGTATTTCCTTAATGGTTTGGATCATTCCCTGCTGCAGTTACAATAACTGCAGTGGGTCTAGTCTGATGTGCACAAGCTGAGAAGTGGATGCATAACTCTAAACTCAGGGGCTGTTCTGAAGACAAAACTAATTTTTGAAACGTTTTTATAAACTCAAGGAAATCTTAATGTATTTATTCTGTTATTGCTTTACAATAATAATCCCAAACTGGCCTGGGAGCCATTACTCAGTGAGCACTGGCCCCTTGGAAGGTTTCAACTTGTCAAGTTTAGCCATTTCTTGAATGCACAGAGGAAGTCATTAAGGCACATCAGGCTCCTGATTGCTATTAAACTCTGCAGAGACTTCTGTGCAAAAATCAATGCCATAACAGGGCTACAAGAATCTAAGAGGTGGGAAAAGCATTTCTTTACCCTCTGGTAACTCAAAAATGGATTAATAGACTTTGTGAAACTTCAAAAAAAATATCACCTATAAGCCAGGGGCCAAATGTAAACCTCTGTGACAAAATAATACAGCTCAGAGAGCTCCAAACATGTGAAAATGGGTTTATAATGGAACTGTCACTGCTGTAACCTCAATTGTATGTTTCTGTGCTGGGGAAATCTCACACATCTGCCCATCTACGCATGCACGTGCTCATTTATTGCATCCCAAGGAACACCTTTTTTGCTGTATTGCCACTAAGGAACCCAGAGGGAAAATGCTTTTTAGTAAGGTATGATCTTAGATAGCTTTTGGCAGGAAAGTACTACAAGAATTTTCCAGATGAATTCCATCTCAGCATCAGAGAAAGTGTTATTTAGATGACTGGCTGGTTTTGACTTGGAGGGGGGAACTGCACTGAAAAATGCAACACTGTTGCAACAATTGCTATCAGTTGAAGACTTTTGTAGAAAATATCTTTATGATGGGAAAAACTAGTTTGAATCACATTAGGAAGTTTTATTGTAAACATGTATTGTATAAACCTGGCTAAGTCCATTGTCTGTCTCTGGAATGTCTTAAATTCCAACTGTCCAGTTCTCTTCCCCCACAAAGCAAAAGGGAAGCATTCAATTCAATTTTTGTCATGAATTTCATTTAAATTTTTGATGATAAAATGTTGAAGCGTCTTTACAATTTGATTTTTTTCATTATTATTCTCATATGAAAATTTTACTGAGTTGTATTAGATTTGTTTCACCCTATCCTAGGAACATTTGGGTTAGAAGGGACTAGGAGGTCACCTCATTCAACTTACTAATCAAAGAAATTGCATTTTATTTATTGCAAAAGATAAAATGAAGCAATCCATGCAAACCAAATGTTTGTTTCCATAAAAACAAAGATCTAATTATGATGTTTCAGAGCCTTTATTTCACTGACTATCCCAGCCTTTCTGCTTAAGTCCATACTAGTTTGTCACTAGCTCTGCTTATTAATTTTAAGATTTGAGAATAATGTTTTTATTGAAAAGAGGGTTCCCTTCTGTTTTTCTTTTTAAAATATATGGAAGTGTCATGTAGGGTTGGCCTTCCCTAGGAGGAGGGCTGAGGGGTAGGGCCACAAGCATGTCCCTACACAGCTGTTGCTGGGTCATGGTCTGTCCCCTCAGCTAAGTCCAGAAAATACTTTTTTAAAGAAAGAGCATGAAGATGGGACACCTCAATGTTAAGGCTCAGGGCAGGCAGGACTTTGGACCAAAATACCCAGCTTTAGTCTAGGTGAAGGCAAGTTTTTCCCAAAGCTCATCAGGGCTGCAGCTGTCTGACAATGTCCACCCTGTACTGAGGAATCAGCACTGTACCTCCACCCTTGACTGGAGCATGTGGTCATGGCTGCAGCCAGCATGACAAACCCTCCCAAAGTGTCTGGAACCAAGACTGAGATCTGGAGAAAAGGATCAACAATAGGCTTTCTCTTAAGGACTGTATCAAGCACAGTCAATGGAAAAGCTTTTAGCAAATGAGTTGTTAAAGCCTGTTGTAGTGTGTACGGTCTGGACCAGCTGCAGTGAGGGGGCAGATTGTGGACCATTGCCCCAGCATGGTGCTGGGGAAGGAGGCTCCTATATTCTCATTATGGCAGGGGAAAATCCACTTTTCTCACATGGATAATTTAGAAGTTATGAATCAGCCTGTTGTTTTTATTTCAGCAGAGTACAGACAAGAGTTGTGCAAAATGAGGCTGCTGCCTGTCTGTCAGGCAGCTGTAGTTTTTTACCCTGCAGCTTCTTTTAATGTGCATTCTTGGCAAATTCTGAAGAGAAGCAGTCACAACTGTGCACTCAGACATTAGAGCAGATCTCATTCCCTCGCCACTGAGCCGAGGACTTCACTCATGCATCGTCCCATGTCCGACGCAGCCACTAAGCACCCTGACCCAGTAACCAGAAAACTGAATTGGTGTCTAAGTTAAAAGGCACTCTAAAAATATGCTCTTGAATCATCTGTTTTTGAAAAGAGATTAATATTTTCTTGCAGTGTATCTGCTTTTCCCAGGTGTTAAATAGATCGTTTGCTGTCTGCTGTCTTTAGGATTTTTTAAAGTAGGTGTTAAAGGCTATTCCAGACTAGCTCTACAGGGTTTTAAGGCATGAGAGACAGTTACCTGCAGAAAAGTGCCCGTCTCTCTCAAATAATTAGCAATTATCTGTCAAAAACGCTCCTGAGCTGACTACAGTGAGAAAAACACTTTTCATCTTTGGCTTTTTTGACTCTCTCCTTCCCTCTCCTCTTCGCCTCCCTCCCACCTTTCCCCTAGCATTTTTTTGAGCAGCCTTTTCCAAAGGAAACATTGATGAAAGTATCTTTCAGTGCCTGAGCAGTTCCCTTGGACACCTCCTCCCTGTCCACCCCCGAGATTGCAAGAGACATCTGCCTTTGTACACACCATGTCAGTGTCCTGCAGAGACATTTTATGTTCGTTGTTTCTCCAAAATAAATAAGAGCAGCACAGACGATGCAAACTGGCTGTAGATGTCCCATTGCTAATAACACAGCTACGTTGGTAATTGCTAATAATGATGCAGTGTTTCAGCATGGGAACACTCTCCTAGCTGCAATGTGGATAGGGCCTGAATGGAGCGACACAGATGGTAACATTATTGCATATTTCTTTGTAGAAGAAGATGAAATTTTGCTGTGGGAAATAAAAAAACCAACATTCCTACATTTTGTTCCAATTATTTCTTCAATATTAGCAGCACTGGCATGCTTGATCTGTGAACTGTGTCAGTGCCACCTAAGGAAATACCAAGAGGAGTCTGCAAAGTGAGGAGAAGAAATTGTTTCCACTTAGCAAAGGAAGCACTTAGATGCTATTTGACAGAATTGCATTTGCCTTCTTTGGCAAGGATGACCCATTTTGATCACACGCAACAGCCCAGCAACATCCAATTTGCAATAAATCAGACTTTAAACATTTCTGTAGCTCCTAGACTGATTCTGGAGTCTTGTCTCGTGTACAAGGGTACCCACATCTGTACCTCAGTTGTCCGGGAGTGCTTCACTGCATTTTGCAGGCCACAAACAGCAGGAGCACATGGTTTGTGGGCCAACTCCTGGGTTTCAGCTTCCTTTGATGCCTGCAAGCTACGTGCTCCTCTGGGAATGCCTGACATCCTCCCTGCTTCCATGCACCACCACTTCAGCACCCTAGTGAGTCGTCCCAGCCAGTGGAAGCACACAGTGCTGCTTTGGCCCGACTGCAGCACGTTTCCTTTGAAAGGTGTTTGGAGAGCTGTGGCAGCATGTCAGAGATAAGAGAGGCAGGAATTGGTTGTATTTGCCAAGCGCCTGCCCTTGTTGGCTCTGTCCACGAGAGCAGCTACCCTCACTTTTGAACTCTCCGATCTTGCTGCACGTTCATCCACAAAAATTGCTAGCTCACCCAGACCTGGAGTGTCAGGACCAGAGTTGTCCTTCCTGCAAGATTAGGTCATATCATTAGATCAAAGTCCTGTTATGCCATTTTACACCACGTGGATGCAACGCCAGCCAAGTTTCAAGTCCCAAGCACAGGTGTCTAGTAACTGTATGAGGCACACATGAAAATTAGAGCTGTAAGCCAAACTTAGAAGCTAAATTTCCTGTCTTTCCCCAGCACTAAACCTTTCTCATCCACACTTATAACTGCATTTCCAACTTAGATTTCAGAAGAGTGCTGCTAATGTCTGAAACTATCCTACCTGTTGTTCCTTTGCAACTTCTTCTCTTCATCTGGCAATTCAAAACTGCTCTTAATGAGGCCCTTTTAAACAGCTGAGAAACAGTGATCTGCAAAGAGGCTTTTTCCTGGCAAAAGAAGTGCTGCCTAGTATTAATTTTGTTGTAGAGGGAACATGTAGCAGAAAACAGTGCTGGTACATGGGTAGGAAATAAAAAGGGTATTTTGCTGCAGAGTTGCTGTGTGGATGAAAGTGCAAGGCATAAGCAGGAATGATAAGCAAGTGTCATGTAAAAATAACCATGAGAAAAACTGTGAAAAAGCATCAAAAACCACATAATTTCACCTAATTCATCTTCCAAAAAATGTGTTTGTCCTCTAATCTGGGTATGTGGGTTTTTCTGTGGCTTATGGAGCAAAAATAAATCCCACCTTAAGACTGATCACCAGGATAAATCATTCTTTCCAGGTGCCTTTATCTCTCTCCCCAGATTACCAAGGGATAACTATCTCAGAGTATCTCCCTGGGTTTTAGACAACTGTTATAAGGTGAAATAAATTCCACCCAAAATCCTCACAAATGGCTGCCCTAAGTGGACAGAAAAGCTGGCAGACTTAGATAGCTGTTGGAACACATTTCTGTCATGGCAGACACAGACCTGATTGCCAAGGCTGGTACAGTATTGCCCATGTCAATGAGGTAAAAAAAAATGTTGCTACTGTTTTGAAATTTTTTGTTGTGTCACAGGCTTAGTGCACAACAAGTGGCATAATTGGTTTACAAGTGAAAATTAAAACAGAAGATGAGCACGAGACCTTTATGTTCTGCTCTTATAAAAGTAAACTTTTCTTCAAGAACTGAAAGAGTTGTGTTGCACTGTATCACACATTGATGTACTCATAGTGTCAGATTGTGTTTGCTTAGGCAGTGCAGCCTGCAGCCCCCGTGGCTTGGCTCAAAGCCTGTGGGAGTCTGGGTGGGACAGGCTGACAGAGCTGTGCTCGCTGGTCTGCAGTGCTCAGTCACTCCTGCAGAGCACGGGGGTCAGCAGTTAGAGATCTCCTGCAGCAAAGATACTTGGTGTAGGACACAGTGATATGAGCAACATCCCTGAAGTGGAAGGGAATGGAAAGAAAAATACTGGAGTGTAAGTGCACACAACACAGGCTGCCTGATTCAACAAATGTCATTTATTCACTTAGAGTTCCTCATTCTTCTCCTAGCACACGCTCAGTCCTGTTTAACATATGCTTGAATCCTGCTTAGTGTAACGTAGCCAGCTTACAATTAAGCACATGCTTAGTAATGTGCCTGAACTAAGGCCCCAAATATTCCTGCTTTAACACATGGACAAGACTGTTTCCATTAAGATGGAGCACTGCACGCTAGGATTTGTAATCAGTACAGACCACACCACATGGAGGATGAAGCACTATGAAATGCTTCTGTTCAGAAGACTGCTCATGTGCATCCATTTGGGTCTGAGCTCAAAACTCTTTTTTAATCAGGGTCAAAGCAATGACTGTCCTAGAAGAATTTATGAAACCCAAGTCCTGAAGTTCCTGTTGCTTTCAAGACTCCCACAGATTTGAAACGTGCAAACTGGATGCAGTTCATGGCTCCTGGCGTATGGTCAGGGCAGTGTCCTTAAGTTTGTGATGTTTTGCTAAACTGTAGTAAGAGGTTCTGTTTAAAATTCAGGAAAAACAGAGGACACTGCATTTTCACTTGCACTCTGATTTGTTGTCTCTACCTTATGTAACTAAAATAGGGTGGACTGGAACACCAATAGGTTAAGCAATAATGACGGCAGTTATTTCTTTTGCTGAGGCTTTAGTCTGGCTAGGGACACAATGTTAATCTGGGGTTGTTTCTCTTCTTCCTTAAATAATATTTTTATTGAGCAAGAAGCGGATGTCAGAATGGCCTTTTGATCAGCTAAAAACAACAGTGTCTCTAAGGGAATCTTTCCTGTTTATTGTATGCTGCTGCATTTGAAAAATGCTAGCCTACAGTAGAGCAAGACTCCTTAACATAAAAGCAGGGCAAAACAGGATGAGGCCAAAATGGGAACTCTATATCACAGGAACTTGGAAAGACAGGAAGTTACAAAAGAAGTAGAAATTCTTGATTAAAAATATAATTGTACCAGCTTGTGCAAGAGGATAATGACTTTCAAATGTCAGCCTTTGTGCCTGTTCATAATGATAAAGCTATTATACCATATGTACTGTTCTTAATTCCATTTCTCATGGCAAGTCATTTATGATCTATAACTATTCTGTTCACTAAAATCCAGAGTATTTCTTCAGTTGTGTATTCAAACAGTAGATTAAAAGGAGTGCTACCTAAAGAAGAGCCAGCCAGGACTGCTGCACAGTAGTTTAAACTGCATTGGAGATTCTGTTATAAGATCCTATTTTCAAGGGTTTAAATATCAGCCATAAAAGTTCACTCCCAGGATTAAACTCAGCCAATGAGTGAATATTTAAACCTAAATTATTAAAATAAAAAGGCATAATTTTTACACTTAAGAAGTTCCATGTATAAAAAAGAATAAACTCTTCAAACATTTTTTGTAGATCTGTGACTGAAAAGTAAATCTACTCCAAAAACTACCTCAGTAAGAAATTAGCCCTTAAAGCAGTCAGTGGTTTTGTTATTTCAGAAAATCAGTCCTAGCAGAGATAGTCACACAAAGTTGCACTATTGAGCTTGGTCCAGCTCTGGCTTGCAAATGGAAAAACCTCGTTTGTATCAGTGAGAATTAGATCAATGCTAACTTCCTCCTCAGGAAGTTGAAGTCTGGAAGAAAAACTAAGAGCTCAGTTTTACAATCACTATGCTTATTACAATTGTCACCTATAATATCAGCAAAGTTCCCTCCAAAGGGAGGAAGACAAACACTGTGCTGGTGTCACCACAGGTGCCTCAGCCATACCAGCATTTCAGTCAGAGTGCCAGTGCTCCTGATCCCAGGCTGTGGGATAGTGCTGCTGATAAGAGGTTCTAGAATTATAGGCACATGAGAACAGGAAAGCTATAAAATAAATTGCCATTATGAGATGCTTCAATGTTTTTGGTAAGGAGATAGTATTGGCAAATTCTGCAGCAGCTTCTGCAAATCTTACCCAGCAGGTGATATTTATGGACTGTTTACAAGATTTTCACATATGGCGTTTTAAAGAAGTTTGTAACTTTTATGCTCATCCATCCAGTTCATTTACTTTGCAAAAATCCCACTCCAAAGGTCAGCTGTGTTCTGTCTGTCTCAGCAACTCCAGGCCTAGGGAAAAATGCTGAATGTAGTCTCAGCATGAAGCAGTTATACAAATGTGCTTTTAAACATAGTAGAGATGGTTTTGTGTCTTGTTCTCATATATCTTAGACTTTGTGTCTCTTGGCTTTACCCATCATTTAGATGAGAACACTGTTTAGCACCTCTTTCACATTCAAATGATGTATTTGTGCTCTTTTGTGTGGAAATGTCTGTATATTTTCAACACTTCTCAGTTCATGTGAAAGCAGACAGGAGTAAACCAAGGAGACAAAGATTATGTCAAAGTGGCTGAATAATACTGAAATGATCATGATGCATCTATTCTTCTTTTCAAAATCTTCAGAATAAACCTTTCTTTCCATTTCCACCTTTCAAGCAATGGAAGGAAATTTGTTTCCAACCCCTTCCAGCTCTGACTCTTCTCCTCTGCTCCAGCTGATTCATGCCTGGAAGCCAAACCCTAATACTGCCTTTTCCTCCTTACCTGACAACAGAACAGAATACCTTCTCATTTTTTTATTGTATCTTATCCATATAACTGAAGAGATGCCATGCTTAGTAATAAATTGCAGGTGAAATTATGCAAATGCAGCTGCTCTCATCTGATTGGTTCATTTTGCAGATAAAAAGCATGCTTGCACACAGGGAAGTCAGAGATCAGCTTTTTAATGTATATCCTAAAAGTCACTGTAACTGGGAGGTATTAAGTACCTCATATTTCTTGTATGTCTTGGTTTAACCTGTCAAGTAGCTAAACACCACACCCAAAGGTACAGTTTATGAGTTGAGATAAAGACTGTTAAATAGGAGAGAAGTGGAAGGGAAAATAATAATAACAATAACAGTAGCGGTAATAATAATGTACAAAACAAGTGATGCACAATGCAGTTGCTCACCATCCCCTGACCAATGCCCAGCCAAGTGCATGCAGCCACTGGCCAACTTTCACTCTAGTTTATCAACTGAGCATGACACTGTATGGTCTGGAATATCCTTTTGGTCAGCTGGGGTCAGCTGTCCAGCTGTGTCTCTTCCCAGTTCTTGTACCCCCAGCCTACTTCCTTGTCAGGTGATGTGAGAAGCTGAAAAGTCTTTGACTTAGTGTAAGCACTGTTCAGCAACAACTGAAAGATCACTGTTATCAATATAACTTTTAGCTTAAATTCAAAATACAGCACGGTACTACCCACTAGGAAGAACATTTAACTCTATTATAGTCAAAGCTGGGACATTGTAGACAACCAGTTATAAAAATTCAACCAGTACTTCAATAGTTGCATCTCTCATTCACAAAAGCAATATGATTACAGAGAAACTATTATTCATATAATGTTTGATTTGTGATATATGTGTATAATCAATGGCAAATTATGTGCTTTTCAAACATCTGCAGCAGTTTATTGTGAGTCTATTAGAGGATATCTAATATCCAGTAAGAAATCATGTGTAAGAAATCCATTACCTCTTTTCTGTCAGGAGAGCCCTGTAATTCAAACAGAGGCTGTCTATCTTCTTTTTTATATCAGCCTTCTGAATTTGAGGATCTGAAGCTTTCTTCTGAACTATCATGAAAATGCATTCATGATGTTTTCATGTCTGCCATAATAAGCCTGTTTTTTGACCAAGGAGCAAGCAGCTGTACATGTGAAATGTATGTGAAAACTGGCACAGCTTTAAAACAGGCGTTAGTTCAAAGTAATGAAAAAATGTTCTTAGAAAAATAAAATCCATGTCTTCAAGTCAAAATCACAAAATTCTAATTTTCATCAGCTACCTGGTAATATCACAAGCACTATTTCTTTCAGGAATACAACCCAGGAGTACAGATTGCCTTTGCTCTTAGGGATCTGGCATACCTGCTTCAGAAGCAAGATATCTGGTTGCTCGTAGGATACACTGGAAGGTTTGCAGTTTCTGGTCTTATGTGAGTTTTGTCAAACCGCCACAGTTTATTAATTCCACATTCTTCACTCAAGGAATTCCCCAATTCAGCTGCAAGGTATAAAAGCAGCTATTAAATATACCTACTGCTACATGTTTCTAGGGGCACTAGGAGGACTTGCCTTGGGCTAGACCTCAGTGGGTTAAACTGCCTCCACTTAAACTAATGGAGCTGTGTCAGTTTTCTACTTTGGTGGAGCTGGAGTGGTGGGACAGGACGGGATGCACATCCTCCAAGCAGGACCAGAAAAGCTCTGTAAGAAAGACATGAACATATTTTCCAATTGCAGATTTCAAATTGCTCTTTAAGATCTGAGATTCTCCACTCAGTAACTTCTTTTCCCCTCCTGACAGCATCACCTTTGTGCTGCCGTACCTTCTGCTACCAAAGTCAGAAGAGTTTGGCTAGATGCCAAAGAGGAGAGCATGGTTGCAGAGTGCAGATTTTTTGGGTTCCCTGTTGGGTAGGGTATCTGTCATGATCCTCTGCCCAGGACAGTTGTTGCATGTCTCCCATGGGGCTCCTGGTCTCAGACACAGGGCAGAGTGTCAGGCATATTTTTCCTTTTTATTTTCTTCTCAGCCTGGAACAAGTTCTGTTCTCTCTGTGGGAATTTTACTTACGTAGAGACTGTGGGATTGGGACTGCAGCTTACTCTGTTGTACCTAATTAACCCTGGGAATTCATTTCCACAACACAGAACTAGGCCAAGTATATAGGTAGCTTTACAAAAGAAAATTAGGGATTTTCAATGAAGACATGGAATATCCACAATTACATTTCATATGATGCAAAATAATTAAGGGATATAGGCCATAATGGTTCATGGCACAATCCAAGTTCTAACAGATGGGGATACGATAAAATTTACCCATGGGAAAGTGATTTTGTAATTGTAGAGGTGGGTGTATTCCATTTACTTCTGTATTTATGTTTGATGAATGTTTATATTTGTATAAACATTAAGGAAAAGCATCATTCTATAACCTCTGGGTATTTTTACCATTTCTTTAAAATACAGAAGTAATTGCTGCATACTTCTTGCAGAATAAAAGGAAAAAAATTAAAACTCTTGGTTTTCCCACCCACACATTTCTCTTCACTTCACGTATCCCAGCCCTCAGATTGCCCCTCCCTCTGCAAAAGCCTGGGAAAAGATTCACAAGCACATGTGAAAAATGATAGTTTCACATGGCTGTAGTAGGTTCACATCCTTATTATGTAAATGAGTGGTTTTGGTTTGGGCGTCTCTTTTGTGGTTTCTGTGCAGATGGTTAAATGCTTAAAGACAGTGGGCCAAATTGTTCCTACTGGAATTTCACTGGCTTTGGCTAAGCTACACCAGGAATCAAAATGGGCCATGGAACCAGAATCTATTTTTGCATATAATGAAATAGTCAAATGGGTAATGGGATTGCTGCACAGTAGCAGAAAGGAAGAAGCAGCCATGAGGAGATTTCCCTTTGTTTGGTAACTAATGAAGTACCTGGAGAACAACAGATCTGAGAAGCTTCACTTTGCTCCTGTGATCTGCACTTCCTCCAGCCAGGTAAGCACAGAGCTGTGTGTGCTGGAGACTGATTAATTAGCTCAAGCCAGTTGTAAAATCGTTAGGAAACAAGTGGTGTCTGTTTTCTTCTGCACAGGATGCCAAGAGATGTATTTAAAGTGTGAGAGTCAAAGGTCAGTTTGACATCATGTACTCTAAGAAAGAGCCCTCGCTTAGATCCCTGTTTCATGTTAGAAATGCTGTCTGCAAGCCGTGAAGTTATTCTACTTGATAAGAGAAGGAGTAGGATTAATCTGCAGCAAGGAAAATTTAGGTTAAATATTATGAAAAATGTTGTAACTGTGAGATCACTTAAACAAAGTAGCAGGCTGTCAGGGGAGACAGTCAAGGCTGCAAGTGACACTTTTCTATCAGTGCTGGTTGGGAGAATAATTAATAAGCATTTCCCTGTGAAGGGGGAGTGGCACCCGGCTCCCCCAGAGGCTTCTGCCAAACCAAAGGAGCCGACAGATCTCACAGATATGCTTGGAGCTAATGCTTATGTACAGATAAAATGGAGCTTTCTGAAAGGACTTTTACAACCTCTTCTCAGCTTGTGTTACATATTCTAAATGTAAATTGAATGCAAATGCTTTGAGCTGTTTGCCACAAAGCAATTTACAATCTCCTACGCTAAATCTGAGCCACTGGAAATAAAAGGGTCCGTAGTAATGCTTCATATAATTCTTTAGAAAATAATTGGGTCACAACAGGAAAAAGGTCTGCTCCCAATCTCTATGATTTCTCATATCTATTTCATCTTTTTTTCACAAAATTCTTGTTATAATTTAATATCTCTAAGTTTTTAAGCAATATCCTCCTCTGTCGAAGTTAATGATCGTGTTGACATTGCATTCAGTGAGAAAATGCATAAATTAGATGTGTGGCTCAAGTTCTAAACATTCTGCTAAGTTTTTTATTCTCAAATTGTTCAGTCTTATCTACTCTCACTGAACCAGTGATAATAAGGTATCTTTCTTTCTGTCTTTGTTCTGGAAAGATAAAATTTGTCATTTCCTAGCATTATATCCAAGTGCAGCAAATTGCAAAACAAACCCCTGTGCATGATTTTGGGGATCCAGTGAGTATTATGTTGATTTTTAAAATCAGATTAATCTCAGTCCCTAATTTGTGCCAACAGAATTGTTAAATCTTCTTAACAAAGGGCCTAAGAATTATTGACTTGATAATAACAGAAAATCTGAACTTGGCAGCTTTATAGATTGATCCGTGTCTAAAAACCTTTAGTAAAGGTTGTTCTCCACCATCTCCAGTGGAGTAGAGTTTCATAAAAGCAAACATTCATTTTGTCCAGTAACAGGGGTTTTGGCAAAGTGAAGGGGGGCATAGGCAACATGGTGTTTAATCCATAGCTTTCTGTCTACTGCACCCTACAGAGCCACAGCCCAGGCAACCAGGAAAAAGAGATCAAAAGGCTTTAAAAATGTCAGGCAACAGGATCTCATTTAAATTATTAGGTGAGATGGCCTCTTGGGTTTGACAATAGCAAAACATACCACATAGCCTGTTTTCTTCTCTCCCTTTGTGCTGATTTTGACAGGCTGGTGCGATTGCATGTAGAAATTGTACTTCTGCTCTCCAGCATCATTTGGACACTGTTTGAGAATGTGTTTTTGTACAACAGTGTAATATACAAAGGTATTTGAGTCGTGCAGAAACTGAGGGATTTGTAGCAGGTTCTTAACCCACATTGACTGAAATAAAACTTATTTGATGAAAAATAACCCAGAAACCTGCCTTAGGTGAAGCTGATAAGCACTTGGGGAACACAGAAGGGCTTGTCTGTAATTCTGTTACGTGATTCAATTTTAAGAATTGTGCATTTCTAATTCACGTACATATGCTAAAAAGCTTTTTTGAGTTTTCAACAATTGAAATTGTTAAAATCGTATAAGCAGAGATTTTTTTTCTTATTATTTGGATTGGCTTTATTGCAGAAAGATAGATACAGTTCCAACCTGATGTCATACTGCGGAACATTAAAACCTTTTTCCCAAGCTCTGTGTGTAACCTCTATGCTGCTAAATCCTTGTGCATGAATAGTCTCACTGACGTCAGCAAAAGCAGGGCTGCACAGTCTAATTCTTAAAATAAGTCATGTTCATATAAATTCTTGCTGCTGTCGTTTTTATCTCAGATTTTGTATGGTAGAGCATATGGCCTGAATATGAGACTGGCTGAATATTAAAATTCTCTAGCTTAGTGAGTAATTCGTGTTTCTAAATCGTATGAGTAGTGGATAGTACCGATTTAAAAGGCTCCAGTCAGTCACGACTTATGTGCTTAACATGAAAGAAATACAAATAGAAGGTCATCAATATACACATGATTAATTATCACACTTAAAAGCAGTTTTAACCATGCCTCCTAATCATGGATTTGCATGTCTGTGTGTCTGTCTGTATGAAGGATGGGCTGAAAGAAGGGGGAAAAAAGATCTCAGCACTGTTCTGTGTTCCTTACTTATGTTAATGCCTCTGGGATTCTTTACAGAATAACACAGATATTGCAGATTTAGGAAAACAAAACCGGCTATTTTTAGGATTCAATTAATATGAAACCATGTTCACTTACCTTATAGGAACTCCCTGATTTTCTTCTCACAATTACATTGGCTAAATTCAGATGGGCAGGAGACTGCAAAATTGAATAGAGCAGGACTTGCATCCCTAAGGATTAAAAAGCTTCAGGAGACAAAATGCATGTTGAGGAGGAGCAAGCTTCTGGGTGTAAAGGCTGGTCATACTGGGTGTAAGGCATGTCACATTCAGAATGCCTCGCCATAGCAAAGTGTTTGCTAATGTGCTCTCATCCTCTCGTGTTGCCTCAGGTATCTGAGACAATTCCTACATGGCAAATGAAGGGAGAGTCGTTTATAACGTGACAGGCTCATGCTAAGGCTGGCAGGGAATATCGTTAACCTCACAAGTCTTGATGTGACTGAAGAGGCTCGAGATCTGTATGGGAGACAAGTCTGAAAATTAACAGCCTCATTAATCAAATCACAATGTTTTGACAACTTCATGGTGTGTATGCAATCTATCCTGTAAACAATTTAGCTAAGGCTTTTATGCAACAAGAGGTTTTTTTGCAATAACTTTATATGAAAAGACTCCACCTCGCAGCAAAATTACTGGATTGCATGCGGATTATCAGAGTAAAAAAGCATAATAAGATGAGATTCAAATAGAAAATCCTGCCAGGATTATGAAGGAGGTAGCACACCTCTTTTTTTCCTACTCTGTTTTACTGACAGCAGTATAATCATCATCATCACTTATTTAGATAGTCTGGGGGAAAGCTGGTCAACCTCACACGTGAGCTCAGGTACTGGAAATACTCCTCATCAAAGCAGAAATCCTTTGAATCCACTTGCCCAATGTGTTTAGTCAAGAGTGAAACAAGAGTGGATAACCTGCTGGGGCACCCTACCATGAGACATGCCAGAGCATGTCCCTCAGATAACAAGTTCTACAAAGCAACAGGTCAGTCAGGGTAACTCACAGTAACTCTGCATCCCTCAGATGTCAAACACTCATTTTCTGCTGATGTACAGACTGTGCCCCAAATCTTCGGTTTTTCAGGCTCCTTGTAAGTACCTACCCTAAGGAGCTTAGGGATACATGGTTGCCTCTTCCACACCTAGGGATTTATGCAGAGGGCTTATTAATACTTCTGAGTATTAATTGTCTAAATCCCTGCACATCTAGGCAAGGCTACATCAATGATTGTTTCTGGGTTATAAAGAAATGTTGTTGCTTGTTAAAATTGGCTTCATATAAGAAGGTTTGATGTAGTGGCAAGAGTAGCAAAACACTGATTTCACTATGAATGTTTTGGAATGGAGAGTCACAAAAAATACATAGTATTTTAGGTCTCTTTGTTTTTATTATTGTCCATCTTCAAGGGTAAAAACTTGAAATCACAGCTCAAAAGGGTTAGAAGCAAGAATGAAGAGCTGTCAACTAAATATATCTATTTACAAGAGATGTATTGAATAACAAAATTAATGACAGTGTCACTAGTACTGTGGCCATCTCAGCTCATCCTATGCCTTCAAACTCTTTCAGGGAAATATCAATATCTGATTTTCCAATCCAGAAAACTGTGGTACAGGGAAGTTAGCTGACACTTGGCTTTACTGAATAGCTATGGCAGATGTAAAGAGCTTGCTTTCAGCCTTCCAGTCTAGTGTCTGCCCACTTTCACCCATCAGCTCCTGTGTCCCTAAATGACCTAAGTAAGCCCCATCATACTGAGGGTCATCTAGGCTCACATTTGCATCTTAAAATACCAACTCTCTCTCTAATCTCACAGCTTTATGGCCCTGCTAACTACTGTGTGAACAGAACAGAGCTGTAACAAACCAGAAAGCGTACAGCTGAATGAACAGGCAACCCCTAGGCAGCCCAATTCCTTTCCAATGCTCCTGCCTTCCCAGACAGTGGCTCTGATGAAAGCAGAATGACTCCCAGCTTCCAACCTGCCGCAGGTTGGGTATTTGCATCCGCACTGCAGTCAAAGCCGTGACTGCGGCGTCCACAGCGGTGCCAGACCCTTGCCCAGCTAGTGGCAAAAATCCTGTGGCACAGGATTTATTGTTCCTGGTGGGAACATTCAGCACTGAGCAGAGTCTATGGCATTATAAGTACCTCAGCCAGTTAAATAAAAACAGTTCAGACATGTGTTGTAATCACATCTCCAAATGCAAGGATTGCAGTTTTTGGTGGAGTTTATCACTGCTCTGAGCAGCACCATTAACAAGCAGTACTGTGATGTTCCCAGAGCACAGTGCTGTGTAGAAACCTTAGGTTCTTTCCAGCTGACATATCCTTTTGTTGCTGGCATGAGACATGTTTCCATGATCCTTCTCCCTGTGGGGAAAAAAGAGGTAATCCTTCATCAGTTTGTCTATTATCTGTCTGCTAGTTATGATTTTTGTGAATTCCCATGTGGAATTTTTACAGGGGGAAGGAACTAAGGTTTGAAAATTTTCTCGAAGTTGTCTGGCTGGAGTGGTTCCTATAGCAGCCATGCAGCAATCATGTAAGGACAGAGGACACTTTGTGGTATCTGTTTGAGGAGTAATGTGCAGTAATTGAGGAAAAGCTGAAAAACAGGATGTTATATGAAAAATATGTGAAAATTAAATTCGGTGGAGCTGTTTCAGGAATCCATTCACTGCAGCATGTTGGTATTGTGAGTCAGGCAGGATTGTGCCTCTCCAGTGGTCTGTAAGTCTCCCAACATCCCTTTGTTCAGAGAGAAAGAGGGACTGGCTTTACAGTGCCTGCGAGACCAAATCCGGGTTAAAGCTAATGAGGAATGCATACAATTAATTTGTTGACAAGGTTTTCTGCATGTTTCAGGGAAGAGGAGGTGTTATTACCATTTCCCCCCTGTAATAAAAAACAGGATCCTGTGTCTTGGAAATGTTTACAGTGTAACAAAATGAGGTTATGTTACACTGTAAAATTTTAAAGGGGGACTAGCAGGGACACCTAGGCTCAGCAGCGTGAAACCCATGAGCTGTTCGGACAGGAAGGGTTTGTATTTAAAAATTATGAAAATAATGTTTTGGTCTGAGATTAAAAAAAAAAAAAAGTGGTTTTGACACAAAGGTTGAGACTTTTCCAGCTACAGACCCTCCCCTGCCAGGTACCAACAGTTTTATTCAGAGTAGGGGCTGAACAGGATGCATTTACCACCTGGCTCAAAGCTGGGTGTGCTGTTGGTTATTTGGGTACTGAGAGAGCAAACCCACAGGTTCCTCTTTCATTGCTACACTGCAAGGTGACAGTGTCTGGCAGTACTGCTGGCCAGGGGGGACAGCTCCAGAGGGGCACTGTGTGCCCTGCAGCACCCTGGGGTCTGCACCACCTCAGATGCAGCACAGGGAGTGTTTTCAACAGAAGGATGGAGGCTGTGGGGCCAAAAGGAGTCCCCAAGTCCCTCTGTGCAAGTCAGACATCTCTGTGAGCCTGCTCAGAACACTCAAAGTGAGGAAGGGGATGGTGTATTATCTCATTTCCTTCCCAGACTTCCTACTACTGTTTTGGGCAATTTATACCTTTAAGAATGCATAAGGCAAACAAACCTTGTTCTCCCTGGTGTGTGAAAGCCTGTCTTTTGCATTATTAAACCATAAAGGAAAGGCTGGCGTTATCTCGCGCAGATTCTCTGCACGTACAAGAGGATCCGGCCCAAACACATTTCACGGCTTGTCTGTCTGAGTTAGAGTGCTGCTTGCCAGGAGTGAAGGAGAGGAAAGAATCAATGCTTAATACCACAGAGTCTTACACAGGTTGCTCTTGGATGTGCTTATCACCACTAAGTAGACAAGCAAAAGTAAAAGCATTTATAGATACCTACTGAAAGCGTAAACTAAACAAAAGCTGTCAAATCAGGATTTTATCCATTTAATTGCAGAGTGTTTTCACCAGCTGTATAATGGTTTATTGCCTTTCAAGGCTTATTTATTGTAACTAATTAAAGAAGACTTAGAACACCACTCCCTTATGGATTACAAAAGGAAAGAAGATGCAATGCCATTTTTGTTTGTAATTCATTATTTGCAGATCCCCTTGGTCTGTCAGGTAATATATTATCATAGCTCCATGTCACACTGTCCATTTCTCTAAGTAGAAAGCAAGCCCAGAAGCCTGACCCATGAAATGCAGAAAACATATCAACATCATAATCCATACTTTCTTGGACCCAGAAACAGCTCTTTCCTGAAGAGTGTCTTTTTCTTGATTACAGCTGTCAAAGCAGCCTGTACAAGGATGGGAGAGTGGTTCTAGGAGAACATTACTTCTGACCTCAAAAGCAGCAATTTCTTTGTGAGTGTGCTACTCCTGACTTAGGTTTTACACTGCCCTGATTTCAAAGGCAGGGGTCATCTCACAGCCACATCTCATGCCGCTCCAAAATAGATCTAGCATCCACTGAGTACGAAACCAAATGCTCCGCAGATTTAAGAGAGAGTGTATATATCTCAAGAAGTTGCACTGAGGAGGGAGGAAAAGGAAGTGGAAAGAAGACAAACTCAGTCCCATTTAATGAATACTTCCTTGACATTTGTGCAGCTCCCGCTGGGGATTTGAGCTGGCATGCATGTATTTGGTGTGGTCCCAATTACTGAAGCCCATGAGCTATGTGTCTGTGTGTATGTCCATTACCCTGCTTGAGTTCCAAAGTATTAAGTACTAGAAGAAAACTATGCAAAATTTTGTAGCAAACACTTTGGAATTCTAGTAGGTATTCCACTTAGTTTTCCATTTCAAATTAGTGTAGGACAATACACCTCAGATGCAACGCCACTAAACCCTGTAAATCAGTACCAGAGACAATGCTGATCTGCTATGCACATTTTCCTTCCTGTAAGTCATTATCACATGCCTCTCTTTCTAAGAAAGACATTTTTATGAAAGGTGAATCACTGGGGTGGGTTTTTTTTTTTACATGGCTGGTTTGCCCCACATTCCAGCTATAACAATGCAGTTTCACTGGGCACTGGGTCATATGTCTGACCTCAGCTAACAAGCTGTTCCTGTTTTTAGGCTACTGGGAATGTTTATTGGCCACTGTTTTCCTCTTTTCTAAAGACATAGTTATTTCTTAAGAGCCATATAAATCATAATGTCACAAAACACATAAAAACTGTGACATTCTCTGTGATATAGGATAAAAATGAACTAAATTCAGGCTTAGCAGCTTTAAACATCTATGGTATATTTTATCATAAGATAAATACATTTATTTAAGTTATATATACTTTTCAGTTCTAGGATACCCACAATAAAATGGCAATAAAGTTGCTCAATGGGACAAACTTTTATATATGGATGTTTCAATTTGGTACAATTTAACTGTGAGCTCTATTACAAAAACAAAATACTGTAACTCTGAAACACTTTAAACAGTGATCTGTTTGCAATAAACAGTAAGTACTCATACTTTATAAGAAAATCATAATTCTGAGGGTAATATTGAATTTCCTAATGCAGATTTCAAGAGCAGAATCTCAGGGAGAGGTTGCACTCATGTTGGATTGGCACACTGATGTGTGCAAAATCAGGCTACACCTGTAAGGACATGCATAAGTCATGCATTATCAACAGGAGTTTTATTTATAATATCTCTACTGAAATTAGACAACAAATTAATAGAAAAGCATTGGTAGCAATTACTATAGTTTAAATCTACACAGACACTCTGCTTCTCTGTTCTCATCTGCTTTAGTGGTTTTGAAATGAACGTCTTCCAGGCTGAGTTTCCCAGGCTGTTCTCTGGCTGATAATGAACTTCAGGAAAAAACATCTGAAATTATTCAGGTCTTTTCTTGCTTAAAGAATATTAAAATATACACACAGAAACACACACACATACGTGCATACACATCCCAGTTGCAAAACAGAAGACAGGCCATGGGACTTTTTCAGGCAGTTCTTCAACCACACTTAGTCAGGTCAGGAGTCTGGAATTTGAAAGCACCATCCCTGAGTAAATGTTCCTTGCACTGCTCTTAGGAAATATCATTCAGATTTCACAAAGCCAGGGCTCCTTTAAAGTTGCCAACCCTAAGTATTACTCATGTGCTTAAGGGTTGTTTGTTAAAGTGGCAATGTACACAACCAAATGATTTTGTGCTGAGATAACGGCTCGCCAGGAAACATGCAGACATTCTAAGTGTGTTGATCTCTGAACTACAAATGTTTCTTATTCAGCTTTGTGTGCCTGCTGTGCCAGAGAGCACTCCTAGATGTTATGGCCAGGTACTTTGCCGTTCCAAGTTTGTATTATAAGAAAGAAGTAAGGAGATGGTTTTCATCTAGATGTTACAATAGTCTGCCAAAGGTCTTCTCAGCATTATGAGAATATTTACCTAATAATGTCATGTATCTCACACACTTAAGGACTCTGTTTTCAGTACAGAAAAGACTTGAAAGTTTGGATCTCCTGCATGCAGTTCAAACTCTTTTTCCCTCAGTGATAGCTCAAGAGAGTCTGACCCCCCCCTTTCCCCAATAAAAATCCATGGGAAAAACTCTAACACATACACACGATGAAACACTGACAAGCCAAAAAGTTTCAAAAGCAAAGCTGGACATTTTCCAATAACTCCACTTGTTTGTACATATGTCTAATCGTGTGGCTATATACAGGTTTGAGACACAGTCTCAGCAAAAATCAATCCAATCATTTACATGTGTCACTTTCAGGCAAGGAAGACCCACAGCAGTCATTTATATCACTACAGACTAAGTATGTGAGGACACTAATCCCACAGTGGATTTTCCACTTTGCCCAAGGTCTGCCCACAGGGCATGTGATGCAAAAATCACAACAAAGGGAACAACATTGAGAAATATTGAGCTCAAGTGCCTAAAACTGCATCCTTAATATTCCCTTATACAGTTCCTAACTGGAAATAAATTAAAATGCCCATCATTTTATTGTATTTACAGAGCTTCAGGACATGGTTGCTACAGAAGAGAATTGCCATAACTTCTGATCTAAAGCTGATATGTATGTCTGTAATTTCCTTTCTCCTTTAGCCTCTTTTAGTTTCATTAATTACAGGTATTGGTCAGAAAGGTTGTAGGCAGCCCACAAGGGACAAATATCTGAGTTTCCAAAGTGTGAAACTTATTTTATGTTCTGAACTTTCACAGTTTCTGTGAAAAACTAATATCTACCTTATACTTTTAAAAGCTGAGTTCCTAAGGTTGTGATTAATATACTACATAAATCCCCAAAGGATAATTACAAATTAATCAGCGGTTCAAAACTCCCAAATGGAGTGCTATAAGGTTGCCATAACTTTAAAGCATTTCTTTTCTCCTTTCAAGGAAAGAAAAAGGAATCACAACTGATTCTGATCTCCATTTGATACAGCTCTTTCTCTGTTCTTTCAGCATTCGAGGAAGCAAACCCAAGGCTTCTCTAACTTACCAATTAGGCAGGCTTTTTAGTGAATTCAGCAGTACATGCACAGAGCACTAATCCAAGCACAAATCATTAAACTTGTTAGGCACATGAAAACAATGTTTGATGAATATAGAGGTGTACAGTGAGTGTGAGTGTGTATATATGCATGAGTCTCTGTATGCAAGTTATTTAGTCTAGCTCTCCTACAGAAATGTATTTGTGATTCTGTGTGAGACTTTGCAGCCCCTTCTTCCAGTCGTTCTATAGCTTAGGAAAACTTCCAAGTTTCAAGCCTCTGTTAAGAAGCTTTATTTGAAACCCACAGAAGCCACTAGGAATCTTTCCATTATTTCAGGAGAAGCTAGACTGGACTCTTATGTTTAAAGCACAGTATATGGCTAGCTCAGCTTTGTTCCTTGCTGTTTGCAAAATTTGTGTAAGACTGCTGGCACTCAGTCTCTCTCTCCTGTCTCCATACATGTAAAATGAGAATGACAACTTTTACCTCAGAGGAATGTCGCAAAGCTTCACTTATAAACAGATTGGCATACTTGGATGAAGTTACTGTACTAACAAGGAGTTTTCTGATTGATGGGCATCTCTTGGGAGGTCATAGAAACAAAAACAAAACCATATAGTTGAGTTTTTTTGGTTNATTTGTGTAAGACTGCTGGCACTCAGTCTCTCTCTCCTGTCTCCATACATGTAAAATGAGAATGACAACTTTTACCTCAGAGGAATGTCGCAAAGCTTCACTTATAAACAGATTGGCATACTTGGATGAAGTTACTGTACTAACAAGGAGTTTTCTGATTGATGGGCATCTCTTGGGAGGTCATAGAAACAAAAACAAAACCATATAGTTGAGTTTTTTTGGTTTTTTTTTTTTTTTTTCTTTAAAGATCTTATTCTTATGCATGATGGCTGTTTGTGTCATATTTCTTCTCTCTCTTATCACCTAGGTTATCTTTCCAAATCTAACCATGTCAAATTAGTGGCTAAATACTAAACTAAGGCTAGGCACAACCCTCACACCTGAAACATCCACATGAAAAGCTTGAGGGACAGTGAGTAATAAGAAAGATAGTTTTTTAAAAATGTAACTATTTTTCCAGTCTCTAAAACCCTTAGCTGTCTCAACATAGATAAAGTAACTATTAAACAACCAGTAAAAATTAGACTGCATTTCATTTTGTGAAGAACACTGGAAAGTTGGCAAGAGGTAAGATTTTGCAGTGAAATAGGGAAGTGAACAAGTTGTAAATGACTCTAATATCTTCCAGATGGCATATTTTACTTGGGAACTGAGTTTAGAGTAATTAGAGGCATGTGAAATTCCTATAAATACTAAACTTCACCAGTTTGACACTAGAAAGCTCCTTCCTCTCTGAAGTCTTTAAACTGCTAAGTGTTTCTTTTTCCCCCACTTAAAGTGGAAGTCAAGCATTTGTAAATTTGTCTTATTTGACAGACAGAAACCTTTTCCAAGAAAAGATAGCATTTTTCTATGCCAGAAAGTTATGAACTGAAGTTTCTCACTGAAGAGGTTTAAAATTGAATGTTTCTTCCCAGAAGAGGTTTTCATTTTTATATACTGGGATTATTATATTATAATTTATTACAGTATGTGGCAAGCAGTGAAATTAGTGGAATTTACTGTAACTTCAAGATCAAATCTTTTCATTGGTGAAATGCTTTTTGCAAATAGATGTGCTGAAGACCTTAGCAGATGAATTTTGCTTTTACTTCCCTTAGGACATTGTAATGCTAAAATGTCAAATCCCAGCCCATAACCTCTGGTTCTTCTTCATTTTCTGCATGACAATGTTACATGCATTCCAAAAGTGAATCCTGGTGTTCTCATTTCTGTTGAAGAATTTTCCAGATTTTATTTGGTATTAATAGAATAGAACTAAGTAAATACAAGGTAAAATATTCTGTCACCACTTGCATCCTCTTTAGCCATATGTCAGTGTAAACCAGCTTAGATCCATTGGTATAAAGGGCCTAATCTCATTTGCAGCAGATAAAGATCTGACTATTGTTCTCAGTGGAGCTGTATAGATAAAAGTGCAGATACAATCTTGCTTATTTGGTTCAGATCTTCAGTTCTGTCAGTCCCAGGTACTCAAAAAACATGAGCCAAAATACAAGGAGCATGTGATTAGATGAAGGATACTCAGACTTTAAAATAGTATTGGTTTTGTTACTTCTGGGTTTTGAAATGTTATTGGTTAAGATATGAGGCATTTCAGATTCCTTTGTTCAGCAGAGAATTAAAAGCTTAATTTTAAACGAAAGTGCAAATCCCAATGCATTCAATTATTCTAGAAACCAGTGTAATAACAAGACTGCTGCTAACATTAGTTGGAATTTAACTGTTGCAGTGGGTAACTGTAGATCTTCATTGAGGTCTTTGTTACATCTTTTCTCTTTTTCACTACGGCATTGTCTTGTACTAAAATAGACATTCAGTAGTTCATTCTTAATGGAGACCCACCGTCAGTTAATGGCATTAGTAAATTACTGAACAGAGGCCAAATCCCAATGGCCTTATTCCCAGAAATCTCTTAGGCTGACAGGACCTTTGTATGAATAACTCCAGTGAATTTTGGCCCTGGGTGAACACCATGAAAACACCAGCTCACAAAAGACCAATGGAAACAAAGGCCCCCCAAACTGATGGTAAATTACGAATCATTAATCGATTGCAAATTGTGCATTTAAATATCCAGCACTTTAAAGAGCTCTGGGATTTAGATGATACGTTGTCTCCCTCAGGGGGCTGCATCTGCACCATGAATCCAGTACAGAAGAAACCAGTTTAAAAGCCTCCTGCCGTGGGCACTGACTCCCACCTTCCCTTCTCACGGAGTTTGCACTGCCTGGCTCACCCTAATCCAACTGTGTGCATATCCATCCTCGGGAAAATGATCTGCTGGGCATTTAATAGACTTGGAATAAAAAGGGAGAAAGGGGGAATGGGGCAGGGAAGGNAACAAAAACAAAACCATATAGTTGAGTTTTTTTGGTTGTTTTTTTTTTTTTTCTTTAAAGATCTTATTCTTATGCATGATGGCTGTTTGTGTCATATTTCTTCTCTCTCTTATCACCTAGGTTATCTTTCCAAATCTAACCATGTCAAATTAGTGGCTAAATACTAAACTAAGGCTAGGCACAACCCTCACACCTGAAACATCCACATGAAAAGCTTGAGGGACAGTGAGTAATAAGAAAGATAGTTTTTTAAAAATGTAACTATTTTTCCAGTCTCTAAAACCCTTAGCTGTCTCAACATAGATAAAGTAACTATTAAACAACCAGTAAAAATTAGACTGCATTTCATTTTGTGAAGAACACTGGAAAGTTGGCAAGAGGTAAGATTTTGCAGTGAAATAGGGAAGTGAACAAGTTGTAAATGACTCTAATATCTTCCAGATGGCATATTTTACTTGGGAACTGAGTTTAGAGTAATTAGAGGCATGTGAAATTCCTATAAATACTAAACTTCACCAGTTTGACACTAGAAAGCTCCTTCCTCTCTGAAGTCTTTAAACTGCTAAGTGTTTCTTTTTCCCCCACTTAAAGTGGAAGTCAAGCATTTGTAAATTTGTCTTATTTGACAGACAGAAACCTTTTCCAAGAAAAGATAGCATTTTTCTATGCCAGAAAGTTATGAACTGAAGTTTCTCACTGAAGAGGTTTAAAATTGAATGTTTCTTCCCAGAAGAGGTTTTCATTTTTATATACTGGGATTATTATATTATAATTTATTACAGTATGTGGCAAGCAGTGAAATTAGTGGAATTTACTGTAACTTCAAGATCAAATCTTTTCATTGGTGAAATGCTTTTTGCAAATAGATGTGCTGAAGACCTTAGCAGATGAATTTTGCTTTTACTTCCCTTAGGACATTGTAATGCTAAAATGTCAAATCCCAGCCCATAACCTCTGGTTCTTCTTCATTTTCTGCATGACAATGTTACATGCATTCCAAAAGTGAATCCTGGTGTTCTCATTTCTGTTGAAGAATTTTCCAGATTTTATTTGGTATTAATAGAATAGAACTAAGTAAATACAAGGTAAAATATTCTGTCACCACTTGCATCCTCTTTAGCCATATGTCAGTGTAAACCAACTTAGATCCATTGGTATAAAGGGCCTAATCTCATTTGCAGCAGATAAAGATCTGACTATTGTTCTCAGTGGAGCTGTATAGATAAAAGTGCAGATACAATCTTGCTTATTTGGTTCAGATCTTCAGTTCTGTCAGTCCCAGGTACTCAAAAAACATGAGCCAAAATACAAGGAGCATGTGATTAGATGAAGGATACTCAGACTTTAAAATAGTATTGGTTTTGTTACTTCTGGGTTTTGAAATGTTATTGGTTAAGATATGAGGCATTTCAGATTCCTTTGTTCAGCAGAGAATTAAAAGCTTAATTTTAAACGAAAGTGCAAATCCCAATGCATTCAATTATTCTAGAAACCAGTGTAATAACAAGACTGCTGCTAACATTAGTTGGAATTTAACTGTTGCAGTGGGTAACTGTAGATCTTCATTGAGGTCTTTGTTACATCTTTTCTCTTTTTCACTACGGCATTGTCTTGTACTAAAATAGACATTCAGTAGTTCATTCTTAATGGAGACCCACCGTCAGTTAATGGCATTAGTAAATTACTGAACAGAGGCCAAATCCCAATGGCCTTATTCCCAGAAATCTCTTAGGCTGACAGGACCTTTGTATGAATAACTCCAGTGAATTTTGGCCCTGGGTGAACACCATGAAAACACCAGCTCACAAAAGACCAATGGAAACAAAGGCCCCCCAAACTGATGGTAAATTACGAATCATTAATCGATTGCAAATTGTGCATTTAAATATCCAGCACTTTAAAGAGCTCTGGGATTTAGATGATACGTTGTCTCCCTCAGGGGGCTGCATCTGCACCATGAATCCAGTACAGAAGAAACCAGTTTAAAAGCCTCCTGCCGTGGGCACTGACTCCCACCTTCCCTTCTCACGGAGTTTGCACTGCCTGGCTCACCCTAATCCAACTGTGTGCATATCCATCCTCGGGAAAATGATCTGCTGGGCATTTAATAGACTTGGAATAAAAAGGGAGAAAGGGGGAATGGGGCAGGGAAGGGGAGGAAGGAGAGGGAGGAGAGGCGAGGAGAGGAGAGGAGAGNGCCAGATCAGGAGAGGAGAGGAGAGGAGAGGAGAGGAGAGGAGAGGAGAGGAAGGCAAAGATATGTCCACACCAATAGGTGATTTGTAAAGATGGAGAATTGCCTCTCCATTGAGAAGACTGCAGTGTGTGACAGGAGCAAGCAGTCTGGTAGGAACACACCATGCAGGATCCCATGGCACTAAGCACACTGGGAAGGGGCTTAAAAAGGGAAAAAACCCTGCAGTTCCCATGCCACCTGGTGATCAGGGAACACTTGTGCCCTGCTTAGGCTTGTTGAGAACACAGCAGTCACCCAGGATCCTCAGAGGGCTGCATGCTCCTTTCACCTCCATCAAGGTGTCTTGGGAGGCCCATGTGTGAGGAATTGCATCCCCTTGGTGTGGACACCTGCCCTGACAGTCCCAGCTACAGGGAAGGCTGGTGTGCCTTCGCACGATGGGTCAGTCCCCAGTGCCCATGGGATGGGTTACCTTACATGAGGCCCTGGAGACTGCTCAGGCTGCACAGAGGAGGCTCAGATGAAGAGAAATGCTACAGATGCTGAGGTTACAGGCAGAAAATCAGCCCATTCAGGGCTATGCTTAATTTTTTATTTTTTATAGCATGTACTTCTTTTTCTTGTTGCTATTAAACTGGGATTAAGTTTGGTGTCCCTCGAGTGCCTGCAGCTTTTAAGCTTTTAGCTCTGGGATACAGATTGCCTTGTGCCACAAGCACTGCAGTAAATCCCACACCTCTAACCCTCAGTAACTAATGGGGCACAAAGCCACAGTGCAGAACAACTTGAAGCTCTTTATTTAGATTTCTTCTTGTGATGCCTTCTGTTCATCTAAAGGAGACTTGTGAGAAATTAAAAAAAAAATCTTTATAAAATACAGGCAAAAGAAAGATACATACTAAGAAGAAAATTTTCAGAACCAAAGATAGTCTGACCGGGGTGGATAATTCATATCAGGGAGAAATTTAGCAGCTTGGTTGGATGTGGAATCAGAGTGATAAAATAAAGAAACACTTGGGAAATTTTTTCATCCAAACAGGTAAATAGCCAAAGTGTTCATAACAACCATATATGTCACAGTAGGCTGCAGAAAAATATGGTATACTTGGATGTAAATTATAGTTTTATATATTTCACTGACTTTTTCATAAGATTCAATTGCAGATATTTAGATTTCAGCTGAGTTCTGCCTATTTCTTGAAAAGGAGTTTTTTAAGAAAAAAGGCAGAAGATCTCACTGACCTGGTAATAAGCAAATGTGTAGAAGCAGAGAGTAGCTTGGCAGAATGGCTGGCTTCAGGAGCAGGCAGGGCTTTCTAGCACTTGCACCTCACTTTCTGTAGTACAACATGCAATGGTGCATTTCAGGGGTCTCTGGCATGTTCATAACTGAACCCCTATGTTAGCACTGTTACCACTTACTAGAAACTGCTTCTAGAAAATTCACCAAAATTTGAATTCTGCAGCTCTTTATGTTTTTCACTGCCCAGGGCTCATTTTATAGGTATTGTTTGGCCTTTTCCTTAAAACCATAACTTATACTTTCCAAAAAAAAAAGCAAGTTCTTTGCAATTCCTTAAAGACTTTGCTGAGGAATTCTAGATTCCCTTATCTTTCCACAGGGAATCTTTCCCAGACATGGCTTTACTAAACCATAAAATTAGGACTAACTAGTATGGCCTGTTCAGGCAGCAGCAGGGAGGAACAGGAAGTGTGTGTGAGCTCTTGCACTGCTGTTCATCAGTCTCCCACCCCAAAGCCATGCTCTGGCCTTGCACACTACAGAGGGTGCAAACAGAAGTGGGATATCTGGGAAGACCCAGGTAAGCAAAAAGGGAATGCTTTTTGCATTGTGGCAAAGCAGCTCCATGAATATATTCACTGACTGTCCTCTCTTCTGGGCAGGCATCTCCTACTTTCACATCTGAACTCATGCTTTAGTCTTTCACCCGAAACTACACTCAGTGGCTAGCACCATGTTTATATTTACATCTCTCTGCCATAAGCCCTAAAGGACTATAAAATTACAAGAAATATTTGCCACACCATTGACAGCAGTAACTGAGTGAAGAATTGCCAAATGGGAAATCCAAATTTGCAAACTCAGTATTCTGGGATGTGTGCCAAGTCTGTCTGGGTGCTGCGGAGGTGACACATTCAGTCTTCTTACAGGGATGCCAACATGCCAACTGTATCCCTGGCACAGCATCTTCTGACAAACTTATGGAAAAGAACTGCTACCAAGTCCAGAGGGACATGCAAGCTGCTTTCTGAGCTTCCTTGGCAGCAACTCCATTTCCAAGTTGTGACTGTACTTTCTCCTATTTACAAGACCAGTTGTTTGTGATATGCTGTGGTCTCTGGTAGGATTTTGAAAAGTGCAAGAATGACAGCAGGATGTTAATTTCCAAGTATAAACTAGTGAAATCCAGAGTAATTTTATTTCTCTAAGAAAAAATAATATAGATACTCATTTACTGCAGCTCAGATATCATATGTTGCCACCAGTGTAGAAGAATCCAAATCCATTTGTTAGCTGCCAAATGTAAAACATGATCATTAGAATATGAAGGTTGTGGGGCTGATCTCTAAAGCTTCCTTTTTCCAAATTGTTCTTCTTACCCATTGTCTCACAGCTAAACTTCTTCTCTGTCTGTCAGTAATTTGTCAAAATGAAAGAAAAAAAATTGAAAAATCCTCCAATCTTTCATGGGGCTGCATGACCTCCAACTTGCAAAAATCCATTAGAAGAAAGCCTTTTAGTAACCAAATTGTGTCATTTACAACTGCATAGCAGCCAGGAAGAGCACCATAAATTACAATTCTGTCACTACAGCAGACAATGGAAAGTGTGGGCAGGCTATTGCTATAAAGGAGGAAAACTAGGAGAGTGATAGAATTTAATTTAAATGGGGGGGTTTTGCCTAATTTACTTCATATAATAGCAAAATTGGTACTTACAGGTTAGTTATTTTTTGGCTGTATATGAAAAACTTAGCAAGACTATATAACATTGTTTATTTTTAAGGTGTAGCAGAATAAAAACACCTAATCCAAGCCTTTTGAATTTTTAATCTCCTTTATATATGAAGGAAAAAAGAATGTAAAATTTGCTTAGCATATTTAGTTAATTGTTTTTCATACCATTTGAAAATTTGTCTACTGTTGAAGCTTGAGCAAAGAACGGTGCCTGGGAAACTGGTGAAATAATGTCACCATGGGGTAAATGGAGCAAAGACTGTCACTGAGATGCTGTGGATTTATGTGGTTACTCTTTCTTTTTAACAAGCAGCTGATTATTTGGAAAAAGGTTGTCTTGTTAAAAATTCTCACCATACTTTTTTTTTCCTAAAATATAAAAACAAGTAGCATGTATCCCTGAGTACTTTCAATAGGTTTTGCAGGGAACCTAGAGCTGGCATTTTTAAGGATATTTCTGAGAAAATAAAAAAACAAACCAGACAAAACCCCAACAATTCTGAAGTCTCTACAACTCTTCTCCTGACTTTCAAATCCTGCTATACACATATCATAAAGGCATTATAGAAAGAACAGAAGTCTAATTTTAAAAACTACAGGCTACTTCAGTAACTGTAAAATTATCTCAGAAATGCTTATTTCCGCTTTGTATTTCCACCAATCTGCACTGGGCCAGTGAAGCTAGTAAGCTGAGCAATTGCTACTAGAAAAACCAAATACATAAGAAGAAATGCAGTTAACACAATATTTCACATATGTTAATGCTTACAGTTCCATCAGTGTCAGCTTTATTTTCTATTTGATATACACCAAAGCTGGCACACAATTTTAACTGATGAGGTAATGTCATTTTTAATTTAAGGAGCCTTAAGCTGTCCACTTTAACTAGTGATATCATCTTTGCAGCTGTCTCACAGGACTTCATGTAAACATAAGTAATGTGCCCAGGATGGTTTGGAGCAGAGTTGTTAAAAATTACATTGGTCATCATGAAGACATTTTTTTCCTTTGATCTCTTTAAAAATGCCAGACACACTTTATTGTCCTGTCATTTTTAGCTCTTCCTTGTATATTAATATGCTTGGAACATTTCAGTAAGCATAACAGTAGAATATAAAGGTCTAAACAAATTAATGGCAACATTTTAATGTCAGTCGTAGTAAGATAATGAAAAGTAAATGAGATTGTCTGGCTAACAGCAACTTGTTAAATGAAAGGGCAGCATGGCTGAGACACAGATGCAGCAGCAGGGAAAAGCCTTTTGCTGCTGTCTGAAAGAGTCACGGGACACAAACCAAGCTCCAAATGCCACCACCTTCTAGGAGAAGATAAAACTGGTTCTACAGATTGGGTCTGATCCTGCTTCCTGTCTGGGGTCAAGTGAAATCATCTTCTAATAAAACTTAAGAACAGACCTTTCTCTGCACCTGCAGCTTCTCCCTCCCATGACTTTCATTCTCATTTGTATTCCTGTATTCCCTGGGCTGGTTTAGCACCACCAGCCTGCTGGGCTTGCTCTCCTCAGCCCTGGAACACCAAATCTGTCACACCAGACACGTTGGCATCTCTGGTGACAGGGCTGAGGAGCCCTGAAGTGTTGCTCACAGGCAAACTTTTACTACCAAACATTATTTGGTTATTACACACTTTTCCTTATACAGTCTTAGTTTTGATGTAAATCATCACAGAGGTTTTAGCCCAGTCTGTCTTGTAATCACATGCTGTACAAATATGAATGTTGTAATGTGCACTTCTTGATTCAAATACCTAAGCGAAGGTGATTTGTATTGAAACAATTTTTGTCTGAGAAAAACCAAGTGCTGTGACTGACTTGTGGATTTTGTGATGTGCTCCAAACTATTTGTCCAGATAATAAGGAAAAGAACAGATTTTTCTACCACTGATCTGCAGCATCATGGAGTTTTGAACAAAATCTAATGTTTAGGGATTTATTTATTATTCTGTGGACATATGTTTGGAGGACAGCATATGGAAATCAAAGTATTGTTCATAAAGAGCTACAGCCAAGAAGACATTTTTGAATTCATAACAGAACTTCACAGTTTGAAAAGAATGCTATGCATTATGTATTGATAACAACACTACACAGACAAAAGAACACAATTTAATAATACAGAATTGTGCTCGTGAGATTTCTTTTTTTTTTTTTTTTTTTTTTTTTTTTTTTTTTTTTTTTTTTTTTTTTTTTTTTGTTAATTGGTTACTTTAGCTGACATTGTCTGCAAGCATAATGGACACCATTCTTCCTAATAGTTCCATGTTGCCAGATGATGTCTACAGACATAATGTAGTCCATTTTAATTATTTCATTTTGCTTACATCTTTCAGCATAATGCATTTTCCAAGCAAGCTAGCATTTTTCTTGATTATCTATGTTGTGTTATGGTTTCTAAATTAATTAGGTCTCCTTCTTTCCTGGAAGTTAAAAGTTTCTTCCTTCCATTTATCTACCAGGTATGATTATGTTGAAGTGATTGATGGAGATAATGCTGAAGGACGCTTATGGGGAAAGTACTGTGGAAAAATTGCTCCCCCTCCTCTAGTGTCTTCAGGACCATATCTTTTTATTAAATTTGTTTCTGACTATGAGACACATGGAGCAGGATTTTCTATCCGTTATGAAGTTTTCAAAAGAGGTAAGAAACGATTCATTTTTACACAGTTCCTTGTGATTTTTACTTGCATCAGAAAGTTCACCTTAATTCTTTGGAATGGGGAAAATGCATAAAAATGCTTGAAAGAGAAAATCTTATTACCCTAGTCATTCCAAAGTGAGGTGTGTGTTCAGTGGGTGTAAATCATCATGAGTCCAGTGGGTCAACTGTGTCTGAGGGCTGACTCCTCTGCATGAAATATGGCCGTTTTCGTCAGCTGTTTGTTTCAACCATCTTAAAACCATTAGCTTTATTGCTTTCCTTTTTTTTAATAATAATTACTGTATGATTTACAATGTTACTGCCTGAACAGCACTGCAACCTTCTGAGTCCCTGGGTTATTTTGGTTAGTGTTTTGCTCCACGCTCCCCAGAGATGGCTGTGGGCTCGGAAAGGACCCCAGTACACGTGGGCAGCAGATGATGTTGCTGCTGCTTTCACAAATCATGTTTGGGAGGTAAAGGAGAGAAGCAGCTCACACTGATCACAGGCATGACCTGCTGGATGCTCGTGCCAGGAGTTAGTGCCAGTGAACACAATTAGCTTTATGGGGCACAGAGAAAGCCAAGAGAAACAGAGAGTGCAGGATTAACCAGACAGAGAGACACTCCCTCTTTTATAACACTCTTCCCGAGTCAATAGCTAGAAGGGCTGCAAGGTCACTCTTTTTGGCATACATCTTCCCTATAGCTGGATGGAGATTAATAAATATATTCCATTCCTGGAGAATACAGGACCAAAACTCATTATATATGAAAAGATAATAACATTCATTTTATAGGAAAAAAATTGACTTCAACATCAATGTATAGGGTCATATTCACAAAAGCAGGTCAAAATTTCAAATTTCCAATGCACACCACTCCCAGTCATTGCTTCATTTTCAGAACCAGTCCAAGTCCCTTTTATGCACCTAAACCAGAGCCAGATTTTCAGCTGTGTTCAGCACACAATCTTGGTGGCAGCTGTACTGTTAATGAGGAGAAGCACAGTAGTGAAGTCTCTTTTCTATTGCTATTGCTGTTCTGCACAGTGCTAATTGGGGCCACAGACCTCTTGTTCACCATCTTCCCTGTCTGTAAATCCACTCTTGACTCCCAGAAATTCTTTTGCTGACCTTCAGGGTCACATTTTTTGAAAGAATTCAGCATCCAAATGACACCAAGCTTTCCTGAAAAAATATCTCTATTTATTTTGATATCCTTTGGAGCCTAAACTCTTGAAAATGTGTTCTGACGTTTCTCAGTGCTTATATATGCAGTACCATCTTTCATAAAGAACAAGGCTGAAACACAAGAAGAAGTGAAAGAATGATCTGTGAAACAATCTATTTTAGTAACTGAACCCTTTCAAGAAAAAGGTTTTATTTATTTCCTGACACTATAGTGACAACTCAGAACTCTGACAGGAACATTGTGTTTATTTCCTTGTGTGGTCATTTACGTGCCTCCAAGATACACATTTACCATGCTAAGATGGCATTATGAATGTGATTTTACACACATGGAAGTCAGGAAACGCAAAATTATGGCTCCCAGAGCAACTTTAACTCCAGTTCATTCCACATAAACTGTATATTAAGGAAGGACAGTTATCACCATGCAGTGTTAGAAAATGCCATGTGTACACAAAGGATACAAATTATCATTGCTGTGGGAACACAGCCCTATTTAACTTCTGAAAAAATGCATATATGCTGTACCAGTTTTGCATTTTAATATTGTGCCAAATAAAGCAGTTCACCCTTTTGCAGAGGTGAAGCTCAGCTGCTCACACCAGACAATATGTCTGGTTTAGCATATTCTGAAACTTAGTTCATCATTTCCCTGGTATGGGAAGAATGATCCCAAGCCCGAGGTCCTGTGGTGCTGAGCTGAAGGCCGAGTGTCATTCCAGCACACAGCATGTTTTTGCCCATTACTCTTTACTTCTCATTCAGCTCCGTAGCCAGGGAGACACTGAAGAAGTTGTAAAACTAAAACAGGACTAAAACATGAAACACATTTTGCCCAACACTTAGCCCACATGAAATTTTCATGATTTTGGCTTGGGCAGACATTCTATTTTAGGGTGCATGAGTGACGTATTCACTAGGAAAGGATATACACAGTTCACATTCAACATTCCTAACTTTAGTCAACTAAATTTATGGTGTAAACTGAAAGAAAAGAAAGTGTCAACCAAGAAGACAAATGATTTTTTTGCTCAGTGACACCCACAGATAGCAGATTAAACTATCCCCAATGTTATCCCTTTTTCTTTGCTCTCTCTGTTGCCTTCTCTCTCTATTTCCTTCAGTTCATATCTCTTCCTTTGTTTCATACACATGTGCACATGTAGTTTCTCCACCTCAGAAGTATCTGCTTTTGGTATCTCCACTGGAACCTTTTCTGCCAGTTTTCCATGCACATTGCCCCACGGAGTTCCTCGTAGCCTCAGTATTGATATAATTCCTGCAGCTGCTTCACAGTGTCAGTAAAAGGTCAAAATCTTTGGAGGGCATTTTAGTGAGACAGCTCCCCCGAAACAGTTTCTGTTTCTTGCACCAGATTGATTCAAACATGTTTAAAATAAAGCAAGCTGGCATCGAGATGCCATGTGTGAGTGTGAGAGCCTGACGATTGCGCACACTCGGAGCCAGGATCTGGCTGTATTTAATAAAGCAATAATGATCCTGGCTTACATTTTATATTGCATCTTTTATTGGATTCCAAGAGGAGTACAGAGCACTTTATACTATGAATGGCATAGCAAAGCTATTTTATCCTGGAACAGCAGCTACTGGTGGGAGTGAAGAGCAACAACCAGAATATAACCCTCCCCTACATGACAAGGAGACAAGGGAATGACAGGGAGAGAAGAAGAATATTCAACTAATGTGTAAGGGGGTGATTTAATTATAGGCAAAATGTAATTTCCCAAATTGGAATAGGTCAGGTTACATGAGCATTGATATCCACATCTTCCGAAATATGCCATGAAGTGTTCTGAATATTGATGTGATAGTTCAAGAATTTCCTCACAGTGTCTGTTGAATACCTGAACTGAGTAAATTCATTCAGACCTCTCTCTTGCATGCTGAATTTAGCTGGGAGGTGGCCAGATCTGTGGGGGGTAATATATTTGGCACATTCACAATGAAAACATTTTCTATAGTGAAATAAGAGTATTCATATATGCAACAAGCTAGACTGTTTCCCTTCAATGATCTGTGTTAGGCATTGGAAATCCTCTAAGGTTCCTGACTACAGTCTCTAAGGATGCTGGGCATCCTCATCCAGACTGGGGCCTCACACACATCATCCTCCAGCACAGACCTGCCTGTTGCAGCCAAGCTGTGCTCTCCATGTTCTTCCTCTCCTCCATGTCTGAGGACCTTCATTTGAGCCATCCTACCCAAACTCCCCTGCCAGCTGATATCCACCAATGCCCCAAGTCCTGTACATCACTCTATTAAATTTGGAGTGTCAAAAGGCAAACCTTGTGGGAAGATGTGTGGGCAGTGCCTGCAGCTGACTTCTGAGCACACCTGCAGGTGCGGGATCCACAGAGAGGATTCCTGAGGGACCTGACTAAAGGAGAAATGAGATCCATCAACAGGAGAGGGATTCCAGTTTGTCCCCTGTATTCACAAAGGCAAATCCAGTGACCTGGTCTTTTATACCTTTGCATCTTTACTGCCAGTTTCCTGCTCCACCAAGAGCACTGGAGCATCCCATTATGCCATGGTGGGAACATCAGGGAAAGCTGGTGTGTCAACACTGACATTAGGTGACTTCTAGCAACACTGCTTGTAATCACACAGTTTATCATGCCCACACTAACAGCAACATTTTACTGGTGCACCTGTGTCAACACCACTCAGAATGAGTCACTCACCCTCAGTACATGTACGAATTACCTTTCACATTTAGTTTGTCAAGGAGGCATAGGTCACATCTGGCAGAGTTACTGAGTCAACGCTCCAGGAATCTGAAACCACTACTCCCTCTACTGAATTCACTCACCCGCTTTTGTAAAAAGTTCTATTTCACCAATAAAAGCCTGTCAGCCATAAGATTTAAAGATTTGAGCTTGAAGGGGCTATAATTATTTCTCTAGGGCTCTGTCGAGATTTCTGCAGCTTACACTTTCATTGTTCCCACATGACTTTGTATTTGTCATAATTTTTTCTAGAGCTGGTACAAGTTTTCATATTGTTCCATACAAATTGAAAATTGAAGATCAGACAGTATATGTGGATTGGGCTTTAAATGACTGACTATCAATAATAGGAACAAGCTGGCTGAATGATTAATGTGGTGATTAAAATGAGGTGTTTCATTGAAAAGCCACCTTTGCTGCTGGAGAGACAATACAACCTAATTTGTTTTCCAGCTAACTGCTTTGCTTAGTAGCACAGTGTTAACCCAGTTGATTTTTCTCCTTCTCCTACAGGACCTGAATGCTCCAGAAACTTTACTTCATCAAGTGGAGTGATAAAGTCCCCTGGATTCCCTGAAAAATATCCCAATAGCCTTGAATGCACTTACATTATCTTTGCACCAAAGATGTCAGAGATTATACTGGAATTTGAAAGCTTTGAGCTAGAACCTGATTCAAATACTCCAGGGGGAGCATTCTGTCGCTATGACCGATTGGAAATCTGGGATGGATTCCCCGATGGTAAGAGAAAAATGGACTATAATATGCATAACCATTACTATGCAGTGGGCTACAGAAGGCATAGTCCCATTTTTTAAACTGTCATGCTAGAGAGATCCTTGCTTGATTTATGTGAAGTGAGTTGAATTAAAAAGAAATGGAGAAAATGCTGTGTAAATTCATTCAGTAAAGCATATCATAGTGTGAATGATTTTTTTTTTTAATGAAATATGTTCAGTTTTAACAGTTGGCTTAGCAGAAACCTCTGTGTTCAGTGATAATATGTGATGAACCTCCAACAGTAAAATAAATTAAATGTGAAGTCTTATAATGAGTCCTCAAAATTTCACAGCTAACCTAAGAGTATAGTCCAGACATTTCCAACAAATTGCAGAAACTGGACTTCAGGTACTGACCCTCTGACTTGCAGAGGAATTGTGTTACAGACCAGCTGCCAAAGCAGAGAATTTCTGTGCCAGGGAAAATGTGGTGTCCATGCAGTTGAAATCACAGTGACTAAACAATTACCCAGGTCAGTAAACAGTCACGGAGTTATTCATTCAGGTGACTTCAGTGACTGGGCACTGCAAGGTCCTCCATTATAGTGCTCTCTCTTCCAACACTTTAAGCAAATCCAAAGGTTTTATCTTAATTTGTTAATTTATAATCTCTGATTAGATGGCCTCATGTGTCAGGGTGGGTGTGTTGGGTACCCTTCTGGAACGTCTCTGCCATCTGAGTAATTTTCCACTTAGTTGTTGACCACACTTGACCTTGTGCACATTCACTAAGTGCATAGCTAGATATTAGCTAACCCTATAGAGCCAGAGAGCCCTCATTTCACCTTCTGCCCAAACCCATATCCCCGTTTGACACTGAGTCTGACAAATAAAATAGCTACATGATTTCTCTATGTTTTTCATGTACAACCTTGGGTCTGCAAGATTCAAATCTCCCCTAGGCAGGGCAGCCATGTATCAATTCTCCAGGGACTCAGAGACAAAGGCTGCAGCTCTATCCTAAAAGGGATTGTTCAAGCTGAATGTCCAACCTTTAGGGTGCCCAAATGTCTGTATGAGCTGTGTGGAAACAGCTATGTAAAGCTGATTATTAGCGATGCCTTTTTCACTGTTTCTATGTTTGGCATAAGCTGATAAAGAGAAGCATCTTGGAGCTGTCCTTTTTCTTCTTAATTTTTAATTTGTAGCAAAATTCAGTGACTGAAGATTTATGTTGTTTGTGTTGGGCACTAATTACAACTATTTCAGTTTTCCGCTAGTGGATAACGCATATTAATAGATTTTTTTGTTTGTTTTACGAACAGCAGTGGCAGTTTCTGCAAACTGCTAATCCTACATTAATATTTTAGTTAAATGAAAATATATGACTTAAGGAATATACTTTAATAGCACATTAAAACTTGACTGTTTTCCTAAATAAATCCCCGATATAATTTTGCTTAAATCTTCCATTGATGCTGCAGGAAATATATGTATTTTAATATATATTTGCACTTTTTTGTTCATATTTTATGCTTAATGGGTTTATCATGGCTTTTTTCAATCCATTTCAATAAAGAGTGAAGAAAGACCCATAACAGTAGCTAAAAGACTATTTAGTGTTTAATGCCTCAATTAGAAAAACAATATTTTAATAGTACAATAATGATGTCTGGAACATTTAATAATAGGTTTATTTGTATATAGGCCAAATCTGTCCTGTAGAGCTTGCATTTAAACTGATATTTGAAAAGATGATCCAGTAAATCGATTTATGTGTAATATAACCAAAAAGAAATGCATTATTGTCAGTGTAGAGGTTTTCAAAGCAGTAATTTCCTGGTTCAAGAAAGTGGCTGAGCCATACTGAAGACCAATTATCAACAGGCATTATCAGCCTTCCACAAACTGCCTCACAAACTCTCTACTCTCAAAATGATCCTGACATCCACTAAGGGCACTTGCAAGTTTACTTGTAAATATTCAACAGAATTTGTAGGCTGGAAAAATGTTTTCTTTGATATAAACTGTTGGAGGTTGCAGCAGTTGTAGGAAAAATGTTTGCTGCATCATTTCACTGTAGGATGATCCTCAGCCAGCAGTCAGTCTCTCCTGTTTAACTTAATGCTACAAAGAAAGAGGGGATGTGATTGCTTTGCTATAAATGCATCACAGGATGAATCCCTGGGAGGGAGAACTATTTCAACTGAAGAGCAAAGCTGGCACAGGAAACCACTGGTACAACCTGTCCATGAACTGAAGATAGAGAATGTCTGGATACTGGAGAATATACAGAGAGAGAGTATATGGGGGGAAAAAAATCTAATTTGCATCCACATGGAAATAGTAAATTTCTACACAGCGGTAAATTAGACAGTATGGTTCCCTTTGATGGAGGGAGATTCACTCAGGGTGAGTCCTTGAGCTATTTGTCCATTTCCCTTTAGTCTGTGCAGAAATACTCTGCACTATTAACTGAAACACAGGCATAGTTGTGTGCACTTCCAATTTGCTGGTGCACACCCTTGCACAGTTTTAGCACACATCAATTTGCACTTTCCCAAGAAATTCCTAAGCATGATTTGGAGGACAGTGAAAGCCAGGGATCATTCTCAACAGGCAAGTTGGGCATGGCCAGCCAGTTTCAGAGGGAAGAGCCCCATAGGGGCAAGCTGTGTCACTCTCTTAGTCTGGTCCCAGGAGCAGTCCCTGGCTACAGGCTGCAGGTCCAGGGGGTGACCCCTGATCTGCTCTGTTTAGTGATATATCCATAGAAAAGAAAGTTATTTTTCTTTGTTGTAATGCATTGCTGCTCACATGCCCACTTGTGTTAAAGCTGCTATTGCATTGATATAAATGTGACTGAAGGGTTTTTGTAATATGTGGAAAAAAATGTTTAGCCCTCAGTTCACATCCCCTGCTCCACAGCATCACAGCTGTGGTTTCCTGGGATGATGGCAGTATTGTAATAGGACAGAGAGAACAGGTTTTTATGAAAATAATTTTGGTCTCAACAAGAGCAGAATTAGCCCCCTGAACATGCATCTCTGGAAAGTAGGCATCAGCATTTGAGCCAGGCACAGCTAGTCCCTCTGTTCCCAGCAGGGAACAGCATCCCACTCTGACCTGTCTCGACATCTACTTTAGGACACAGCTAATGGACCTCTGGAGTGTCTTGTCTCATTGACTGTAGTGAAAGCTATGAATCCCTAAGTCAGATGTAAAATTCAGATGCCTAAGTTAGAGCAGATGAAACCCAACATAAGTGGAAAATGTTTTCAGTATAGAATTTAATAAGCTACAGTCCCTAGAGATCAGCAGGAAATAAATTTGCTGTTTTATACAGTTGTGATTATTTTTTTCCTTCCTTCCCCCCAAAAAAAGCAAAAAATGAAGAGAAATGTTCTTTTAAACAAATTTTCACAATGATGTTTTAAAAGATATGTCAAAGTCAGTAAGCTTCCGTTTACATTTTACTTCTACATAATTTCCATTTCACTGATGGAAAACAATTTTCTGTTAGAGAATTTGACAGCAACTGTAACAGTCATTCAAAAAGACGTTAATCCTGAAATGCTCTGTCACAATCATGGAGTCCTCAGCCTACCTGGTTGTCCTTTCAGTGGATTGAAGCTGGCAAGTGCTGAGTATTTGCTACTTGATTCTACAAAATACGTGCTTATCTTTGAAGCATGTGAACAGTTAGATTGACTTCAAAAGGAATTCACCAAGGACCCTTACAAGACTGAAGTTAAACAGTGGTGTAAGTGTTTTGCTGCTTCAAGAAGGGAATGGTAGGCATTCAGGAATGTCTCAAACCTGGCATTTTGTTTCGTGAAAAAAAACCCTGTTGAGAAATATCTGAGAACTACAGGTGCTTTTTGCAAATATTGTACAGAAAAGGGACCATGGTTTGAAAGAGATAACAGGTGGATTTAGAGCAGGAGAGTGAGTAGATCTCAGAATAGAAAGATATGGTTTTGCATGAATAAACTAGATACCAAAAATATCTTTGCCCAAGGCACAGATATATCTCAGCCAGCATCTGTTGAGAACACTCCATTGATGACTTTGAAGAAAAATAGCCCACTCAAAACGAGGACTAGCTTTAGTGATGAATTGCACATATTCATCATGCAGCTCTCTTTGAAGCTCTATGGCTGTCTACCAGGGCTCAAACGTAATTTAAAGAAGTTTACATATGGTTTGAGAACCACAGCCTAAGCATTGCTGCTTCAGTCAATACCACAAGAGCTTCCACTGAATTACAGAGCAAAGCAGAATGCTTTACTGCAGTCATTAACATCAGTGCAAATGAAGGTTGCTATTAATCTGAGTGTGTTTCTCCTGTTGTGGTTGCTTTCTACACTCTTGTGAGAAGCCATTAAGATCTAAGAGCATACACAAGCCCAGTGTAGTTGACTACTGAAATGTGAAGATGGAATTAATTTTTTGGTTGTTTCATCTTCAGCATCCTAAATTGTGTGCAAATATTTTTTCAATGAAAATCATAATGATGTGAAAATACTGTCCGCAGCATACGTGCATACTTACAAAAAACAGCTTTAAAATAAAATACATGGCTAGTTAACATTTGTTTTAATATTTTAGAAGTCTGATATACCTTTTTTGCTTGCTTTTGGTTTTTTCTGGGAGGTGGGGGTTCTTAACCTAATTCCAAAAGCTAATATTTCAACTAGATGGGTAAAAGTGTATTTCAGTAATATTCAGAATTTCCTCTTATCAATATTCTTTGTGCAGAAGGACAAACAATAAAAGAAAAGAAGAATCAGTAAGGATAAGGTTTCTATTTAGTCTTGAACCACCAGCTACTTACTATATTTTCTGCACTGTGATCTGTAAACCTTCAAAAATACTTCTTAAGGCTAATCAAGGATTTATTCAAGCTATAGAATTAGATTCTGCATTTTGGGAAATGCATGCAAAATAGGTTTCTTAGTTGTCCCTCCATCTTTTAACCAGAAAGTTACTCAGTTTTCCACTGTATAATCATGTGTCAGTGAAAAGAGGAGCCAAGGTCTCAGAAGTTGCTGCAGCATGGGCAGTCAGATGAGGTAGCCAGCTGGCTGGAATGCCTTTATTCTGCAGGTAGTGTAGAAGCATCCTTGAGTGAGGACATAATCCAAGTGACTCACATTTGGAGCAGCCCTTCCTGAAGGATTCTGTCATAGCAACATGATGGTCCACAGTCAGAGGCTGGCCTAGTGACTTTTCAATTTCAACTTTGGACTTCTGCCCCATTTAGAGCTCTACACAGTCTAATATGAAATCCCATCTCATTTTGTAAGGAATTGTCAGGAAGATGGTAAAAAATAACCAGTGGCATAGTCTACCTAAACAGACAGCAGTCTCACCCCCGAATGACTCCTCAGATGGGTTTCCTGCACAGCATTTATTTGATGTGGCGACATACCAAATATTTTATAATTTATTGTCATTCAAAAGTTTTCAAGACTTGAGTGGAAAGAAGAATAGAAGGGAAGAACTTTGTGTTAGCTATTTATGGAAGAAGGAGCATTTCTATTTCATCCAGTTGTGCTCAGATCAATATCGTATTAGCTCAGCAGGCTAAGGTTTACATGTTGCACAACAAAATTCAATACCTCTTTGTGTCATATTCTGCACATTTTTGGCACTTGCATCCACATAGCTGGCAAAGGGGATAGTACTGTGATGGCAGGGCCAATCTGTTGAAGACTCAAATGCATAATCACTAAATGTGTCTTAAAAATTATAAACCAGTGAGTCATGGGGAATCTTAAAGCCTGTCTGCTTTAAACAAAGTTCTCTTCTGTTTGTCCTTTCAAAGAGGCTTCCCTACAGGAAATGGGAGGAGGGAGGCTCAGAGTACCATAACATGGTAGCCTTATCCTCCTTATTTTCTTGCAGTTCAGAGCACCATCAGCAGCTATAATCTTGAAAGCCATTCTGAGAAAGAGAAGGATCAGAGCTGTTTGCACACAGAAAATGCGAAAGAAAACAAAAACAAATACAAAACCAAAAAACCTGCAGCAACTGAAATGTGGGGGCATTATTTTGTGTTTTTAAAAAGCCACTAATGGTAACAGTCTAAACGTATTTCTCTCTCTGCAAAATTAAACCATGAAGCTTTAATGATTTCTAGGATGAGAAAGAGTTCAATTAATATCCCTTTATAGGATGCTTCATTCTATCAATGCTGCATAGAACAACCTTACTGGAAAAAGTCTGACTTGGCAGGTATTTCAAATGCCATGGGATTGCCAAGGCAACTGAAGAGTAACTGTGGCCAGAGTATGGATAGAAAAGCACATGCTGGCAGCAACAGTTCTAACATCTGAGCTCCCTCTTTCTGGCAACTCTAGGGCCTTACAGAAATGTGTAGCTTACATAAGTAAGTATTAAGTTATTCCAAGCTGGAACTGTTTTACTTGTTGGAAAATGCCAATAAAGGACTAGAAAATTATGTTAGCTGTAGATTTTCTTTGAACTGTGAATAATTAGGATAACTAAACATTTTACATTTTAAACTGAAAGTGTAATGGACTTCCTAGAGAAATGACAAGGTGTTAATTTAAGCCTGGAAAGCCAGTGGTGTAAGCATTAGAATGATGCCCCATGATTATTTTCATGATTGACTCCATGGGTGGGTTTTAGCATTACCTTCTCTTATTGTTTGTAAGCACAGATGTACCACCATTCCACAGCCTAGGGACCTATCTGTAGGGAATGCTAAAGTGCTAGAAGGCCACATATGTTGGTTGTGAATTGAGTAGCTTAATTAAGGAAAAAGATTATCTCATTGCACAGGAAATACTGAAAAATACCAAAATCGGGTTTATACAGTATTAACATGAAGAGAGATCATGTAACTGTGTATGTGTGTGTATTCTGTGACACAGAGATTTTTCTAGGATATTCTTGCTCTTTTGAAATGAGTAAGATTTCACTCTCAGATCCTTTTACAATATACTTTAATATTGACCATATGGGCAAAAGAACTATGGGGTCTGAAAGCCTAACTAAAGGGGGATGAAGAGTCATTGGTCATAGCCTCAATATGAGTCAAAAATGTTTTTCAAAGCTTGAGATTAAATTAACAGATCATCTGCAGTATGGAGCGTAAAACCTGGAAGGCACTGTTTGAACTCCTCACAGCATCTTGTGTACCAGGTTGGCAAATCAGGCCATTCAGTTGCTCTTGTCATAAACTGGTGCTTCAATCACACTTTGGAAAATACTTGTGGTGCTTTGTATGAGTAATTTTGTGCATCACTGCCCTCTCTGCACACTTTGAAGGACACTTTTCTAAATCCTGGTTCTGTACATTTTCAGAGGTTCATGGAGTGCTATGTGGAGCATTTTAGAAGTACAATTGCTAGGGTAGGATAAACAATTTATTGTTCATCGCTAAATTATTGATAGCATTGTTATTTTGAGCTGTTACAGAGGTTGGCCATTTCCTGCTGAGGGACTGTCTTTGGGAGGATATTGTAGTGGCACCTATTGTTATAGCAGCACTGGCAGTTCACTATTGTATCCTGTTTCTTTGCAGTTGGCCCACACATCGGGCGTTATTGTGGCCAAAACAACCCAGGACGTGTCCGCTCTTCAACAGGGATTCTTTCAATGGTATTTTACACTGACAGTGCAATAGCAAAGGAAGGCTTCTCTGCAAACTACAGTGTGTCACAGAGCAGTGTCTCAGAAGGTCAGTATTTATCTATCCCGCAGAGCTTCTTGGAAAATACTCTCTGTTATGTCTTCTTGCACACCAGGTGTTGTCTGAAGTTTTAAAGAAACCTTAAATAAATAAGAGGGTAGAGAAGGATTGGTTCTGTTTTCCTTTTTTTCTTTTTTTTTTTCTTAAGAACAGCTGCCCTTTGAAAAGAAGTACAAGAAGCAGAATTCTCCTTACAGTTTTATTCCACTGTATTGCCAGGAAGTTGGGATAATTATTGTGAAAAACTGTGCTGACCAAGGAAACGCAGGAATGCAGAGCAATTGAACACTTGCCTTAAAACAATGAAACATGAACAATGAATGCACTATCCAAAGCCTTCTTTTATTACATGGAATAAGCTTTGATGATCAATTTCTTGTATAAAAAGAACCCATTTAATATATGTGCTCTTGTTAAACCATTTCAAAAGCTATCTAAGCTTTGTTCTCTGCCTCGTATTTTTTTCTCAGTTGACTCATTTTCGTGCTTACCCTTTGGACAGAGAATGAAATGAAGTGAGGGAAACAGGAAAATAACATGCTGTGTTACACCATGTCCTTGCAGATTTCATTGCTTTCCTCAATGATAAAACACACACTTTATATCAAAATCCCTCTCTTTTCTGTGTCTTTACTGAGCTTTGAGCAGATTCATACAGATTTGATGTACTTGTTTAATCAAAAAATGGACAAAAGAAGAAATGAGTAAACTGAAAATTTAACTGTAACTCCCTATCTCTCCTCCACTCCATGCCTTTTCAGCAGCTTTCTTACACACACATAGGCAGGAAGAGGGAGTGGGGGACACACAGCCTCTGTGGATGAGAAGCATTGTACCTTCAGCTACTTTGGTTTCTCCTTATATAGGTGCTGCTCCCATCCCTTCATAACTAGCACAAGCAGCTTGTGTCCCCATGTCCCCCCCTCCACAGTCACCCTCCCCAGGCTGCAGATGCACCATCACACTGAAGTCAGAATTAATAATATCTGCTATGCTGAGATGCCTTCAGCTCTTAAACACAGGACAGCAGAACAGAAGTTGGTGTGCATGAAAACCCTTTTGGATGCCAAGAGGAAGCATTTCATATGCTGTAGACTTAGAGAAGGAAATTTTCTCTTTTCATTTCAGCCACCCTTACTCTTTGTGTTGTATGGTCACCCCCAGAGGACAGCCCAATCTACTTATCTCAGACATGTGAGGTGTCCCCAGGAGTTACTTGTCCCTCTTAGTAGACTACAGGGAAAGCCAATGTGTCTAGATCAAAGTAGACACTTTTTAGGTATTTTGATATTACTCCCACCTATCATGTTTTGCATACTCTGTAGTGGATTATGGCTTTCCTTTAGGTTTCAAGCAGAAGTTCCTTTCCTTTGAGACTTATCCTACTGTAGTTCAGCTTCAGTACTTCACCACATACCTAATGCATTGAAGCAGCACAGAACTGGGGGAGAGGGTCCTATTCCACAGGAAATGCTGTTGGTATGATTTAGTTACGGAGAGCCCCAACTGCAGTTCCTATAAAATACCCTGATAACATTTCTGAATGTAAGTTTTTGGATCCCTGATAAAATATTTAAGCAATTTTTTTCACAATACTTTAATTTTCATTGTAAACCCAAAACATTGAATATTTAAAGGTCATTTTTCCAACTCATGGTTGTTGAAATTTTCAGCTCAGCACCCACCCCTATTAGAGAAACATCAGCTCCAGAGAAGGTGCAATAAAAAGGAGCATATATCCAACATTTATCCAACTCCATTTCACAGAGTTATTTTAGCTTAAATTTTAAGGAATTAGTTATATTTCTATAGTGTGAAGTCTTTGAACAGAAGCATAGGTACCTTGGGGTTTTTTCTCCTGCCCTTGTACTGACATGAAGGCCCAGGAGCACCTGGGTGAGAGGATCTGTCTGAAGCTAGTGGCTTCTCTTGCCTTAGTAGGGGTTGGAGACTTTATTTTTAAAGACTGATAGAAGAATTGAGTCACTCTGCACTATCAACCTTTGAACTCACTATAGTGATTAGGAAGTCAATTGATTCTAAATTAGCTAGGTAATTTTTGTGTAAACAAAAAGAGATTGAATGGAGATGATCAACTCATTTACAATGCACCACGTTACAGAAGAGCTGGTAATTTCCTTAGGTCAATAATTTTGTGTCCCAAATTCAAATTTTGTTGATTTACTTCATTCCAGTGTCCAGAATCCAAAGAGAATGGATAAAATTTTAATAATATTTTAAGCATTTTATATTTTTTTTGTACTGTAGTAAATAGTTTTAAAACCAAATTATTTCATGAAGTCGCCTATTTTGTCTTTTCTGGGTTTTTGCGTAATTTTGAGGTGAACATACATTTTTCTATATTATGAATCCACAGGAGTGTCTGTGCTAGCCTTGGACAGATGCTTCTATTGTCCTATACTGAAATGGCCACAATACTGGGCTAAAATATTTGTATGGCATTGCTGTTGCAGGAATTGCCATGGCAACTCAATGGCAGTATTAAGAATGACACCATAAGCCCAACACTGCCTCACTTAAAGTTGCTAAAGTATTCAAAGTCACATAAAAATAAACTCTTTAGATATTCATATTCAAAGCAGGTAAATGCTGTTATTATTCAAAGTCTAAATCAAAAAGCTGACCATAATAATGATGGTAATTTATTTTTCTTCAGATTTCCAGTGCATGGAACCACTAGGCATGGAGTCAGGAGAAATTCACTCCGATCAAATCACTGTCTCCTCCCAGTACAGCGCGATCTGGTCTTCAGAAAGGTCCCGGCTCAATTACCCTGAGAATGGATGGACCCCAGGGGAAGATTCTATCAGAGAATGGATACAGGTAAAAAGATAACATTTTAAAGGTGTTATTAATAATACTCTGTGGAGTTTGTTGAATGTGGAGAATGCAAAAGAAAGAAAAAAAAAAGTAACACAGTGAAGTACTTCTACATAATTTAAGACTCATTGCAAGTGAATAGCTCATATTCCCCATTAGACAGACAAAAAAAGACTTACTCCCAAAGGCATAGAAAAAGAAAAGGTCAGGAAGATTAATTCTTCTACTTCCCACATCTATTGTTTTTGCAGTCTTCTGGGCACAAATAACAGAGATTTTGGTTTAGTGGAAAAGTCAATATTAGTTTAACATGCACTTAAAGTGGAATGTCCCAGTAAACTGAGCATGTGCTGTGTCTCTAGCTGATTACAGTTAAGCATTAGTACAATGTGGTGTTTTCATGCACTCAGATTTCACCTCAGAAGACCTATGTCCCTTCTAGAATGTGTTACTCACAGAATGAGCTCAATGGTCTCTGTCTGGTGGCTATTCTTCCACATCCTTAAACACAACATTCATTACCAAGATGGGCTGCCTTGGCTTTGCTCTGTTAGCACAGGAGAAATCCTGCAAACATTTGTTACCATGAAGAGGCTCCTTGAGTTCAGACAGTCTCTTTGAACTTGTTGTTTGTTATATATTATCAGGTCCACAGCTGAATGGTACATAACTCCTGAACAGGTTCAGATTATTCATATCAATTGCTATGTAAAAAAACTATACTAGCAGGCAAGTATTAATATCATTATATGAAAAAACACTGATTATCCTCAATTTTAAGTTGACTTACACTACTTACCTGAAGCCTAAAATCTATTTCTGTTGGCAAAAGCTAAGAGAAATGCTTAAGCATATTGTATCTAAATTACTAATATTGAAAACTTGTTCATAGATTTAAAACATTCCTCCTACTTCTGTTATTTTCAATAGGAAATTACTAACTGACATATAAAAACAATGCCTTATTAGCCTTTCAGACAAGTGTTCACACTGATGTTTCCTGTGAGGTTTGATGTCTGCAAGAAAGCTCAAAAATATGTTGAGTAGTAGTTAGTAAAGGGAAGAAAGAGGGGGAAATCTTTCATTTCTGATCCCTGGCACACCACGGGACTCTCAGGTGTCCTGCTTGGGGGCCCCTGTGCATCCTGAGCTCTTGGCAGTCCTTTACAATGGACCTAATCAGACTTAAGAGAGGCAAAAAAAAAAAAAACTGTTGATCCTTTTTCATTACTTAGGAATAAACCCTAAAATCTCCTCAACCTTATCTAAGTGCAAGGCTTGTTATTAATCATTGCCACTTGCAATCCATGGAATGCACATGGAAAAAGGGTGGAATGCATCAGAATCAAATTCCATGTGTTTCATCTGGTCACTGGGCCGCCACTTTTGCTTTGTTTCCTTCTTTTCTGCTGTCACTTGCACATTTATGACCAGATAATCAAAACAAGAGAGTTAGTCAAATCTCACTCATGTGTTCTGTGTGCTTATTAACTTTATTAAGTTATGATAACTACGTACCTATATACTACCTATATATATATCTTAATCCTTTCACTTAGAACTAGATCTTTCTGAGAAAAAGTTTCAAAGGATTTCTTTTTGACCATAAACTTCTTTAATAAGAGACACATAACAGAATTCAAACTACTCCAGGTTTTTTGCTTAAAACAGCTCAGGGTACCTCAGGCCTCCTGCACATGAATTTCTCAGCCTTCTTTTCCTCCTGCCATAAACCAGGGTGCTCAGGGGCTGAAAAAAACACTGAGAATAATTTTTAGCAGCTTTTTGCTGCCTTCAGCTACCACATCTGCCCAGAAGTTGGTGGTTATTTGCATGCTGTGCTGCTCATGCCACAGCTCTCACCTTCTTTACCCAGCTCCTGGTCCGGAAAAAGCAGCAGGAACCACTTCCCTGAGCAGTCTCTTGGACACCTCATTTGCTGCCTGGGGCCCATGTGGAGGGACCAGCATCCCCAAGGCAGATTTCATCACAGAGCAATTAGGCTGTAGCTGTGTCCTGTTGGCAGGAGTGAGCCTACAAGTTCTTGCTTGAAGATTCACTGTGTTGAGTAGAGATGCTTTACTCATGCTGCAGAACACATCCTGTGCAGCAGAAGGAACTGAGCTAGCTCAGAGATTCAGTATATCATCTCCTTTCACAAGGTACTTAACTCATCTTTGGCTCTGATAATTCTGATTTGGCTCTCATTATGCTTGTTTTATTGTGGTTTAGTTCTACACTGACGTTGAGAATTCAAACTTCCAACTGTGTTCTAAATGCTTTCCTGTTAATTGACAATCTTGTGATGAGTGCTAGGGGCTTTGGACCCCCAGAAACCTCACTAAGAGGGTCCTTGTGCATGTGAACCTCCATCTTCTACAAAGTCTTGATGCCACTGGCAGTAAGTGCATGTTGTGAATTTGTGTCTGGATAAAATATTGAAGTCCCATGTTTCCTCTGTACAAATATCCCTGGGAACAGATGTTCATCTCCATAAGAGCTTACAGACAAACAACCAAGGACATGCAACTGATAAAGTACTCTGAAATTACCCATAGAAAAAAAAATTGTAATATTTTTATAAAAAGGAGGAAGGCACTTGTATGTGAAGGACTGAGGTCACTTTGTTCTGCTTTGTTGTGCATGCTATTGTAAACCAGTCATTTATGTGAAGTATTTGCTTTTGTGCAGTGCAGCATAAATGGATTTTTGCTGCACAGAGCAGAACTCTAGAAGATATTCAACAACAAAAAAACAAAGCTGAAGGATATAGCAATGCTGAACTTAGAACTTTCAAAGTGAAAATTTCTGCCTATATGCCCTTGTCTGAGAGACAGAAGTTCTGTGTATATCAGTTAATCATTAATTTTTTCATAATTGCAGGTTTCCATACCTACACAAACACTGCAGCTGGTTAAATAGTGATATCTGGTTTTGAGCTGTTAATGTGCACATGCAACTAGGGCATCTATAAGAGCTGTGTACAGTCATACATGGGCAGAACAGCTTGAAAATTCAGCTCCAAATATCAATTTCATCAGTGTGTTGGGATTTTTGTATAGGGGAAATATTATAGTTATATAGTTATATTATATTATAGTTCCCCTTTCTGTTCCTTTTGCCTCTCCCTTCAAGGTTAATGTTTTTGTTAAGACAAAAGAAACAGAAAACCTTGTTGAGTATCAGCCAAAGGAGATTGGTATCTATAGAGGACATCTACAGAGTGTGAGATATTGTCTCCTTTGAGCTGTTGAAATCTTTTGGACCATTTTAATGAAAATAATTATGAAAATAGTGTTGGCTCGTTATTAGTAATGGATTTGCATGAGTTCCATCTGTGGACCTGAATCCTATTCATTTGTGGAAAATCTAGATTGCTCCTTTGTGGCTGACAGGTATGAACCCCTGAGTCTATCTGAGTTCCACCTGCTTACAGGGCTCTGTTAAGTGAAAGTTGCCTTTCCCTTCCTCTCCTTAGTAGTTTGAAATTCAATTTCAAAGCTTAGATTCAAAATAACCATAGTAGTTGGACTGTAAGTCTGCACAGCACTTTCTCCATTTTATTTTTACCCTCAAACACACTTTGAAAATTTCTCAACTAACATGAGCTTTGGAGTGATTCCTTAATCAGAAACAGAGTCACTCTAGATTGAATTTCTTCTTTAAAAACACATTAATAAGTCTGTGAATTTTCCAATATGAATGGAATAAAGATATGCATGAGGGAAGGAGGGCTGCCAAAAATATGTGTAAAGGTAGTTTATTGTTATATGGGATGTTATTAGCATCTCAACCTTAAGCTCAGCCTACTTGTTTATTGCACTTATGTTTCACACACTTGACCGCCCTTCAGTTTGAAACAGCATAATTTAAAATGAAAAATAAAACCAGACCTTTAATTTAATCAAGAGCAGGGAACTGCCGTTGCAGTATAAGTCATTGTCCCTCATTAACGTATCCTTTCACAGGAAAAATAGTATAGTGTTTCCATTTCTGTAATCTGAACAACAAACATGTTAATAGGTATCAATTACCAGCCAGTTTCAGTCCTTAGAACCAGTAAGAAGGCCCATGCAAGGGTTTCACATCTGGTTTTAGTGAAATTGTTCCTGTCTGTGGTATTTAAAATTTAAAGAACTCCTGTTATTGTGCAATTGGGAATCCTAGGGGAGTACAATGTTAATGAAATCCATAATGCACAAGGATTTTATGATTGCATTTTCAAGGCAGTCCTTCAAAAGGGACAACTGATGCCTGCCATGGCAGCAGTAATTGTGTTTTTACAGAGTAGATTTAATGCTCACATTTAAGAAGGCAGTTACATTTACACTTATCTGAAAAAATAACATGCAAAATCTTTATACTTAGGGGTCTTTTTGCATCTTATTTCTCATTCCTTTGAGAAGGAGCCACGGGCCATTGTGCATGGCAAGGCCTTCTGGCTCAGGGATGCCTGGATGGGTTGTGGCCAGCAGCCCCAGGGCAGGAGCAGGGGAGCTCCAGAGGAGCCCCACAGGGACACTCGAAACCCATGTGTGTGGCTTTGGGGGGAGACTGATTGCCTATTACCAGGGTCACTGGGAACCTCTGCTGCCATCAATCCTCATCATGGGCTGGGTTTTCTAACCCACCAGGAGCAACACCTTCTGGGAACTTTTACTGCAGGATCTGTATGTTTTCTATCAAAATGTTTCTTCTAATGCAAATAACACAAATTTTTGCACTCCCACCAAGCTGGATGACAGTTTCTGGGTGGCACCATTTTTCTCTCATCCTGTAACAGTGAATGAGACCTCCAGCTTGCCCAGAGACCAAAACGTGGTTGTTAATAACACGAGATGTTCAGTTCACATTATGTCTGGGGTAGGACAAAACCATAAATCCAGTTTTAAGAATCCTAGTATCAGATCAAAACTTTGCAGCCATAAACCAAAAAGCACTAGTCTGGTATAAACACCCTCTGCCAGTTCAAATTTGTTCAAAAATGTTAACAGGGGGTTAACATAAGTAGACATTGTTTTCTGGATTGAGCATTATCTGTCTTTCTGCAGCTGTCATAGGGCCTTACACTAAGATGAACTCCTTATTGTGTGTTCTGGCTAATATGACATAAATCTAGCCAAATCAGCCCAAATTTATACTGCTGGGTTTTTCAGCAGGACACAGACCTGCTACCACGGGTAAACCTCCAGACTCAGGGGCTGGCAGAGGGAGGACCAGGCTCCCTCTGGCCTCTGCCTGCCAGTCCCTCCCTCCCTGCCTGCCCAGCCCTTTGGCACCTACAGCCCCTGCAGTAATTCCAGACCTCTAGACCAGTCAGCCCTAGGAGTGTCTGCTGTTCTGGTGCAAAATTCTCCCTCTGCATCTTTCAGCATTCTGGAGTCTGGAGAAAGGCCAGAGAGGTAACAATAGGTCTCCTCAACAAACAGCCTGGGAGATCCCCCTTTCCTTCACTGATTGAAATATCAGTTGTTTATTTAACACTAACTCTGCTGTGCAAGGAAAATATACTCCCATTGATTTAAAGCATTTCTCTGTATACACTAGTTCACCAGAATTGAGAGGAACTCTGAGATGGAATTTGCCTTCCACATTTGTCTTCATTCCTTTAGTTTTTAACCTACATTCTTCATTATTTGCTCCTTTGTAAGCATAACCCAGGAGCATACATCACTGATGTGAACTGGTATATAGATTAATACTGATTTATTTCCATATCACTTCTGAAAATAATTGCAGTTCATCATTTGGTGTCTCGACCTTTCATCTGTGTCACAGCTGATTTCCTTATCAGGTATTCACTTAAAAACATAGTCAGTATTTATATTTGCTGCTGCACAGCACATTTGTTTCATTAACAGGTTTATTCTTGCATCAGGCAGATGTTTAGGCTGACTTTACCCAGCAAGCTTATCTAAATACTTCACATAAAAAGCCATGGATGTGCTAGTCAACAGTGCCTGTTGTTTTTATTATTATTTCTGTTTCTTTTGGAGTTTGGTACAGAAGTGAAGTGCAGCATATTACTGCATAGAATAGCATGAAAACTGGGAAATCTCAGCCTCCCAGTTTTCCTGGCCTTTGAAGGACTGCCTGAGAGCTGGAGTTCAAGGCTTTGTGGTGGGGCTTGCCCATCATTAGGGAGCACACTGACATTAAAGCACAAAAACTGTCAGTCCTTTGTCTTCTCTACCACTTTAGATTACAAGTCATGAATTTAGTTCATGTCATTTTGCAGTTCATAACTGCACTCCAGAAATCACAAAAAGCAGAGTTAGCTTTGTGTGGGAAAGTGTTACAGTTATCTTAGCGGTCTTAACATGCTTTGCACATGGGCAAAGAATGACAAAAGAATATTCCTTTCTGGAAATCACAGCCAGCACAGACTGTGACACAGCACAGAACTGGGGTTAATTGACCCAGCAGGATACATTCATACCTTTATTTACTGTGACATGGGAATAAATGGTAGAGTTTCACAAAGGCAAGTACTGAAATTAGACTAGAGGGAGAGGGAGAAATAAAAGGGTCCTACAAAGTATGAAGGTTTTTTGATTATTCAAAGTGCTTTAAGAGCTATTTTAGTACCAGAAAGTTCCCAGCCATAGATTTATCACTCTGGGGAGGCTGAAGAGATGCTCAGAGAACTGTGCAAAACCATTGGCAGCCTTATTGCTCTGGAAGTGCAGGTGCAAAATGCAGTTTAGAAGAAAATCCTCTCTACCTCCCTCTGAAATGTTTCAGCATCAGGCCTAATGCAGAGGGGAGTAGTCCTGTGTGGCTTCAAGCAATCCTGAGTGCAACATATGGAGGAGCAGCAGAGGCAGAGCCCCTCCAAGCCTCTACTGCCAGCCTAATCATTATAATAGTTTCAGTTTTTTCAGGAGATCCACTGTGCAGAGATCTGAGTAGTTTGCATGTAGCTCTGTAATTACCTATGCATCTACTTCCCAGTCCAGCCCCACATCCCCTCAATGGCTGTGAGACAGATGGCCTTTAGAGCTGAGATAGCGAATTAAAAATGTGTCCACCAAAAGCACTGAAACAGCAGCTACTAAAATAATTTTGTAAATTTATCTCACTTTTACAAGTTGGTTCCAGAAGGCAAAGGAATTAAAATCTTTAAATCTAAACTAAAACTAGTTTTAAACTAACCACCGCTGGCTTGTTTAGTTTCATTTTTGTTTTTTTTTTTTTACATCACATCTTGTTCTTCTTTATTTCACAGAAATTAAATCCATTTACTCTGTACAAAACGGTTCTTCTCTCTCTCTCTTTTGTTTTTGTTTTTATTTTTCCCATTCACCAGGTTCAGATGTTTGGCTTGACTCAAAATATTTGTTATAGTTTGCTGCCATCACGCCATGAAATCAGTTGTTTGTGCCTTTCTGCTGGGTAGGGGAGCTCTCTGCTCTCTCCCAGACAGTTTGCAGACCCTGTGGGGGCTGAGGCAGCTTTGCCCACCCAGTACCAAACAACACATCCTAAGCAACACCACAGCCAGGACCTTGTGCAGATGTGAAGGAAGGTATCTCTGAGGGAGATTTTTCTGAGTCTGGCAGAAATAAATTAATCTACGAGACTAGGCAGGTGTCAGACTAGGGTGAGGTAAAGCTCAGGGCTAGAAGTTAAGTGGCTAAGGGCAGTGGCTAGAAACAGAGCCTTGGCTAGGAACACACAGCTGAGGTGTGTTATAATAAGCAGAGTTATTACTGAGCTAAAGGTCTGTGTTCTCGTGGGGCCCACCCTGGGCTGGAGATGAGAGGTGTGCTGCTGAGTGCTTTGCAGAGACGATTATGCATTTTTATTCACTCTTTCCACACCTGCACAGTAGTATGAAGCTGTAGAGTTGATGAGTCCTATGGGCCCTTCCCCATCCCAGCATCCAGGCTCCAGATTTTCTGTTGCTGAGCTATTATTTGCTTCTCCTGTCCTTGTGTCATCCTGCTTTTCTGTCCCAGAAAAGTTGAATTCCCCAACAGCTCAATTCTGTTCTGCCCATTAGGTGACATTTTCACAGCAGTAGCAAAATAGATAGAGTGGAAGAATAAATGAGATTTCTTCCAAGTGGTAAATACCTGCCCTTCAGAAAGCAATTTGTCTACTTGCCCCCACAGAAAAAAGAAAAAAAAAGTGTCTTTCAAAAAGGAAACACTTAATTTCATTTTGTCTTTGCCTCTAATGTTTTCATTTAAGGTTTCAAAAAAAGTCTTTAAAAGGTATCAGAATAACCTCCAAAGCTGACTGGTAAACAAAAGCTGCTAGCAGAGAAAATACAGTTTAGCAAACATTAAGCTGAGATTTGGTTCCTCTGTTTTCAGGCACAACTGGCTTCTCACCAGGGAAGTACTGTTTACACAAAACTTCACCAACCAGCTGTACCTGTGTAGTCTGGTCTTTCTCTCATTGCAGCTTTCTGTGTTGAACATTTCAGGCTAAACTCATTTCTGGTGTTGATCCTCTTGGAGATGATGAAAGGCTCAATGTGTCCCATCACATATCAAACCAGGGTATATTTTAACTGGTTGTATTTAGGTTACAGATTATTGTACTAAAGACTAAAGTGTCTTTCAGCCAAAACAGACACAGGAGCAGGTTCTTCTCCAATGCAAATACTATTAACTTCAGGTGATGGACTGAAGGGTTAACATAGCACAGAATAATTTTTAAATGTTCTTACCAGTCCTTAAAAATTAGCTGTCCATAGGAGGGTTCCCCCCTTTCATGATATGCTTAACTAAGAAAATACATCCTGTGTTTATTTTTAAAAGCCACAGCTCAAAAATCAATAGCTTTTCTCTTTATATAACTGCAGATAGAGTAACTTTTAGATAGGTAGAGTGTGGATACAAAAACCAGGCACCATTATCTGGCCAAAGAAACTCTGTAAATAAAATCTTCCTGCCTGAATTTTGAGCATGCTTTGCTGAGGGAAGGACAGAGCTGGGGGCAGCCAATCTCCCAGGTTTGCTTTAGTCTTGGTAGTCCGTGACCTGTTCATCCCTTCTGCTGTCCCACCCCCTCCTCTGGCACAGGACAAGAGCACCACTCTCAGCAGTGGGTTTTCCAAGTCACAGCTTCAGAAGTATTTCATCTACATGTGTTCATTTCCTCAGAGCTGTGAGGAACATACCAGAAAAAGTGAAATAATCTTTAAATGTGCAGTCTGTCTCTCATTTTTCACTGTACATTTACAGCACCCTCACCACACTGTCTAACTGTAGCTACCTGACATTTTTCTAGAAGGTAGCAGAAACTCATATTTTAAAAAAGCAGTGACTTGCTTGGTGACCCAGCAGTAAATTAAAATCATCATATACAATGTGTATGAAATAGAAAATCGAATTTTGATGCAACAAAACTGACAGTTCCATTTAACAGAGAATAAATGAATGCAGACTCCTGTGGATGAATGACTGATTTAAAGAGACTGTGCCGATTTTCCAAGATGAGAAAGCTGATCAAAAGAAAATACATGTATTTCCATGTGACACAGGTTGTACAACTATTCCAGTGAAATTAGGCTTAAAAAGTATTATATCACCAACACTGGCACTTTTTCCTCATTTTGCTGTGATTTTTTGTAGAAAACACAAAGCCTGAACTCTCAAAAATGTCTGAGTGTAGTAAATTCCAGTTATTTCAGTGGAACTGATGCTGAACACAGTGATTGTACAGTCAGATCTATCTATGCCATCAAGGTGTGCTGTCTGAGACAGGAGAGGTTTAATTTTGCACAGCATATCATCCCTTGCTTAGCAGCTTCCTACCATTAGCATAAGTATGCTGTGAAACAGGAAGGAGAAGTTACTACTGTGTTTACACATGTAGTATTCTACTTATACACAAAATATCACAGTTATAAATCAAGCCCTTCTGCCTGTACTCCCTGATTTTGACAGTACAGCAGCTGGCACAAACAACCAAAATAACTTAATAGGAAAAATTCCATTTTTTCTGCCCAAAGTCTGGTTATTCGCATGTGAAAAAGTCTGAATGAGAAGCTTTGGATTACTTGTTTCCCATTTGTGCATTAGTTGCTCAGTACACTTAGGGGAAAGAAAGTCGTACAATTATGTCCTTCTCCCAGAAAAGAGTGGTTCTGCAAGTATTGCTATAGAGTTTCCCTTTTCTATAGTTTCTAACACAAACCAGGGAAGGTCACATTCAAACTGCACTAAATAGTTGTCTTCATTCCAGATCAGAGGATTAAGCTCAGGTTTAAAATTAAATGTAAATTACAAATAAGTATTCAGAAAACGTTAATTAAAAGTATTACGTTCCTGACTCATTTATTGCTCAGCAAGGGTTCCTAAGTATCTTAGCTGGAGAAAGGGGCCATTCACATTCCTCCTTTTTTTTTTGACCAAGTCATTGTACATGTCTTAGGTTATCCATTTGCAAGTTAATGTAGTGCTGAAGCAAAGGTTTTCATTTTAAAGAAGTAATATTTCACAGCAAGATATGTTCCTGCAAGATGTAAAACAATCTTTTTCTAAAGCACTGGGAGTTAATCAGCCTTTCTCTCCATTGCTACAGAGAGGATTTGAATGGCATAAGATGCTGATTGCTTAGATCCCAGAGTCTATAGAAAACCCAATACGATTACATTTTCCTCCCTTTGTTATCAGAGTTTATTGTATCTCGGTGTTCAGGTTTTAAATAGTGTTCAAGTAAGAAAAATAAATTAGGAAAAAGGTATTTTCTGAGTCTTCTGAATAGCGACGGCGTTGCATCAAAGCCCCACACGAATGCACGAGATGGAGCTTGCAAATGAGCGGCAGGGGGATGGTTCCGTGTCCCCCCGCGTGTGCCCCGGCTGCGTTCCCCCCGTCCCTCGGGAGCGGCGCCTGCCCGCGCTGCGAGCGCGGCCCCGCTGGCCCATCGTTACCGAGCAGCACATCTTCACCGACCCCACGGCGCTCCTGTGCCGCTGCCAGAGCCGCTGCCGGCCCCTCGCAGCATTTCTCTTCCCCATTTGATCTTTATAGTTTCCATACTGGAGCGATTTGGTTTGCTGAATTCTGGAAATGTCTCCAGTTAAAATGCTAGTGTATTAACCTGCTGTACTGAGTCTCTTTTGTTTCTCTTTACCAGAGTGCTGCTTGCCAATTTTTATGACTACAGCAGATTTTACTATTCAAACAGAACCAGATGGAACACCAGTTCAAAGAACATGTCAGAATTAAATATTTCTTTTTTAATTAGTTGCTTCTGATTTATGCAAAAAAAAATTAACATAAGAGTGGGAGAATGTGCCATGAATCCAGATGCAACACAGCCCACACAAGCATTATCTTTTCTCTGTCAGAGACACAGAAGCTCTTTCTTTTATTCTTTTCTTGTCTTTTCTTTTTTCCTTTATGTTTCTGGATTTCATTTTTCTTAGGCTTTCTGCATCTTTTCCTTCTTGAAACAGCCTCATAATGATGACTGAGGTTCTCTTATGTTTATCAGTCATACTTTTTCACCGTTATCTTAAATTTTCTCCTTTAGAAACTGGCTGATCTGCTTCTGAGAAAAGTTGCTGTACTCAATTCTGTGACCACAGCATCAGTAGCTCAACTTGATAGCATCTTTTGACTCAATTCTTTGTTTTCAGTTGGGGGAATCTTTACACTTACGTTTTTTTCTTCTGCAGAAAGGGACTTGAGCAGAAGGTGAAGATTGTGAGAAATACATATTTCAACTGCTAAAGAAAGGTTCCTTTCCCTTTTGCTGCCAAGAATTCCTATGTCTTTGGCTTGAATGTTTTCTCATCTCTTTTTCCATGCTTCCCCATTTTGCCAAGTCACATAAACTCAGTTTAGTAAAACATGCTGACTGGGGACAGTTGTTAGACACAGACTACAAGTTGAGTATGTGATTAGCTGCTCTCCCTTTTGGGGCTTTCAGGATGTTGCTGTCAAGGTCAATGAGAAAGACTTCAGTCTCTTCAGGAGAGATCTTAATAAGAGCAATATTTTCTCCCCACCTTCTTTATGGAGCTGCTGCAAGTATCACTGGGAGTTTTACACAAAGATTTGAGGTAGTTTACAGGCTTAACTATTTTCACTTAAATCCAGAATGAATATTTACAACCTGTCATTAATCAAGGAGTTGTGCTCTTGTAATGACTACTCATGTCAAGAATGAAGACTTTTGGAAGTAATTTTCCAACCAAATTAATTAGACTATTTTCAGAATTTCTACTGGAGCCCGTCCCATTTTTACTTAGCATCACAATCTAAGAAATTAAGGAATTAAGTCATAGTTGTATATACCTCATGAGAAAGCATGATTGGCCAAATCAACAGCAGTGTTAAGAAAGTAGATCCACTCTTGCTTAATTAAATATTTGACAGAACAGTGAAGCGTCACAACAGTTAATCTGACTCAGAGCACTGTATGCTATCTAGGGAAATGACACTGTTCTCTAAAAATATTTGCTTTGGTATGTTGTGTCAAGTGATGGATTGTACAGCTTTTCAAGCCACAAGAGATGCCCACAACAAAAAGCTTCCTGTTGTTAATCAAACTCCAGCATTCAGTACTTTATTTTCTCAGGCTGTTGAACAGACCTACAGTAGGAGTGTTAAAAGCTGGCAAAACTGCTCCCTTGCTGCAGCTCCCTCAATGACTGTATTTTATTTAACAAGGCAGATTTTCATTCTGAAGATAAGGTCTTCCATACTACAACCTAGTTGTGTATGACAACAGGAAGAAGCAATATTAATTTCAAGCCGTGTATGTTGTGTGTCATTCTTCATGCAGCAGTTTGCTCAGATTTGCTACATGATGCATTGTGCAGAGCTAAATGTGATTTTTTTCCTTCTCCTTAGCTGGTCTCAAGTAAAATGCATATGCCAACCCTTGCATATCTTTGCCTTAAAAATGTGTCACCCACCTGCATTTTTTGGAGACAGTAATACAGCAATACGAATATTTCTCCCGGATGTGAGGAGATACTGTAGAATAAATAGAGAGGAAGTCATTCATATGTAGAAACAGCTAGTGCCTTGCAATATGCTTCTGTAGGAAATAAATTTATTTTAGAAATAGGAACAAGTGAGGCTTTTTTGAAAAAAACATGAACATTTCTCTCCTGGAAAAAAAAAAATACACACTTGAGATGCTCCTCATTTTTTGTAAGTTAGGGACCTATTCCTGAGTCTGCTCCTAGACTTGCACTTTCAAATAAAGATGTTCACATTGCAGCACAGGCAACTATCAAAGGCTGTGTTTTTGGATAAGGCCCTTAGGCATCATTTTCCAAGAGAGATATGGTTCTTAATCTGAATGAAAGTGAAAATTTAAAAAAAAAAAAAAGAACTTTAAACATGCTGCTGTTAGTCAAAGCTGAAAGTCTGGTCATGGAAACGAAATGTGAAGATTTCAGGTTTGGAGACAGCTGCCTATCTCAGATCACAGCCATAAGGCTTGCAATAACTTACAAAATCGCTTGCATTTTCTAAAATAAATACCAGATGTTTGTTTATCATATGTGCAGAACATTAAATGTCAAATAATTGCAGGGAAATGCATTTGATGTTCATCTTCAAAAGTCCTGTATTTCAACACCACATCTCTTCACAGTCACTCTAACATGAAACACAAGTTCTCGAAACAAAAAGGAGGCCAAAACAAAAAGCTAGTTATTAAAGACTTATATTACAATCATAGTTGGAGTAGCTTGCATCTGAGAAAAAATGGGTTACCTCTGGTCACGTTAACACTTGGAGACTTCTTTGGAGAGGACATACTGTATTGACTGGAACTTATACAGAGAGGTGGACTCTCCAGACATAAGCCTTCAAGATGCAAAAGACTCCCTGTCTGGTGACACAGCTGTTCCAGAGCTATTACCCTCTGCACTGATTCCTCTGGGAAAAATAGAGAAGATCTGTGTCTTATCACAGCTACACTTTGGAACCTTCAGGTTCCAGTTGTTACTACCACTGGTGTGGTTGAACTTAAATCCTGAACAGTCCCAGTGACATTTAGAATCTGTGTTTTATGGACAACTTTTTGCATTTTGCATAGAAAGCAAACTTTCAAAAACCACTGGAACAAAAACAAAATGCATCACAAAGTGATTAATGAGGGGGAGCTTAACAGCCCATTAAAATGTGTCATGCAGTTTCCGAGGTAGTCTTCTACATAATTCATTTCTATCACCTTACATAGAGAAGATTGCTACATTTAGAGCTTAATTTGCAAACATACTTAGGCACCACAGAGGGGTGCACAGTTGCAATTCTGTTTGCATGCACCTGGAGAGGGGCAGCTCCCCTCCGGAGGCCACTGCAAAGAGCTGTCAAAGGGAAGTAAATGCCTTAAGCCCTACCTCTCTCCTGGACTTTTTCACTGACACAGACTTAGTACTAAAAATTCCAAGAGATCCTTCTGCTTCTCTGTTGTTTAATCTCACCTTTCTTGTTTGCACTGCTTCTTTCTCACAAAACACCAAAGGAGAAATGTCATTCTTCTTTCCTTTATCAGCTTGTGAGCAAACAGCCCCTGGCACGCAGCAGGTCTGGGGGCACAGCTTGCTTTTGCAAGGGGTTTAAAGCTGTGCTGAGCACTCGAGCTGTCAGACTCCAGGCACTCCAGGAGAGGACTACTGTTGACATAGTTTTCAAGAGCACATAAAGATTTGCTGACCTGGAGAGAAAGCACATCCATGTGAAGAGATGTGCTCCCTAACAAAGAGAGCCCTCCTTCCTCCGGTAATGTCTTTCTCAGTTACTGGAGCCAGGAGTGCTAATGAGGTTTCCTTTCCTTCCTTTCTTATAGGTAATAAATCAGAAGTCCTCTCAGAGTCTCCCTCTCTCCCAGTGAAAGAGTTCTGCCAGGTTCTAGGCATGAAAGTACATGTCTGTATCTATTGTGTGTTTGGGACTTAATCCTGGGCAGTAAGATGGATGCTGTAGGATATTCAGTGCCCTGGAGTTAAGAAGGTGTATTGAATCCCAGAATTCAGGACCAAGCAAAATTTGGGGGCCTGAAATTTTCTGGCAGGACAAGCCTGAAGCCTAAATGGTCAGTGACTGGTAGCAATTGATAAGTCAGGCATCAAATAATCAAATCTTCCTAAACCACCAATGTTAAATTTTAACTTGGCTTCAAATACCTGGAACTCTTGTAAAAGGCCATTGCTTGACTTCATTCACAATGAAGTACTTACTGTATATTAAAAAGCCTCTACTAGAATAATTTCAAATCAGTTGGAACGGTACAGGCTTGGGACCCTAATCATTTCAAAACTGAAGAGCTGTTTCAAATTGTAAGAGAGGCAGATCATTTAAATAACTTAGCTCTGTGCTCCCTCAGACTTCCAGATTTTCAAGTGCACTTCAGCCTGGAAGTGAATGTGGTATTGGACATAACTCAGTGCAGCACACTTTACAATCAGCAGAGTACAGCTTGGAGAGCATTCGAAGTTAAGCTGAGATTGCTCAGAGCAATGATGCCCAGATTCCCCCATTAACTTTCAGATTGCAACAATCTAACATCTGAGACTCTCCAGTTACTTTAAATCACTTGATTGTTTTTGTGAGGTGGTGCAGGGATTTTATTTTTTTTTAAGACTGAATTTTTTTTTTATCACACAAAAACAAAATGTTGCAGTATTTCATCCCTACAGACAAGGGCTAAAATGTTACATATAGACTTTATGAGCCTTACAAACTGGGGCAGGGGCTTTGCCCTGAAAGCCAGTTCTATCTGTCACACACAAGGCTGCTATTCTTGTGTTGGAAGACTCCAAAATGCCTTGCATATGACATGGGCACTGAGAGAGCAGACACTCTGTCCTCAATAACACTTCCTTCAGTTTTTTGAGAGAGAATGCACAGCATGCTGATTTAACTGCTCCACTGCCTTTGGATATATGACATACATCCAGGAAAAAGGATGCCTGTGGGACACAGGACACATAGATTCTGCATCCTACGTACTTTGGAAATAATCAGAAAGACTGGGACATTCATGGGGCCATTCACTTGAGAAGGGTTAATTCAACCTATTATTATCCTACTAAAATCTGGACAACTGAAGTTAGGGGAATAAATTACACTGATTAATATTTTGTGAATAGGGTCATTTTATACTGAAATTAAATTACCTGCTTCAGGAAACAAAGAGAAGTTTCTAGCTGCAGAGAAAGAGGGTGAAGGATTTGATTTTAATTGGTTTGTTTTTATGGCTAAAAAAGGCTGTAAGGAAATAGCAGAGGTTTCAAAACTGTGGTCGCCTACCTGACTGTGAGAGAGTTTTGTGCCCAGTTTCAGCTATTTGTCAGCTGGACTTGTGCACTGGGATAAGGTGCTCTTTTGCCAGCAGAACTGAGTAGCCAGCTACTTGAGTAGCTGTATTCCTGCACCCCGCATCATTCTCCAAATACTTCTTCATACCACATGATGAACTAGATAAGGAAAATACCTGGATGAAAAATAAATGATGGGGGAGAGCAAGGTTAACCTAAATCACTTGTCCATTTGTAATGGACAATGTACTTCCATGAGAGAAGGAGAAAAAGAGAGAAGAGTGAAGAAGAGAGATGGCCTCTAATGCACGTTCAAATGCATTTCTCCAGCGAGTTCAAAATGACATTGTTTTCTAATGGTAGAAGTTCATGACATTTGACAGTGGGAACAGAATTACTACACTTGTGCTAATGCTTCTTTCTGTTTTCCCCAAATACATCATGCAGTACTAGCAACTGATTTGCCTTTTTCCCAACAAAATCACACAGTGATTTGTAATTATCTTGTGACCAACTAATATACATTGGGATTCTTTTCTTCTCTTCTATTTGCAAGGGGTGATCTTCTGGGTTTTAGCATTGTTATCATTCCATAAGTTCACAACTTTATCCTAGTAAATTCCACCCCATTTCTACTGCCACAGTCCTCAGGGTCACTCAGTTCTCACTGCATGAGTCTCTTTTGTGTGGGCAACACCTTGCAGCTGAGTGTCCTTAGGGAATTTCCTTAGCATTTATGCAAGTGCTTAATGAAAGTATTAAGTAAGGTTGTTCAGCAGACTGGTCCTTGAGGAAATTCTCTAGTAACTCCTCTGGGGTCTGGTGGTTCCCACTTGCACTGGTGGTGTCTCTGGTTCCTCCCTCACAGAGAAAAGAGAATTCTTTGGTGTGTGAATAACATTCCTGGCTAATTAGGTAAATTTTCCCATCTTCTGCAATGACACCGTTTACGAAAGATGAGTTATGTCTATGTTACTGTCAACGGTATTTGGCGGTTTGCTTTATATAAAATCCTTATTATTATTGTAAGACAGGCAGAGTGAAGTAGAGAGGGTGCCACTGCTGCAATGTTGTTATGTTCTGAACTAGCTGTCCTCACATTTCAAATTATTCTCTACCACAGGTAGACCTGGGCCTTCTCCGCTTTGTTTCTGGAATTGGGACCCAAGGAGCCATCTCAAAAGAAACAAAGAAAGAATATTATCTGAAAACATATCGTGTAGATGTCAGCTCCAATGGAGAGGACTGGATTACACTGAAGGAGGGAAACAAGCCTGTTGTAAGTATTTTTTTTTCTTTTTTGATCTCTCTTCAGCTGAGAAATAGTCTTTGAACTGTTTAGTTGTTATCATCTGTTTAAAAAAGAGGAATAAGGTTTAGTCAGGTTGATCAGCACTGTTTCCCAAATCCAAAAGCCAGCTTGTGTCTCAGTAGCAATGGGACACAGAAATTGTTTATGCAAAGCCTAGAGCAGCTGAAAATGGTGTAAGGTAATGCCCTATATATTGAACTCACCATAATTTGAGTCATTTTGTGTATTTTTCCTGGGCTGTTCTTCTGTTTCCCTGTTTCTCAGATATTTTCTATGTGACCTTGAGAAAAACTTTATGGTTTTTGTGTTAAGTTATGCAGAACTTTTCAAAAAATGTGTCTGTCTATTATGTGCAGTGCAGCTCTGGATATGCAATGTGTCAGTGCCTCAGCTCCCTGTGCATGGCCGTGCAGGAGTGCTAGCAGGTGATTAGTGGTTTGTTAGACTTCCAGGTATCTCAGTGATGGGGGTCATGCAGACAGATGATTAGGCACATCTTTCCATCCTTATAGATTTTTATCACCTTTCCATTTATCAGCAGATTTGCTCTCTGTGACCTCCCTATGAAACAGATTTAGACGCTCATAAGAAAAATTGTCATTATCCGCTACTGTGAGCATAAAGCTCATTACTGAGAAGTCAGTTCTGCTCCAGCTCACACATGAATAGCCAGTGAGGCTGTGCCTCCCTTCCCACCTCGCTCAGGATGTGCCTGAGAGCAGCATCCCCAGAGGATGCCAGGGGCTGATGCAATTGGGAAAGTTTTGTGGTACCTCCCTTCAAAACAGCTTTTTTGTGACCCCTCTGTAAAGACACAGAAGAGCTGTACAATATCAAACTCTATCAGTGTAACCCTATCTAGCTCCAAATATTTGGTTACTGGTTTGTCCCTGACTCATCTGTAAGTGCTATGCCAAGTCCACTACATTTATCTAATCAACATGGCAGCAGTGTTTAACAAATACATCTTGCTTTTTTGAAGCACTTTGGAAAACAATAAAAAATGAGTACTGAAAACTTCTCTCTGACAGGTATTATCCTGGTTTTACTGGAAGTTCTGAAAGTCAGATGACACAATGTGGGCACTGTACAGTGATGTATATAAAGATAGAATAATTGACTTGCCCAAAGTCACAAGAGGGGCCAGTGCAGTGGCTGGTGTGAGACACAGGGTTTCCTGACTCTGGATTATGTAATCTGAACAAATGCTTCTTTCAAAATCAGACCATGCCTGATTTTCATTACCAGCTTCAATTTGTAAACTCTCCAAAAGTGTATTTTGCATGAGTTTCTCTTGCACATGCTGTCTTTAATTAGTGAGAACATTTCCTAAACATGCATCACTTGTACAAAGGGTTCATTAAAAAAATCAGTTTTCTTAAATGGCAGTATTTTGCTGTTGATCAAGACAAGAAAAACGTATGCACCAGTCTCCCTCATAGATATTTTAATTCAAATTAAAAGTTTGCAGCTGCAGGTCTCAAGGCAGCCATACACCAGTGTTGCACTAACTACATATAAGAATCTGTACTTTTGAGAAAAGACTCCTTTTCTCTGTCAGATGCAAACTTTGAGAAAACTACGGCAGGTCCTCACAGAAAAAAAAAAAAAAAGAAAAAAAAAAGTTTCTGGAAAGAAATGCAGTTCCATTAAAAATCTCTTACTAGCTATGAAGCTCTGATGTTAAATTACTTGAGTTGTAACTGAGCCTTATGAGTGTGCTGTGTGCTGTTGGCCTCTGCTCCAAATTAATGCAGCTACTGTAAGGAGCAAACAGGAAAGTAGGACAGTGTGTGTAAGAAATGGGAGAATCTCCCATAAAAGGAGAGGGGTCTGCATCCATGGAAAACAACAGGAAATTGGTCCCCTCTATGGGAGGAAGAAGCAGGAAGCTGAATCACCTTCTTTGGACTGGAACATTGCAAGGTTTTGGCTGGGCTAGGAAGGAGTGTGTCTGCAGGATCCTCAACATGAAAGCACAGCACAGTCATGTGCTTCTGGTGGAAGTCTCATTGTTCACCTAATTTGACTGCCAGCCTCGGGGGATGCAGGGAAAATCTTGGAGCCTGCTGTACAGATTTTAAATAGACTTCAATCTCAATATGCAAGGAGAAAGAAATCCTGAGACCTTGTTGAAAAGGGTCTGAAAACAGGGTGTTAACAAAGCAAGGTTTGCTCAATACACCTTAAAAAATCTTAAGCCCAAGGTCAGCAAAATAATATATATGTTTATCATAACTCCATATAGGATTTTTACGTGGTTTAATTGAAATCCAAATCTTTAATCTGAGCCTGAGATTCTTTAGCTTTTGGCATCATTCTATGAGTGTACAAGAAATAAAACTGCTCTACTGGGGCACTGGGGGATTCTTCCAGGACGCAGAAGTCGTTGGGCGACAAAGACCAGTGTTTGTCATTCCTGCACATAGATCTGGACATTAGGAACAACTTTTTTAGTATCATTGAACACCTTAAATCTTCATTTTTCCTCCCCAAGGAAAGCAAACCTGTCTGCAAAAGTTGTGTTAGGAGATTCACGAAGTAGTTTCCCATGCAAGTCTTTTGTCCCAGCCCCCACAACCAACCCTCATATCATAACTGTCTGTAAAACTCAGAACTGTAAACACCAGTTAAGAGAAAGCCTAACGAATATATACTTTTTCTTTCCACACAAAGGTGTTTCAAGGGAATAGCAATCCCACTGATGTTGTTTACAGAGCTTTTGCCAAACCAGTTCTAACACGGTTTGTAAGAATTAGACCTGTGTCTTGGGAAAATGGAGTTTCACTGAGATTTGAAGTGTATGGCTGCAAGATAACAGGTAGGTCTTGGGAAAGATTACAAAATCAGGGGAATTTATTGTGCCTATGCTATGGGATTTATTTTTATGAGTAAAATTTACAATCATGATTTTCACTATGATCTGAATGTAGAAATATTTTTTTAAAAAGACAATTAAACACCACAACCCAAATATCCAGTGTTATCTGAATATTTTTCTGACACTGTATTTTAGTTTTAATTACTTTTATTGCAATCACTTTACAGGTTCATGCAAAATTCCTGAGATACACAGATGTTTTGCAAACTCCCATCTCATTTTTTTCCCTTCTAACCCTCCAATCCCTCTCTCTTATATCTGCTATTCATAGGTAGCTCTCAGTGGGTTTCTCAAGGAACAAATACACATGACTAGGTTTAAAAGGACTGCAAGGTACAAACACTTAGATCTGAAGTCTGTGCAAAAGCATGATGTTTGTAGTCAAGCTCCCAGTCATGATCAGTATTGTAATGTAACTCCTTTATATCACACCATTACCTGTCAAAAATTTTTTAGAAATATAATTTTTACAGTTTTAAGTTTTCTGCAATTTCTACACAGTGGAAGTGTTTTTATCTGTAAAGTAAAAATACTACTTACAGTTGAAAGAAAATTACACTGATTTATTAGACTTTAGAAAGCTAATTTTTCTAGCACATTTTTAGCACTTAATACAGTTCAATGGCACTAATCTTTAATATTTAGGGATTTTTTTTTTCTTTTAGGGTTTTTCTTTAGTATTGAAAATGATTCTTAGAACTGGTTTCCATACAGAAGGAAAAGATTACTGATTACTTTGCTAGAGAATTCCAAGACATTCTGTGAAATCTTTTCAGATTAGATGTAGGTAATCAGATCTACTGTTTCATTCTATGTTAGAATTCTTAATTTCTTGTTAGCAGGTACTTCTAATTTATTTTTATCTAGTATCATAAAAGAAGCAACTATTTAGCTTCTGTGTCACCTGAAAAAGTGTCACCTGAAAAAGTCTGAGAGACAAAAAAAATGCATTAGGAAAATCTCAAGTGCAACAGTAATTTATATTTTAATATATGAAGATTTCCATTTCCAATGTCACCAAAAATAGGTAATCTGCAACCAGGTTTTGGCTGGTTTTGGAAGTTTTCTCTGAGGAAATATTCACAAATTCAGATATCCCTGCACTCTTTGCCTTAGCAAGAAGAATAGAAAACAAGAATAGAATAGGATTTTCTGATCCTTTTGGTTCCCACCAAGCCAAAAATACTTGTGGTATTTTGGTACTTCCTGCTAAAACTAGGATGTGCAAGTTTGAATAAATGAAATTTATATACAAATCCAATAGATTATTTTGAATGTAAGAAATAAATAAGTAATCAGTTATGATAGTTGAATTGACTGACGTATCCTGTTTCTGTTTTGACACTTGTTCAGAATAACTATTTAATTTATTTGGATTTTTTTTTCTCTGTAGATTATCCTTGTTCTGGGATGCTGGGTATGGTGTCTGGCCTTATTCCTGACTCTCAGATTACTGCATCTACTCAAGTGGATCGAAACTGGATCCCAGAAAACGCTCGCCTGATAACGAGCCGTTCGGGCTGGGCACTGCCACCAACTACTCATCCATACACTAATGAGTGGCTTCAGATAGACCTTGGTGAGGAAAAAATAGTGAGGGGCATAATTGTCCAAGGAGGCAAGCACCGGGAAAACAAAGTGTTCATGAAAAAATTCAAAATTGGCTACAGCAACAATGGATCAGATTGGAAAATGATCATGGACTCCAGCAAGAAAAAGATAAAGGTAAGGGTGAAAACTACACTAAAGAAAAGTTGAGTTAAAAAAAAAGAAGTTTGCACTACATTTCTATCTATACACATCTCTATCTGACCCTAGAAAGGGCACACAGCTGGGGTGAAGCCAAGTAGGAGGACTCCAAGGGCAGCAGCCTTGAAGGAATGCTGTGGGAGCTGTCCCATGCCTGAGGGCAAGAGCTGGCCTTAGGGCATTTGACTCTCTGGCAGCAAGTTTTGTTTATTCAACAGTTAGTTCAGGCTTGACTCCTGGCAACATTGGTGCTTCTGTGGCCCACAGCTTACTGCAAAATCTAATGCAATGGGATTTTAATGTCTACTGTAAAAAGCCAAACTCTAAATCTGAGAGTGAACAAACTTATTAGAGACAAATTTATTTGAATTACTTTTATTTTGCTTCTTTTCTGTCAGAGCTATAGAATGAGCATGGTGTCACTCAGCTCAATGGGGTACCTGTTGTGTTTCTCAACTGCCTGTAGATTGCTTTGAGAGTTTGCAATGATCTGATCCAAGTCCCTCAAAAAGAAAGTGATGAAGTTTTGGTCACGTTATCCTTCCCAAGTGAGAAGTACTACTGTACTCTCACAAGGGAAGAATCTTGGAGGTTGCTTGGGAAGACATTTACAGAGAAGGGCCAAATGAATTGCTGGGTTGGATTCCAAGGAAAAGAAAATAATTGTGGCCCAGAAGAGTTTCTGGGAATGTATCTGTTTTGATTTGGTTTTGGATGTATGCATTTCAGGACCTAAATTACATTGGGGGTTTAGCTTATTTACACCAAATCCTATTGAAGTTTTCCATCCCGTTTTGCTATCTCTCCTCACAAAGTGCATTTTTGCCTCAAACAGCACAACTCTTTCTTAGTCCTCCTACCCAGTTCCTTGAGGAAATGAGTAGGCATGCAGCCCTGCTCACAAATTGGTGCCATAGTACTGAGATGGCCAGGGGATCATGTACCAAAACGTGCCCTCAAAAGGCAAATTTGTTGTGGTGCTTGGCAGATGGGAATCCTGGGAGTTGCTCCATATCTCATCTGTGTTAGTTTGAAAATTAGATGTAAAAGCTGTTTTGCTGTATAGACTCATCCATTGGAGGAACCTGTGTTTCCTTAAAGGAAAAGCTGAGTGGGCCCATGGATGTAGCTTTTCCAAGCACATTTGGTAAATATTGGACTTCATTCTCTCCTGTTTTAATCTCACTGAATATGTCTGCATTTTCTCACTTTTCATCATTTGTTTGGGGGATTAAAACTAAATGGATTCAGCCTTTGCAGTCATCTCCTTTCTCTTGTTACCATGAGTTTTGACTTCATCATAAAGTGTGAAGGGAGTGTAAATCAACAATGGGATCTTACCATTTTCTTTCTAAAATAGATGTTGTTTTGACATGTACTTCTACACTGTGGCTCAACGAGGGAAAAAAATAATGCCATATGCTTTCGAAGCAGCGTGCCGTCTGCTGCATGGCTTTCTGTTTTCTAATACAGGCACTTGCCATCATTGTCAGAAGTTAGCAGTTTGACAAGAAAACTAGTGTGCTAACTAATGCACTGAGCCCATCCTCAGTTTTCATCACCACCAGAAATTAACTTTCAAGATTAATGGAGTGGAGAGGGCTGGAATTCAAATCTCTTGTGGCATAATTATAATCCTTCCTAAAAATTCAATATATTTAATAAACTTTATTCCAAAGCAAAAGTCTTCTTTAAAGAGAATAGGATAAATCCCATGATTTTGGAGCCTGAGGAATCTAAAATGTTAATACTGGAATGTAGTGTTTTTAACTGTAAGTAGAGCTGGATGGGACAGGATGCTATAATGAGTCACAGCAGGAATGTGGATTAGAAACAGCCCTGTTATATGAAATGAAACACATCGTTTCACTTGGTTAAAGTTGTGACTTTCAATAAACAAACAACTGCATTTCAGAGAAGAAAGAACAGTGACAGGCTAAACATAACAACAGAATGTGTCCAAAGGGTGAAACATCACCTTGTTTCTTAACATGATCTTGTCATTCATTCATGCCTGCAGCTGCTTTCACAAAGACTGCCATAACTCCTTCCTCTTTGGCTGGCCCAATTTCAGCTATTTTTGAGTGTGCAAAATGTTTCCCCCTTTGAGTGCTTTAGCTCAAGCACTCAAAGGAGTGAAAATCACAAATCATCAAATAACCATGCAGAATTCCATTTCAAGATTTCAAGATCCAATTTGTATTTCTTGTCCATGGGCTTGCTTACTCAAGCTTACTCCATAAAGCCATCTTTCTCTTTCATACTTCTTTCCTCCTTCCACTTTTTATCGGGTTGGGATGGGTTGTTTTGCAGGAGTTTTTTGCTGTTGTTTTTACAGTTCCTCTCATAATTTCTGGTACAAGAAACTGCAGAACATCCTGCCGTTTGGAACATCCTTTTAAAATTTTGCTGCAATGTTTATTTTGATTTTAAAATAAGTTAAGCAGATTTTTTTCTGCTCACCATCTTAGCTCCTCTTTTGTTTAACTATTATTTATTATACCTCATCTTTGTAGTAGAGTAAAGCAATTTGTGACATAGGTTGTATAAAGGACACTCACAAAGTGAAGTTTTACTGTACACTCCTCTCTCCTCTCCCACAAAGAGTATCAGTATGTGTTTTAAATGAACAGTCAAAATTGAATCACAGGCAGCTCTGCTCTACAAAGGACAGTGATTCAATGTAATTCTAGATGCCTATTGAATCCTAATGTCTATGTGTCAGTACTCCATAGTGATGTCTTTTATAAATCAGTTTTCATTATTATATGTTGCTATTAAGACTACTATTAAAAAAGGGAGCAAGGATTCCTCAGATACATGTGTCTGTCTACTTTTTACACATAAAATGGCATTCATTCTTTTTCATATAGTAGGTAGCTTTTCTGATCATTTGCACTATATTGTTATTCAAATATAATAATATGTAATTCCGTGTCAATTAGATCTGACAGGCCCTCCACACGTGAATTTGTGACAACTGTCTTCCAAGCACTGGCAGTACACTGGGTCAACCAGTGCCCCTTGAAGCCACCTTGGAGGTGCAATTTCCCTAGGAAGCAGGAGAATAGGAATTAATGTTAAAATTTTTTTTTTTGGTTTAGTTCTTCACAATCTCCCATCACCATTGGCTTTTGCAACTGGCACTCTGTAAACAGTGGCTGGAAGGATTGTGATCACAATGCAGAGGTGCAGAGTAAAAACAAGGAAGGCTTTTAGAACTGCTATGAAAATACAAGAAGCAATCGGGATTACCTGTGCTGGTTTTCTGCCTTAGGAATTCAGCCAGCTTTGCCATGGCCTCTGTTTTCTCTGCTACAGATAAATAGAAGGAGTTCATTGCAGGTTGGGTTTTGTTCTCATCCAAAATGAAGGGCATCTGATGGCTTCTTCCTGAAGAATGATTCTGGTTTCATAGCTATATCTTAGAAGTATCTTATGGCAGCACTTCTAATATTAAATTTGAACTCCAGTTCAAAGATCTTTTTTAGAGTTTTACCATTTCACTAATTCATGGGAAACTGGAAAATACTTTTACTTCATTGTTACATGCATTTTCATATTTTGTACTTTAAAGACTTCTGAACATTATATTCTGAAGGCATTTTTTGCTATAAAATAGGGTAAAAATAGCTGCTTTTGCCTATCTTGGGCTATAAAGCTTTCATGCCAAAGACCATTTCCTTGGTCAGTTGATCCCTTCTAAGGACTGATCATCTACATGGAGGCACTTGAGGTGTTGCTATAAGTACAAATTATAATTGTTCTTATACAGTGCTCTATATGCAAAAGATTAGTGAAAAGGAGAAACCGAAGGTATCAAACAAATGCCATTGAAGGTTGTACTATGTCTGAAGAGCCCAAAGTGCAATTCAGAGAAGAGATTTTTTGTCTGAAATGTACATTTGCTGACCTGCCTTGCCTGTTGGATTATATTGCAGTTTTGTCAGGAAGCAGCTTTTTTCTCTTTCTTCTAATTCTTCTTCAATAGTCAGCTCACTGGAAGAACTCTTGCAGCTAGTGCTCCTGAAGTTTAATTTATGCCTTTTGAAATAGCTAAAACTTGTGAAGCTCTGTCACTGGGGGAAATCAGATTGAAATTTTCTCTTGAATAGTTGGATTATTATTGTAACCACTTAAAAGGTGACAGGATCTTCACCTCAGCCATTTTTTTTCCCTGAGAAGTGTTGGAAATGTCACCCAGTTAAACCTCAGATCAGAGCGTCATTTAAAAACATGTCTCATTAAACACTCAGCTCTTGTTATGACCCTGATGGATTAGTTGCTACTGAGTTTATGAAAAATGAAATGCATTACTTTTCCGAGAAGCTTTAACAATGTATTTTCCATTCTCATTTAGGATAGGAATGCCTGACACTTACTAAGCCGTTAGAATATGGCCTACGGCTCACCTAATTCAAAGGCCGGAGAATGAAGGAAAAAAGATGAGTGTGGAAAATAGACTTTTCTTTCCTTTCTTTTTTTAACAAGTAGCATTTGTCATGCTTTGCAGACTTTTGAAGGCAACACCAACTACGACACGCCTGAACTGCGGACTTTTGAACCCATATCGACACGATTCATACGTGTCTACCCTGAGAGAGCCACACACGGGGGACTGGGGCTGCGAATGGAGCTGCTGGGCTGTGAACTTGAAGGTAATTGCTCTGCTAGAAATGAATGCACTTTATTATTTTCATAAATACATTCTCTACTTGGTCTGCTGCTGAAGACTGCTGTGTCTGCACAGGCAGCACATCGGACTCTCACTTCCATGACTGCCATTAGTGCTGTTTCTTGGCCTCTTCAGTTCCTCTCTGCAACATTTGAATGTGCCCAAGGCACAATTATTATTCTTTTTCCTGTTCCTTTGTTGAATCACAGTGATATTCTCCACATGATTTTCCATTCCCTTAAGCAGCCTTATGATTATACTTTTGAGAATCATAGAGCTATTAGGAGAGAATAAAGACAGGAACTTAAATTTCATGTTACTATGATACAAACCTGGAGGAGATGTTTTCCGAGAATGCAGAGGGAGCTTTGCACTAAATATAGTAATTATGTCCCTCTATCCTTCAAAGGACCTGAAAGTCATACCACAAACTACGGTAGGCAAAGATCACTTGACTGGACAGTGTCTGTGGTGTTACTTTTGGGGGGTAAAGGGGCCCTCTTTGTTCTTTACTAGGCTCTAATTTTGCAAGAGTATGTAGGAGATGAAAGACCAGGAAAAGCAAAGTTTAGACATTTGTCCTTGGACTGTGACATGAAGTCCACTTTGATTTTTGTTATATAAACATAATTATTTAACTTCATAGATAACTACAGATAACACTATGTGAATTTAACAATTTTATCTGGTGGATGATGACACAGTGGTGAGGCTTATAAACCACACAGCTTAAAAATACAGAATAAAAAATCATATTATTTGGGGTTTCATATGACACCTCTTATAGAGGCAGCTGAACAGGCTACCAAGATGAATGGATACAACTGCTCTACCTCCATGTCTTTCTCACCTTTTCTCCCCCAAGAGGGAAGTGTGGGAGGCATTTTCTGTGAGAACTGATGAGTCCTGTGTTGTTTTTTTTAGTTAGTGATTGAATTGGTATGATTTTACTTGGCCCGGAAAGTGGGGAGGCTGGAAATACTTCTTAGTTCCCGCAGGAAGTCCTCATTTCCTGTGGGAATACTTAGTTCCTGCAGACTATTGTGCTATTTGCTCAGAAAAAAAGAAAACCCAGCACCTGCCTTGTGTAAACTCACAACCTCTGGGCAAAGCCCTTCAGCCACAGGGCTCCTGTAGCCACCCAGCCATCCAGGAGTGAGTCTGTGGACCACCTCACAAGAATATACTGCTCGGTGAGATGGAGGACTCTTTGCTTTTAGGCAGATTGAAATAGCAAGAACAGTTTTGTTTTTCCACTGGGACACATCTTTTCACATTTTTTTCCTTCTGCTGTGGTATAATTTCAATGTATGCTCACCTGTAGGTCATCCATGGACAGGTGAGGTCAATTCCCATTTGCCTGTGGGAGAAGCACAATAATGCTTAATGTTGTATAATTGCATCTTAAGGAGGGAGTTGAATGAAGTCACTTGAGATTTACTGACCAAGAAAAGAGTTGAGATGAGAAAAGAAGCATGGAGGTTGGCACAGGGAGGAGTAGAAATCAGCTCTCCAGCAAGGGCAAGTTTTGTGTGCTTGAAGCATCCCAAGGGGGCATATATGAAGTGATGGCAGAGATGTAGGCAAGCTTGAGGCTATACAGGGACACAAAGATCAAGATAAGAAACTTAACTGGATGTAGAAATCTAGAGGGATCCCCCAGAGGGGTTTTTATAGCAATGTGGGTAACAAATGTTCTGCATAATTCATAATAGGTACAGAACTGTTTCTTTAACTAGGGATAGATTGAACCTGTAAAGCATAGGTCAGGGTGCTAAAGAGGCATGTTTCATCCCATAATATAGCTGCTTCAAAAACTACCACCTCTCCTGACACTTTCAAGCCAAGAAGTCAGTGCATGTGATCTTCTGTGGCCAGGGGACGCTGAGGGCAGTAGAAGGGAAAAGAAGAATCTGCAAAAGACATACATTATTACATAGCCCATAATGAGTGAAAAAGATTGCTAATGAAAATAACAGCGAGTGAGAAGAGACAAAAGCCTGGATCACATTCCAGGAGTGCTTATCTTAAGCCAGGGAACTATACGTGCGGCATGGAACTTAAACTTAACCGTAGCACCGAGTCCCTGTGTTCTGGTTTTCCAGATGTGGTGTGCTTTGCAGATACTGGGCTATGTGTTTTCTGGCATCTTACACAAACCTGAAGCTTTTAACTGTAATAACAAGGTTCAGACTTTTACTGGTCAGGCAGCAGCTACCGGAAAGTCATCAGCAGTGAGAAGCAGGCAGGTGGCCGGGAGGGATGACTGACATCACTGATGTCTTATTTATTTATAACTTCAACAAAAAACAAAAGAAACGCCTTCCATGTGTCCTCATTGAGCACAAAGTGATTCCACATCACACTGCCTTCCTGCTGCTGTTACCAGAACGGTGCTCAGACATTTCCTCTCTTATGTGTGCTCTGCAGAGAGGTTTCTTCAGCAAAGCATCAGGAGCTGGAGAAGGTTACCACCTTGAGCATGCACCCCTCCTGCTCCTCTGCACAGGCCCACTCACTGGGACTTCAGAGAGCAATAAAATTACGGGATCTCTACCCCACACACAGTCCTCCAGGACTCTCATTCTGCCTTGCCAGGCTTTCACTATTCCTTGATAGGAACAACCAAGAGCTGTCAGCCAGTGAATTGACAGTCTGGGGCTTTGCTGCCCAGCTCTGCTCAGCCCTTGAGCTCAGCTATGCCTCAGTATATACACCATTCCAAAGAAGAACTAGGCCACTGGCAAAGTAGAGTCGCTTCAATCCTCAGACACAACACATGGTGCTCATCAGGATGTTACTCCTAGCTGCATGCTGGTTCTCCAGCACGTGTTTTAACTGAACAACTGGATTTTGTTTCAGCTCCAACTGCTGTCCCTACCGTTTCTGAAGGCAAGCCCGTGGATGAGTGTGATGACGACCAGGCAAACTGTCACAGTGGCACAGGTGATGACTACCAACTGACAGGTGCAGAAACCATCCTCATTCCATTGCAGCTTCATTGTAGCCCATATCCATCACCAGCTTAATGTTTGCACTGATTTAACCACTCAATATTAATGGACATTAGTATGCAGCTTGTATTGTTAGTGCTGTCAAAACATGGGCATCTGCCTTTTATATATGACAATACTTTTGATTGTTTTCTCAGCTATGTAATTTTTGAAGAAAATAATAGTGACTAGATGGAAGAGAGGGCAATTTTTCGAGCGATAATTGTGTCTAATCAAATCTTCTAATCAAACTTTCTCTTACTAAGAAGAAAAGCTGGGCAATACTCTTGAGATTCATTGTCTGAGATTGAAGAACTTGAAATATTGCTTGGTTTGCATATAGGCTTCCTACCTAAAACTTAGTATAGGACTCAAATCTCATCCCCAAACCTTTCCCAGAGAGAAACAAAACAGATTTGTTTCATCAAAGCACACTGTCACATACTCACACTGCCAGAAATATTTCCATGAGCTTCCCTGCATACACAGCATTACAGCCACAGAGGGGCTGATGTTCTCCAAGCTGCCATCACCAGCAGAAAAGTAGGAGGGGGAGATGCAACATAGATTGCATCTGAAATAGAGGAAGCTTGCTAGATTTCATATCCTCACACTTCTGCACAGAATCATTAGTTCTTCTAAGACAGCTGACACTGCACCTCTATGTTTTTGATCTCTTCTTGGAGGTCACTTGTTCCACAAATCTCTATGTCTGTTTGATTAGATCTATACATCTGCAGTAATTGAGCTTGTTTTTAAGTGCAGCGACACAAGTTATTTCATCACTGCTCCCTGATGTGCTTATCTAATACATGTTTATTGCTTCTTATATCCATGACATAAAATAGCATTAAAATCTGGCAATAGCTGTCCAAGAGGTCATTGGGTGAGCTTAGGTAAGAGATTGGCTTTTTGGAATGAGCCAAGTAGAACATGAGGCAACAGATACAAATGAAAGTGAAATTTCAATATCAAACCCTTTCTGAGCTTTGCCAATATCTCCTGTAATTGCATGTTGCGAATCATAAATTGAAAAAACAATTCTTGAGTGGAAAAGACAGTGCACGGTCACTGTCACTGCTTTTCAAATCAGTGTCTCAGATTAACCTTATTCTTTTTGAAAACAGCCATGAAGGGAGTCTGATAAAATAGTCTGTATTGTGTTAAGGTAGCTCAGAAAGCTTTCAATGTTACTAAACAATGTAATTTATTTATTTATTATTCAGAAAAGAAAGAGGCAGGTCAGGAAACACTACAGCTTCCTGCAGACCTCTACACTGTCTTGCAAAGCCCAATAGGTAGAGACATATTGCACATAGAGGAGGCTCTGCCAGGGAAAGCAGAGAGATCTATGCAAGTACCTTCCATGTTCATAGTCTCTGCACTTCAAGGAGCTCAGGACTCCATCCCACATGTCCCTTAGGGAACGTTTATTGAGCAGAAGAAAAACCTTCTGGCAGTTTCTGCAGGTTGTGCTTTAGGGGGCAAATTTCATAATCACTAAGACAAGGGAACAGCTGCCAACCTTCCTGAGCACCGTCTCTTCTAGGGAACTGAATGTTTTTCAGTATTAATACTGAAAATTACTGCATTGCCCTCCTACAGAAGTGCAGACACCTAAGTACAATTTATTATTACAACATCTAGAAATCCTAGGCAGTGCATGCCCACTTGTTCTGGACTTTGGAGAAATGCTGCATTGTACGTATGGCTTTACTTATAAATGCACAGTGAAATGCACAGAACTGATTTTACAAAAAAATTAATTGTAAACATTCTTTTCTTCCTCCAAACTGCATAGAAGGCAAGTGTGTAAGTCTGGTGGCCCATTAAGGATAGCAGGGCAGTGCAGAGGGGATTGCATGGGTGCCTTACCCCCTCTTACCCGTTCCCAGTGCTAGCGTGGCGCGCGCGCTCTCGTGGGCGCCACTGCAGAGTGGCTTCCCTGACAGCACTTGCACATATGTGAGTACCACAGAGAAGCCTCCCTTGCAATTAACTCTAATTGTGCTGTAGGCCAAATTCCTTCCTGCTCTATTTGGACCCCATACAGAGCTACTCTATTTGCGTGGTTTATAGCATTTCCCATCAGATCATTCTCACAAACATAAAGCTGATACAGCTTGGGCATTCATTCTCACTGGAAGTCATCATAGTCATCCTTTCTATAATGCTTTAAGCACTTTCTTGCTGGAGAAAAGAAAAACAGAAGTCATTGACTGGTAATCAGCACCCCACTGTGCATTTATAATTGTACCAATTTCCTTTTTGTTTCCTTATGAATATGAGGCTTCTTTAAAAAGTCAAGTATTTTAAAAATAGCCAATTAGTAAGCCTAGGAGAGGGCCATGACCCCACTCACCTCTTGTTTATCTGCATGAAGAAAAGGACAAAGGGGAAGTCCTTAATTCTTCCTTCACTTTGAGACAGAAGTGAAACCGACCTTAGACTAGATCCTAAAGTCTGGCAATTCCTATGCACCTCTCCTGTGAGCTGATCTCACAACACAGTTATGAAACTACTTACAGGGAGCCCCAGTTTTACCTCACATCCCTGGTATGAGAAACAGCAGGTCATGGGTAAATGAACAAAGTAGTGACTCTTAGGAGGTGTCATGAAGACCAGCTGCTCACTTCCCATGTGATTTGGAGCAAATCAGTGTCTATAAATCAAGGACAGTCACAGGGACATGGTGAAGATGATTTAGTTGGTGTTTGCAAAGACTCCAAAGATACACAGCTTTATTTAATGAAGAGTTCTTGTGGGGCTTTTTTGATAAAGGAAACCAGATTTTTAATGTCGTATTTTCATGCTTAAGCTTGCATGTTCAGTTACCTACATGTCTAATAAAGACAGTAATATTTCAGGTTTATATATAGGTTATTCCTAATGACTGCTGTGTCCTTTGTTGTGTCACATGTATCATGATATGCATAATTTCTTTTCCAGGTGGGACTACAGTGCTGAATACAGAAAAGCCAACAGTAATTGACAATACATTACAACCAGGTAAAAAAAATTCTTATTAAAACCACAATAAATTCCATACCCAAATTTCATGCCAGAGACAAAATAATGAATTGCAGCACTTCCTGACTTACCATTCCTTGAAGTCTCTGAAGTAAAGAAGCATCTGGTCTCTTAGCTCTGTTCAGTAAATATTTTATTCCTTTCATCCACATGTAGATACAGCAGAGAACAAGTATTCCTTCTGCATCAGCAAATGCCAAGTGCTGACAAAATTAAACTAACTTAATCACACAGTGCACTGTTTAAATGTGTCATGTCAGTGACACGAAGTGTGTTTGCAAACTCCAGGAAAACAAAAACAGCCACACAGGCCCACTCACTATTTATATCCATGGTTTTAGAAAACTAAGACAAGTAAAGTTTGCCAGTTTTTTCCACCAGGGAGCTGGCAGTTCTACAAAATTGTTTTCTAGCAAGTTTTCTTGAAATGGGGTTACATGAACTGCTACCATGTATTTGAAAAGGGAAAACCAAGTTGTCACTGGAAGCAGATCCTTGTTACTTAATACAATAGCTAGAAGCTTTTAAATTCCTTAGTTTGCTGCTTCCTCAGCTTTCATACCCTTTTTTTAATATCCTGTACAATTTACTGGGAGTGAGGGAGAGGATGGATTTGGGCAGAAAACCTGAACTCCAAAACCTATAAGCCCCGGTTAAAAATCCTTTGCATCAATAATTGTGGAGTGGTAAAGAGGTCAGTTTTCAGTTACTCCCATTTCCTCCATTAAAGCACAGTCAGGCACAGTCTTGCAAGTGATTTATTAACAGGGTGGGTAAATGTTTATCATTGTTTCCTCAACCATGTGACACAATCCACTCTTGCTTGAAGTGAAAGAAAGGGACTAATAATGCAAAAAAATTCCTAAAGGACACTTATGGTGTTGATCTGATTAAGAGATAGAGCTGACTTAGCTCAGATGTTGTTCCCAGTCTCAGCCTCTGCATTCAGATATTGCAGAGCCCAATGCTTTTACTCTCCTCAAAATTTGTCTCCAGGGTCACTCAATTGGCTAAGTCAGCATACACTATTTTTACCTCTGCCCTGCTTTATGAGCAGAGGCAAATCGTGGAGCACCAGTGCAATGAGAAACACAACAGTGAGCCAGTCCCCCCTGTTGGGACACCTCTCCACCCTCCTCTTCACAGTCAGTGCTGCTGAAGGGCTGGATGGCTGCTGCTGATCTCACAGTTCTGCAAAGGGGTTGGGAATGCTGAGGAAGAAAAGATTCTGTGCAGCAGATTTAGAGCAAAGCATTTTAATTTTTATGTCTGAAATTATCTGTTAAGTTTCTATTTTGATGAGATTAAGGATTTTTTACGTTTTTTAACTATCTTCTTGCATTTAAACAAATTGCAAATTTAGAAAGTGCCTCTGTGCAGTGCAGTTTCACTCCCTCCCGAGCAGAGGCAGCTGCTTTGCAGTTTGTGTTCAATCCCCTTGGCTTGGGCGGGACTCTCCAGTAACAGATTGACTGTTGCTACCAGAGATTAAGATATCCTTATTTTCTCTCCTTACTTCCCTCCTGCACCACCTTTGCTTACTCTGCAATGTGCCAAGTTTTTTCTCTATTAAAAGAGTTTCTGAGGCTCTGTTCAGAGCATGCCAATGTTACTTCCCTGCATTGTGCTTGTAGGAACCATTTCCTTCCGGGGAATAAGGTGCGAGTTCACATCCCAAACTCCAGGCTCCCACATGGCAGCACATTACAAAGATCATAGATAGAGATCAGCCAGACGCTAATAAATAAGAATAAGGGTTCCAGAATTTCCAGTTTAAGATGTAAAGGTTTCCAGCTGCCTCATAATCCCTCACTGAAAACCAGCCAAAAACTCCCAAAAACGGGCAGACAGAAATTTCCCTCAGCATGGGGAAACCCCTCCTGGCCTGGAGGTGGTATAAGCATTTCCCTCTGCTGGATGGACATGGCTGGACCCGAGTGCCACAGGGAGCACAAGGAGCAGGGGCCGTGCAGCCAGGAGTGAGTCTGCTCTGCCAGCCACAAATAATGCAGTTTAAACTGTCCTTGAAGTTCCAGGGCTGCTTGGGGGCCCCTGGCTCTCTCCTGCCTGAGGATAAGTGCACTCTTACAACTCTTCTCAAGCTGAACAAGGTAGGAATTTAACACATCAAGGACTGAACCTTCAGCTTTGGCCTTAATTTTAGGCCTTAAACCAGGCCTAAAATTCCCTTTAAGGCCTGGTTTACCTTAGGATGCTAATGCACCATGAGGTAAATGATGAACTCCGAGCCAAGAAGCTCTTCCAGATCAGTTGCAGTTTGCAGGCTCCAGCGGGTGACCCTGCATCAGTGGTGGCCACAGCAGCTTGTGCCACAGTGAATGGGGACAGAGATTGACCAGCCCTCTCAGAAGCAGCACCTGCCATGGCACACGTACTCTGCAGTAGGTGCCAGCACCACGTACTGCTGTCCTTCTGCCTGCATTCCAGCCTGCAAATATCCCTAATCTTGTTATCCAGACTAACATGCTTGTGTGTGTCAAACCCGAGATTATCCTATTCCAACCAGCTTTCATACACTATGGAAACAGTTAAGAGCAAATAGCTGGAAAGCCTCTGTGTATAAACAAGCTGTTCCATCAAGGACTCGTTTACATTTCATTTCAAGGGGACTGAATTGAAGGAATATAAAAATAATCATGATTTCAAAATGCTAAAAATGTTTAAAAGTTTGGATTTTTTTTTTTTTTTTTTTTTTGAGAGAGGATCTACTTTCCTCCTCAGACTTAAAAAGATGCCTTTTACAAATCCATCTGCCAAGGTAAATACCTCAGTTCTCAGCCCTAAGACTTTCTAACATCTAGTCATTTTTGAACACATCTTTTTCAATTCTAAAGGACTATTTGAAATGCTTGTCTCTTAGCTATTTACATACAGAGCAAGCTGTTCATTTACATTACATGCTCTCAGTGTGTAATCTGAGTCCTTTGTAAAGCAGACTGTTCTGAGAAGTACCTTGTTTTTCACACATGTAATAGCTATGTCAGAAAAATATAACTAAAAAATCCTGAAGTTAAAGTCTCTGCTAAGAAATAATTTAAAGATAGAATAGGTCTGATTCTCATTTATGCTGGAGCAACTTTGTATCACTAAAGGGTTATTAAGGCTGTTAAGTTATCATTTACTATCATTTAAGGTAATTCTATGCTACCAGCATAAATGGTATAAAAAGGTGAAATGCAAATACAAATCAGACCGAATATACTACTTTGAAGTGGTCCAAATTATGTTTGTAATTTCCTATTTTAATGTTGATTTACCCTTTGGCAAGAGCATTTTAGAGATCACTTTCATATCATCTTTAATGCCATCATGTTCTTCTTGCCTCTTGTTGGAGGAGTTCTAAAAATATGTCAAAGTCTGTGGGCCACAAAAGATTAATGGACTCGCAAGAAACTCACTCAACTAGATTTTCAAATTACTTTCTTGTTCATGTGCAGTAATGGTCCCAGCTGTGAGCAAGATGTGGTCAAAAAATACAGCTGTTGGTTATTCTTTGAGAGGATAAATCTGTTTTAATTCAGTATCACGTACCCTACATTTTGAAAAAGGCATGTGGGATTTCGTCACACCTTCCTCTCAGATTCTCATCTGAGCTGGTGCTATTTGATTACATAATAGCTGGTTTTCTTTGTCCTCTCAATACACACAAACTCAGAGATCAATCACCTATTGGCAGGAGAATTATCCTAGCCTGGGAATGGGCCAGCAATGCAGAGGGAGCCCAACAATTGCTACTCGTCCCTAGTTTCCTTCCTTCCACCAGAGTTGCCAAGCTATAGTTCAAGGACAAAGAAGAGGACAGATTGCCTGTAGCTTGCTGTGAGCTACTGTATCAGCCCCCTGGGACCTTTAACAGAAGGGCTGAACTAGCCTGTCTTTTCTGGGGCAGATCCATTGTCCATTCTGAACCATAATGAACCTATCCTGATGCTACAAGTGTCCATTATTAATTGGCTAGCAGGCCTATTTTTCCTTTTTTATGAGTCCCTGGGAGAAGCACTGGAAGAGAAATAAGAATAGGCAATAAGAGATGGCATGTTTAAGAAGCTCATAAAATAAGAGCACTCTGAAATGCATTGCCTTTGACCTTCAATCCCATTGCTGTGATTGTCTAAGGAATATAGTAACACAATAACTTTTGAGAAAACAATAGGAACCTAGCAAGAAACAGCTAACTGCGTGCAGGTTACTGGTCAAATTCTCCTCAGTTTCAGTGGATTCTACTTCTGCATGGAAGACAAGTTTATTTTTATGCTACACCATGCTGTCTCTGAGTCTGAAGCCAAGGAATACAGGCATGGCCAAAGCATATCAGACTTAGGCTCTTTGCCAATTTCCTGGACTATATATTTCAAATGAAAGTATAAGAAAGTATTTATTGGATGGAGCTGTGAAATTTAGCTCTGTTTTGAAACTCTCCTTCTGATCCCAGTGTTCAGAACTGTCATTAGAGCATGAAGTAAAAGGCTTTTGTCACTTCCTGTACTTTAGAATTAGTAATTAAATTCTGGATGTTTTCCTTGTCCATGTGAGTATCCAGTTCTCTTTGAATTGTGTTCAATCTTAGCAGCATTCAAGGGAGCAAGCACCACTCACATCATATGAGAATTTTTGTCCTTTGATCCACGTTGAGCTTCACTGGGTATCTCACATTACTTAGGCTGTGAAATGGAGAAACCAGAATATTGTTCTGTTCTGAGTCTCTGGATTCATCATTCATTTACATACTTCTCCTATGTATTCTGCTATTTATTTTTATTCAGAGTTGAACAATACCAGTCCTGTCTTTGTGCTATGCACTCATTTATGCTGTGTGGTATCTTCAGATGGATGTGATCTATCTACCACTGTTCTCCTTTCTTGTGGTTTGAATACCACACAGGCTATCATTACTTTGCGTGATATAATCCTTTGGGATTAATAAGATTAATTTTGTTCTACATTTTCTAAAACCTTTTCTGAAGTTCTGTCTCATGGCTCTGATGTCAAAGCCATGCAATATAGCTCTCCCTAGGCCTCCTTGACAATGAAAGGCTATTTGTCACAATCTTAAAACTCTTTAATTCATTCCAATGTCACTTTTAAAAGCCCCCTTGATTTTCAGATGTCCCCTTTTGGGCAAGATGTCTTTGATCATGGCCCCATTGTCTAGAAAAAAATACCTAATACACTGACGAAAGAGCCGTAATTCCAGGATTGCCTTTCTGCACTCATATTCATAGACTGAGTTCTGCTTCTTCAACATTTTGAGCCCAAAGAGAGATTATTCACCACAATCTGCTTTTTTCCTAGAAAGGGCTAGGGTGCTACAGGAAACATCTTTCCTCCACATTGAATTCCTGTGCCAGACATTGTCTGTTGAATTCATTTGTTCCCAGCTAGGACACTGCATTCGTGACAATGTGGAGTAGACCCCTCTGGAGGCCACCAGGAGAGAGGGGGGAGGCAGAAGAGATGGAGAGGATGAAAGAAAGGAGTGAAGAATGAGGGCTCAGTGCAGAGAGACACCACATCACCGCCGAGGCACTGACAGGCAGAGAGAGGGGCAGGAGCTGCCATAGGCTCAGATGTCTCTGCTGACAGAATGAAATTTTCTAGGGGCCAGAGGGGAGAGGGCACAGTGGCCACAATGCAGGAATCCAGTGAGTTGAGCAAAAACTGTGTCTGGGAGCAAGGGCCTGCCAAACAAGGACACAGCAGGCAAGGAGAGAATGATAGATGAACCCTTTTTATATCCATTCTGTCTCAACCTACTCACCTGAGGTTTTGTGTTGTTAAAATTATTATTCTAGTTTACCTTCCATTAAAATCTGGGTTGTGAGTTCAAAAGCTTTACCAGTCTTCCCTGGCAGCTCAGTACATGCAGGAGGTCTTTGCCTCTTCAGACTGGAAGAGCTCCACCTCAAAGGTCTGGCCAACTGCAGGTCTCAACACACTTCCCATATTTCTCATTATTTTCCCACAATAAACAAGCACATTCTAAGAGTTGCATTACCTTTCCTGGCTTTTTTTATTAATAATGGGCAAGGAACACAATTCTTCCCCCAGAGCTGATATTGATGGAAGCATAGAGTCCTTTGTTCTTAGTTCATACTTGCACAAAACATCTCATTAAAGTAAACCTAAGTTATTCCTTTAATAAGGCGTGAGTCATGCCTGAGAAAATACTCCAAGATTTGGTCACATTGCTGTTGGGAGGGTATTGCTCTACTGGGAGTTGTCACTGCTCAAGGTGAGATAAAAGTTCATACCAATGGGGTAGGAACCAAATGCTCAAAAGATTTCAAACTGCTTCTGAAAAGAAGAAATGCAAAGGATTTATATGCTATCTTTGTATAATCTTTCCATTGAAATTCCTAGTTCTATTGAAGAAAATAGGCTACTATGTATTAAACCTTTGGGCAGAATTGAAAAGAAGCTGAAAACAAGATATGATCTCATCCTGACCATAATACCAGACTTCCCTTATTTTACGCAGAGCTTGTTTTGAAGCTTGAGTTCATTTGGCAATCAGCCACATTTGTCCCTTTTCCCTCTCAATTTGTCCATTTCAATGCTGCCATCTTGTGGGCCTACTTAACTGTCTGGCAGATGCTGAAAAAAGTTCCTATTGAAGCCAAGAACTGTAGACTTCACCAGAAATCCTTTCCTGCCAGGGACATTCCATTAATGTTTTTTGTTGTTCTTATTTTTTTCCAAATCTCATTGAGAGTTGCAAATTGTGGCACCATTACGGTGCAGAGATATTGACAACCAGAAAATACATCTGATAAGTAAGCCAGAGCTTTCTTTATGAGTCTTCTGTGCTGCAACGTGGTTATCAGATAATGTGGGCAAATCAGAAGAATTAATCTAACCACAGGAAAAAAAAATCCCATCATATGGGTCATAAAGAGACAGGAAGCAACCACATCTTTTACAAAAAATAGTGCTTTTTCATATGTTTCCCAGGAGGGCTGTTCTTGCTATGTCTTGTCAGAGTCTCAGAAAGGAATGGTTCTGTTAATGGTCAAATGCATGCATTTGTGCTGATGTACAAAATCCGAATTATGAAATTAATAATCACATTTCATCTCCCCCTTTTCCACCTTTTCTTGCAGAGCCGCCGCTATACAACTGTGCCTTTGGCTGGGGATCCCAAAAGACTTTGTGCCACTGGGAGCATGACAACCAGGTGGATTTAAGGTGGGCAATCCTGACCAGCAAAACCGGGCCGATTCAAGACCACTCAGGTAATCATGAGTTCATGATGTAGCTGCTTTACACGGGATGAGATTGTTCTTTTCAATACCAATGTTTTCCAAAATCACAGGAGAGTGAATTATACCTAAAATACTTAAAGTCACAAAGATGGTTCTCTAGTAAACCTAATCCATTTCTGGTAATCACAACTGACTTTAATTGTCCTTTCTGTTGGGGAATAAAGATTGCTTCTTCTCAGGAACTAAAGATATTCCCTTCCTCTGGCTTGCCTTTGGGTAATCATCACCTGGGGTAGGAAAAAATCTGAATTACCAAATATTTTGCAAATATCACTGACCAACTAATACAGTCAGTCAGTTAATAACCTCACATTATTCCTGTTTGTAGTTACAGGGACTACCCACCACAGGAAAGTGTTGTATGTAAGTGAAGCTTCCCAGATGGGTGTGTTACCACACCCCTCTCCTTTCCAGCAGGAGTTGGAGATTATGACCATCCTCTGCTCACAAACAGTTTTTCAAGAAATATCACGCTGGGGAATTGATTGGTTTGTTTTGCAGTAACTAACTCATAGCTCAGCATAATTAGGCAATAAATTTGCTGCAGGCTAGTGGAGAAGGGAGGGCAGTGTGTGACCTGCACAGCCTCTTACTTCAGTGTTCTCGCTTGCATACGTGCAGATTAATCAAATGGGTTGAGCTGAATCCCCCTTCCCACTTCTGCTACCCTTTGCTTAATGAGAATGACAAGGAAATTAGACAAAATTGGACTTTTTAAATTCTGAGACACTTTCAATTGAATCTTAAGACAAGTACAGTAGTTTCAGGGGAAAAAAAAACTTGTAATACTTTGACTATAAATGGCATTGTACAAATAAATGGCATCAAATTAACTAAATGCAGTTAGCTGAAGTGAAGGCTGTAATGGTGGAAAAATTGATGTAGAGTAAAGTGAAATGGCTCAGTAGGATCTGACATTGAAAGGAGGTTAAAAGCTATGTTAGCCAGAGACTGACAAAATCTAAAAGGCATGCATAAGTAAAGCTCTAATTAAGACAATGAAGACAGAGTTCCTGACCTGGCACTGCAATAATATTCTGAAAATGAGAGCTATCTGCACTTTGCTATCAAGAATTATAGAGAAAGAACCTGTCTTCAAACAGGACATGAAGAAATTATATTCTTCAAATGAGATTTTGTTGTTTCCAATGGGCCCTGCTAGTACAGAAAACCTATTTGTTCCATGAGCTGTAGCTTTAGTAAATCTTAAAGGCAACCCCTTTTTCTTCTACTGCACTTTCAATATTTTCCAAAATTCTCCTTGGACTCTAAGAGCACCTTCACCTGCCAGGTTGGTGCCCTGCCTGCCAGCAGGCACAGAGTGGGTGTGAACGCAGACCATGAGCAGTCTGAATGACACTGATGTCCCAAACAAACCCTCAGCTGCACAAGACCACCCTATGTACTGGGAGAACCACAGTGAGCAACTCCCAGGCATATCTTTCTTTCAGACACATGTGTAAAGCTGAAAAAATACACAGAAGTAATCTTCAACAGCAATTGCTTGTAGACAGCAAGTACACTGCATGTCACTTCAAATTATATATCTTGTGATGAAATCTGGCCAGTGTTAGGTCTTCCAACTCAGACAGCCATCCTAATGCTGTGATTATTTTCCTTTTTTCTTCCCTGTGGATTTCCCCATTCTTTGATGAGATTTGCACATTGTGCTGCTCAGAAGCAAAGTTAGTTGGAAGGAATGTATAGACATAAGCATTCCTGCTTAAGAAGCTGGACAAGATGTTACTGCAGAAAGACAGGGGAAAAAAAAGCTTATTTTTTTTTTTTACCATATAACATCATCTTCTCCTATACAATTCTTCAGCATGCATATTGGGCAGGATACCTCTACTGCTCACAGAAAGATCCAAACAAAAGAGCACACCCTTGTCTCATGTTAGAAGAAATATGTTCCTTTCTTATTTATTAGGTCTAGCCATTGGGTTTAACCCACTCATCTTCATTCCTGGTTCCCATCTCACTACTCTGTCCTTCTTATGCTTACCAGAGTAGCAATGCTCATCTTCCTGTCCTCATTGCTGCAGGACTATACCATTGCAATCCAATTATATACTATTTCACATGAAATTCAAGGACGTTATGTATAGGCAAAGACCAATGCTGACAAAACAGCACCCTTCCAAAACATCCTCTTTTTTCTTTCCTCTTTTTACTTTTCTTTCTTTCGAGTGTTGGCATAAACATTGATATGTATACTTATTTCAGCAATACTCGATAAATAGTATTTTTTATTATTACTTTTATCCTTCCTACTCTCAATAGGGTGATGTCAATAAATGCTGACTCCATCCTTTTGTGTGAGTGCATTGCACATGCAATCTATTCTTACACACACCAGGATGAGCTTTGTGTTTTTCTACCATGACTCTCTGCAAAGACGCTGTTCAAAAGCTGACTGGAATGGATGTGTGGCTGATGTAATTCAGAAGCATATCTCTGTAGTCAGTATCTTACTTAGCAATTTTCTGTTACCAAACTAATCACACTCCCACATGCTTCTCTCTCAGCATGATTAAGAAAGTAAGTTTCCAAGTTAAGGGTATTAGGTGTTCAGATTTCAACGAATATAAATCCAATATGCCCTTGAGAGAGTACCAGCTATAATCTTACTCTTTCAGGAAAGGGCTCACAAATATATAGAGCCAAACACATTGTTTCAAAAATCAAGGGCATCATTCTGACACCATCTGTGACAATGCTCAGCCTCTATTTGGGAACATGCTTTAAATCTCAGTTCCTGATCTCTGCCCATGGCTGTTCAAAGCCATTTCACCCTTCAGCGTTCTTCCCATTCTAATCTTGCCCCTTGAGCACAGATTACTTCAAACAGAATTTTTTTAATAGCTCTTTGCACAATTAACATAGAGTAGGCCCCAGGGATTTCTTTCTAGACTGCTGAACCAGGGATGGCTGTTTTCAGGAGGTGCACACTGACTAATGAAGTACATAATGCTGTCTCACCAAACATGCTTGTGCCTCCTTCCCTTAACAAAAGCAAATGCCATGTGTGTTTCATGTGGTAACCACGTTGTTAGGGTTCACTCTTGGCACAAAACATCGCAGTAAACAGCAGAGGAGATGGCCAGAAGAAAGTGTAGAAAAACAGAATTGCTTGGGTTGGACAGAATCTTTAAAGGTCATCTACTCCAACCTCCCTGAAGTGACCAGGGACATCTTCAAGCCTGACCTTGAATGCTTCTGGAGATGGTGTGTCTTCTTCCTCTCTGGACAACCTGTGTCAATGATTCACCACCCACCAAATTTCTTCCTCATATCTAGTCTGAATCTACTCTCTTTTAGTTTAAAACAATTACCCTCTAGGCTGTCACTATGGGCCCTATTCAAAAGTTTGTCCTCATCTTTGTTGTAAGTCCCCTTTAGTGGCTGAAAGGCTGCAATAAGGTCTCCCCAGAGCCTCCTCTTCTCCAAGCTGGATAACCTCAACTCTCAGCCTGTCCTCATAGGAGAGGTACTCCAGCCCTCTGATCAGTTTTGTGACCCTTTTCTCAAAGCATATCAGCTTTCCTAGAGCTCCCAAAACAACGCACTCTCGTTTGTGATCCATCAGCATGGAAAGAAAGCAAAAGATATGGGGCGGTCAGGGATGCTTACGCTGACAAAGAAAATTAAAGTTGGTGGCAATTCTTAACACAGTCCTTCTGTCACAGTAGGAGATGGCAACTTCATTTACTCACAAGCTGATGAAAGCCAGAAAGGCAAAGTCGCCCGGCTGCTGAGCCCCGTGATCTACTCTCAGAACTCTGCCCACTGCATGACGTTCTGGTACCACATGTCCGGCGCGCACGTCGGCACGCTCAAGATCAAACTGCGCTACCAAAAGCCGGACGAATATGACCAGGTGCTGTGGACCCTGAGCGGGCACCAGGCAAACTACTGGAAGGAAGGACGTGTTCTTCTTCACAAGTCTGTGAAACACTACCAGGTGAGCTTGGCTGTCCTCGCTGAGCGACACGGCCAAGGCCAGCAACACCCTGCTGGTGGTGTTTTATACACCGCAGTAAAAGATGTTGCTGAAGGATTTATGCAGACAATATTGCACCTACAGATAAGCTACGCTTGCTGTGACTAATAATAGTGAAATATTTCATGGTATCTCAGATTACTGTGATACAAGCACTTTCTTATTAGAGGCCAAATAAATACTTTATATATCATTTATCATCAGTCACAAAACTGTCTCTTTGTCACAGTTTTGCTGATGTAAAAGTCTTTCATAAAGTCGTGTCAGTACATAATTTACATTTACCTGTATAAGTTCATAAAAGCAATGCAGATTTTCAGGCCACAATTGAAGCACAAGTGTGACATCAAGTGAAGATGTGCGTTAACAACTAATTAAGAAATCCTGACTGCTGCAGTTGTATGCTAACATGAAAACAATGTGAACACTATCTTGTTTTTCCAGGTGGTTATTGAGGGAGAAATAGGAAAAGGAACCGGAGGAATTGCTGTGGATGATATTAAAATTGACAATCACATAGCACAAGAGGATTGCCGAAGTAAGTGTGACTTGCAAGAACATAGAGAGTTCTCATCCAAAATATTGTTAATTTTGTTTTGATAGCTGGTTTTATCTGTGAGAAAGGGATAGATAATTATTAGCTATGTTTCCACTGAAAATATCCTGATTCACCCCATAGCTTTATTCATAGTAAGTGCCACTGGTGTCACCTTGGTATGGCAGCAGTTTGGATCAGAATTGGCATCCTACTGACAAGGGTCACAGCATATTCAAAATTTCATGTCTCTCCCTGCATTCCATATTGCTGCCCTTTTTAAATTTCTCTGCTTTACCTATTGCAGGACCCTGTTTTACCTCATGTACAAAATCCAATTTTATTTCTTCGCCCTTTTTAGACCACTTACTACAAAGCTTTCTTAATTTTTCTTAAAGGGCCATATCAAGCCCTTACAGGATAAGCAGATAGGGTGAAAAGGCCCCTGCTCTGTCCTCTGCTGTCCTGTCATTCTGAGTTTGCTGTGGCTCATTTGCTGTAGTCGTCAGCTCCCAGACATGTGGGACACAAAGCAACGTTAGGACATGGCCTTTCCATATCTATGCCAGGCTATTCCTGTGATGCTCTTTGAGCCCTTTTATTCCTGGCCAGTTATTTATTCCAGCCCTTGAGTTATTCCAGTCACTGCTGATCATATGCACATTGCATACTGCACGTAATTTGGCAGCAGCAGCCCCAGATAAACACAAGCAACAGAACACTGTCCTTCATAGTGGAGATGAAGCAATTACTTTTATATAAAAGAGGGAATAGAAATGAGAACTCTTAGCATTAAGAAGATAAATTTATTCTGTGTGAGTTAACAATACAACTAAGGGCAATAATAGAGGGTGTTCCTCACCTTTTGTAGCTAACATCCCTTTTAGGGTAACATGACAGTCTTCAGCTACATGGTAATTTCACTGCAGGATGAGGAAAAAAATCTCTTTTTACCACGTGGTCCAACCCCTGGGGTTTATCAAATGCCACCAGAGTGGCAGTTGGCAGGAAAGGGAGGCAGGATGCCCTGCTTAGTCCTCCTGCAGTGTCCCCAGTGCCAAGAGAGGTGCTGAGACCACAGTGTCTGCATTTAATTGACTCCAGCATAAGAAAGGAAAATAACTTCTTTCCTGCCTCCGTGTTTTGGTTGTTCAAACCAAATGTTGAGCAAAGATTTGTGCCTCAGGGAGCTAAACCCAAAAGCTCAGTCTGAAATCCAAACACAAGTGGTCTCGCTGCAGCCAGTGAAACTATTCTTGTGATTAACTATGCCTATGCTGATGAAGTGTTATGGAATTGGGCTCCAAAATTGTAAATACAGTGAACGAGATGCTAATTCATCACACTGATTTCTCTTTCCCAGTCATGGAAAACCCCTGCTGATAACTAAAACTGTGCCAAGACTGGGCGGAGGGGAGTTTTTTAATCTTTTTTTTTTTCTCCATTAATTTTCAGAGCCCATTATAATGAACAGCTCTGTCAAGCCGCCATAATGATGCTCTGACACAGGAAAATCTGCTATACCATTATTGCCAGCATGATAGTCAATCAGTGTTTGTAACCCTAATAATCAATGTCAATTCTTTTGCTTCATTAGAATCAACTGATGTGGAGAATGAAATAGATGAAGAAGAAGACCCAGAAAGTAATCAAACAGGTAAAATTTGCGTTATTTCTTAAAAGGGAATGAATTTTAATGTGTATTTTAATGTGAATTTTTGCATTCTATTTATTTATTTATAGATTTGTTCTCTAACTGCATATTGTATTAGGGTGTTACGATTTTTCTGGATGAGATGATAAGAAGACTTACATTTATTTGAAGGTTGAAATAGTTTTATTCTTCCATGTCATATGAACTTTTGTCCTTTTTATTATCTTTGCTTATATCAAGCATTTCAAATTTCATATACCTAATTTGTTAGATTACATTCATATATATGCAAGCACATTATAGCCCCTCAATATTTTGTTACCTAGAAGGCTTGTCCACTGCTGAAGAAAGCACTATCATTATATCTTACAATTTATGACTTGCACTGTGCCTCAGTAATTAGGTTCAAAACTCTTCAGGTTAAATGTTTCACAGACCTAGCTGAAAATGCCATTTTATGACCAGTCTAGCAAAGCATTATCACTTCCAATTATGATAACGGTAAATGGATCATTAAATGGATCATAATTGTCATATTGTTCCAATAATAAAATATACTTGCATTTTTCAGGCAATGAGCTTAATTTTTTTCTGTTGCAGTCAACAGGATTGCTATCATTGATTTCAGTGAAAGAGAGTGAGTTTGTCCAAAAAGACTTTTTGGCTTTTCCAGCAACAGTTACAGGGTTTGCTGCTTTTGGATCATTTTCATAAACTAAAAAAGTCCAGGGAAAACATTATGACACCCAGTGAATGTTTTACACAAGAGGGCAGAGTGCTCTTCTGTGTCAGTTCTGCCACTATTTGCACTTCAAGATCCAACCTAAAGTCACTGAAGCAGAAATAAAATGTCTGGATATTCCCAACTGATTTCTAAGGCTCTAACTTCTCACACTGAGCTGACTAGGATTTGATTAACATTTTTGAGCTATACACTGCAACATGGCAAAATATAATTAAAAGGCCTCCTTATTCACTCCCAAGACTCCCACTTAATCCAAGGCAGAACCACAGCTCTACTAACAGGCAGCAGATTTAAAGATTGGAGAACAGTCTGGAAAAAGTCCACAGCTATTTGGGCCACATTACAGTTTTCAGCTATTTATGATCACCTTGCAGAAGCTCGGTTTTAAAATTATGTAAAAAACTTACGTTAAAAAAATTGATGGTCTTCTCAAAATTTCCAAGTCATTAAACAAAGTTCTCACTGGGATCAGTTCTGAAAATTTTGCAATTCTTTATTCAATTTCAGGGTTTACACCTCCATACCGTAGCACAGGTGACGACTATGATGACAACATCTCCAGGAAGCCAGGCAATGTCCTGAAGACCCTAGATCCAATCCTCATTACCATCATAGCCATGAGTGCACTCGGGGTGCTTCTAGGAGCCATCTGTGGAGTTGTGCTGTACTGTGCCTGTTGGCACAACGGGATGTCGGAGAGGAACTTGTCTGCACTGGAGAATTATAACTTTGAGCTGGTGGATGGTGTAAAACTGAAAAAAGATAAACTAAACACACAGAATTCATACTCAGAAGCATGAAGGTGTAAAGCAACTGGAGAAGTCAGCGAGTCGGGATGGAAGGACATAGCTCGGTCGTGCTGGGGAACTGTTGATCTTTTACTGTACAGGCTGAAAAGTGCATTGATGACACTGAGCCAAGCTTATCTCAGGAGCTTCAATGAGTGTGTAACCGATGAACATGGACAACAATCTGTGTTAACAACCTGAATCATGTACAGTCTGCTTTTTCTGTTGGTTTTATTTGAAATAATCGAATGCTGGTGTTGAGACCAAGTATGATTGACTTATAGTTCATTTTGTCTTTCTTTCTCTCCCTCTCTTCTGTTTTCCGTTAATGGGTAATTTTGTTTTTACTGTGCAAAATCCAAGATGCTGTCACAAAATGTATTCAGTGGGGTCCTTTGGATGGACATGCTGTCTGTAGCTCAGTGCCCAGAAACTATTGGAGTAACAGCAATTTAGTGGACTTCTGCACCTGTATTTGTGTATAATTGCTCGTGTTGTGCATAGGCAAAGAAGGGTTAGGATGTTTTTGAAAGTACTGCTGCATCAGTACCGGTATAGCGTGTCAGCTCTGTTTACGAAGCAATACTGTCAAATTTTATTGATGTTTTTCAGTGTTGTACTAAATTTTGTGCTTGTGAACTCCATAAAAGAGTATGTGCCATCATCAGACACAACTGGTAACCAAGTGTACTGCCTAAAAACTAAACAAAAAAAGTCCTTGGCACTGGCTAGTGTATGTCCTCTCAAGTGCCTTTTTGTTTGTACTGCTTCTCATTGTGTTAACATTAACTACAGCTTCTCTGCAGTTACGCCCTTGTCTTTAATCACATTCTGATGGCTCACTGACTAAAAGAAAAGTATATTTTAGTGTAAGAAAACAGCCTCAGCCAAGGCAAGGGCTAATCAGATTTGACAACCTGGCTTGATTGTTCTGCTTTCTGTATTTCAACTTCATGTCTCTTGACCCTTTTGTATAAAGCTGCAATATCCCCTTTTATTGTTCTTTCATATAGAATGTATTTTCAAATGTAAAATCTTTCTCCCTTTCTCTTCTCTTTCTCTCTCTCTTTGTCTCTCTGAGTAGGTTTCATAAGCATTTGCCATTGCCAAGGAAAGAAAACTTCAGCTTTAACTTGCTGGTAATGGCAAAGGATTTTATTAGAGTTTGTGTTAAAAAATAAGGGAAAATTCTTAACTTTATCCTCCAAAGTCGAACTTTGGGTTTCTTCTTAACAGCATAAAGTGACAGTATCTTTTTTCCTGATGTCATGAAACATGTCTTTTATCCTGAACAGCTTGCCTGTTAATTACACTGGGGAAAATGCTTCCCTTACAGAAAAGTTTGCCTTTAAAACGAGAAACTTTCCTCTTCTTGCCCCTACCTGAACTCCAGAGTTCTGTTCTCTCAGTAACCGTGTATTTTCATGCTAATCAATGCTAATTGGGCTGACGAGTGTGTACTGAGGGCAGAATGAAATCCCACAATGCATGTAGGGTATGTTCTTACCATCATGTTATATCCAATTGGCATTTCATACCAGGAGGTTTCTGTTTGACCACAAGTGCAGGCAGTGACCAATGCAGTGAACTGAGTACTCTAAGCTGTAGGAAAAATGTGCTTGACAATGATGGGGCAATTTTTAAAAATATTTTAGGGCAAATACTATTGGTCAAATAATATTCAACAGCCTATGCAGCTGGTCCAACAGGGTAAAAAGAAACAAGAGCATGTTTCCCACAGGGGTCTGTACAAGAAAGTGAGAGAGCAGAGGGGTCCCTCCCCTCCTGCAAGTGCAAGGAGAGCCCCTGGGTTTCTGCAGTGACCTGCACAGAGCACAGCCATAACTGGGGGGCAGCATCAGCCTTCCCCTGGGTATCCACCAACCAGCAGAGAAAACCAGTGCCAGCGTGGGGAAAGGAACATCCTACCAAGTGCTGAACTCATGTTTTTCCTCATTGAAATTCCTGAGTAGAGTCAGGGAAGTGGTTGGGACTTTCTGAGTTAGTTTTTTCCAAAATTGCTTTTGTAGAAGAGCAATAAAATATCCTGTCCAGGATTAGGATTAAAGAAGGGCTAATTCAGCCTTGAATTACTTGAAGCAAAAGAATCTACCCCTATTTATACACCAAATGTTTTGAAGTGTATAATTTCACCAGTATGAACTATTAAATAGAAAAATATGTAGAAAATCCACTAGTGACCCAGAAATTGAAGAAAAATTAAGGAGAGGGTAGGTGAAAATGGGGTTTGAAGTTGAAAATATTTTAAAGGAAGACCCAATAGAAAAAAGGCATGGACAGTTGCTACTTCAGAGGAGTCCTAAAGGCAATAACTATCATGAAAACCCAAACACCCACTTCAGGTCATCAAACCTTAGACTGATGGAAGAGCTACCTCCCCAGCCTCCCAACCTTGGGTCCTCCAAAGGGTGAGACAGTGCACCTGAGGCCTGCAAGTTTTGCCTAAAAGCTAGTCCATGAGATGTCCCAAGCCACAGATTCCCTTTGTCAGAGGTAGAATTTTCATTGTTTTCCAACACTGTAATTTGACCATAATGACATTGCAGCAGCTAGTTAATTAACCCAAAGAAGAAAAGGATTTTTCAAAATTATTTTCAGCAGACCACCACTGTGTGAGTCAGGAATTAAGGGTCTATTCTCCTTAGCTGAAAAAACTTCGAGTCCACTAACTTGACTAAGAGTTGCCTTGAAGAGAAAATCCCATTGGGGAGCCCAAGCCCAAAACCTTTTGAAATATTCCCACTGATTTCAATAGACTCTGGGCCAGCTTTGGGTCTTGATCTATTTGAACAGAAAAGCTGGTATTTGGTGGGTTTTTTCCTTCTTTTAACATACTGAGAATAGTGAACATTAAAAAAAAAATTATCTCCTTTGTGGTCTTCAGACATAACTATGATAATGAGTATCTAGCACTGAAGATTTGATTTCTCTGAAGGTAATAGAATTAAAGTTGCCCTTCAGTAAAGGAAAAATGATACTGCAACTTTACATTGAAAAGTATCTTGCACTGATAAATATATTTAAAAAATTATATGTTTATAAAGTTATTAATTTGTAAAGGCAGTGTTACAAAATGTTCAGTTTATATTGTTTTAGATTGTTTCATAATTTTTAAAGTGTAAAATAACATATTTTTTTCTTTATTGAAAAACTATAAAAATCTTCTGTAGTAAAATGATTTCATTTTACTGGTATATTATTGCTTCATGTTTTGTACCATCATAAAACTTTGTGCAAATTTTTTTTACAGAAATTTTTATTTTCTATGACAATATGACACTTGTAAATTGTTGTTTCAAAATGAACAGCGAAGCCTTAACTTTAAATGACATTTGTATTCTCAGACACTGAGTAGCATAAAAAAACCACATAGAACTGAACTGTAACTTAAATTTCCAAACTATGACTACTACATTCCAAAGAAACAGTTGAATTAAACATTTTCATAAAATATCCAATAGCTGATGTATTTTATTATACTAAAATGGATTGGTATTATTAAATGGATGGCTTTATTTAGCATCTTGCCACAAGCACAGTGTTTCAATCACAATTGTATTTGTTAGTAGGCAGCTCCAACAGATTCCTTGGTGGGTTTGTTCATTGTTTAGGATAGAGGCATTCACCTTTGCCTGACCCATTCTCTTTCCTGGCTGGAATACACTCCCACAACCTGCTTTTTAGCAAAACAGCTGGGATTTAAGAGGACAAATTTGCCATGGGCTGCCCAATGTAACACCCTGTGCAGGTGTTACCCCCCCCTTGGGCAGGGGTGAGATTTACTGCCAAGTACTGCCCATTTTTGATGTGTTACTCCACTAAGTCTCTCCTCCTGTGGTAAGGTTTGCATGAATGAGATCCCTGCAAATTTCCAGGGGAGTCATCAGGACTTACTCAACCGTGGCCAAATTTCCCAAGGCAGAGCACAAGTTGATGATTGGAGCCAATGCAGACAGGATAGCCTATTGGGCCTGCATTGGCATCAGCTGGGTGCCAAACTCACCTCTGGAGCACATGGTCATGTGCAGAGAGACCTTGACAAAGCTTGCATCCAGATCAGAAGCTTTAGACTTAACATTTCCTGCTTTATGCAATGCTTACCTATTTTGTTTCCTTTTAATACTCAGTACTCTGCACATTAAAGTGTGACAAATCTTTTCTTTACATTGCCTGCATGAACAAAGCACAGACTGTCAGTATGTCATTAGGTGGAGTATAAACATTTTACTTCAGCTACTTTACTCCTCATGGGAAAAATACCGTACCTATTACCATAAACTTGATCATTGTTAACACTTGAAAAGCATGTATTGAGCCTTGTCTCCTCAAGGGAGCAGCGTTGTGTGTACCTGTTTAAAATATGAGATGGAACTCCAGCAAGAACCAGCTCAGAGTAGGAAAAACTCCAGCAAAATCCCTGCTCAGAGTAGGAAGTGCTCCCAAAAGGTGGTTGTGAAAGTTGCTGTCCATAGAACCACTATACCCAAATTCATTAGAGGTGAACTCCCTGGCACTCTGTTTGCTTCTGTGATAACCAGACATGGGGCTCTTCAAGGGAAAATTAATGGCAATGGAATTGATCAGTGAAAAAGGGAAATCTATAAAGTTAATCTGTTTGGGATGAAGTTCAAGAAAGAGAGACAAGTATTTAAATTTAAGAAAATTCTTTCTTTCACTCAGGGAAAATTAATTTGCCTAGAAGCTAACAAGTGCTTGGCACGAAACCTTCAGTTTTCCACACTAAATAGGCTGCATAAAACAAGAACAAAAATGGTGCAATGCGATCTCAGTTACTTTTCAGAATATAACTTGTAAACTTGAAGAAAAAGAGCAGATGGAAATAACAGATGGGTCATCTACAGACAAAGAGTGCCAGAAGTGCACATCTATCAGGGTCATGGTCTGTAAGAGGGGTCTTTGGCAGGTAGTGAAAGCAAACCCCTTTATTATTTCTCCAATCAAACGTACCATCCCACATCCAGCAGCCACGTAGCCAGTCCCATTTCCTTTGCTTTTGGCAGGACATAAATTGCACAGCAAAAGGCAGATGCAGAGGAGAGGGTGGGGGCAGCACTGCTGGGGTAGAGTTGTGTGAGGCCCATGAGCAGCATGGAAATGACAGCAGTGCCCACCTGTGCCACCTGCCCTCTGGAGGGAAGCTGCCAGTCCTGGTGGAGATGAAGCCCCTCCAGCCTCAGAACCAATCTTTCACGAGGCATATGAAGACCTGATAGGTGGAAGCCAATGCAGCCATCATTTTGACCCTCACAAGTCTTTTCATATGTACAATTAGTCCGTTCCCAAGCCAGTTCTTCTAAGCCACTTTGCCAAAGTCAAATGTCAAAGTTGGGTTGGATTTTCAGATTGTAGCATATGGACATTGCATCCCAGAAGTAATTCTCTTCCCGTTCCTTAATTGTCCTGTCCTTTGCAATACATTATGCCTAACAGCATATTGGTTCAAGCAACATTAATTTATTAGAGCTTTAATTTCTTATTTTATATCATTTTATGCCTCAAGTCACCCATAACCACAATTTTATCTACAAATGTCTGTTAAATTATAACAGAGTATGTCTGATTTTTTTTTTTTTTTTTTTTTTTTTTTTTTTTTTTGTCATGGGATATGTTGTATAGCTGTTTTATTTGCTGATTAGTCCCCCTGTAGTCCCTAATTGCTTTTCCACGGTAGGTCAGTTCTCTCTATACATTTCCATTCTCATAGCTACACACAATCAAGCTCTAATCTTATCACCTCAGGACTGATGGTGTCTCAACGTTTATAACCGAAAATCTCATTAAAAAATCTTCTGGCATTTTTCACAGATGGATGGAGTCTTATCATGTGTCCAAACCTAATTCCATCTTCAATAATCATATCCTCCAATTTAAATTTACATTGTTTTTACTCATCTCTCAGACATTTGATTCATGTCCCTGTCATCGTACTGCATCACTGCGCGCCATGCGCTGTATTTTATTACAGATAGTTGTGTTTCCATCATGAGTGAGGTGGGTCTGATTTGAAAAAGGAATTGCACTCTTACTGGAGCATTGCTGGTACTAGAGAGAGAGGTCCAGTGTTTATCTCAGGGGCAGAAGGTAAGGACAAGGTTTGGCAGGGTTTGGCAGGTTCTGCCATGACAAAGACTGAGGGATCCAGTGTCGAGAGTCTGGAGGATAAAGGACTTGCCTGAGGAAACAAGTACTTCTGGTGACAGGAGCTGCTAAGAGAATTACCAAGAAACTCCCTTCATTTTGATTACTTCATTTTCCATGACAGAATAAAACAAAACAACCTCACAATTCTAAAAAAAAAATATCTGCAATATAAAAATATCTCTGGCATCTGCCAGGCACTTTTTAAACCCACAGGCATGGAAGAAGGGAGTGGGGGTACCAACCCATCTGTTAACTGAACCTAAATGGCAGATTACTTAACTCAGCGAGGCAACAGGTGTGGATGTGGCTTTTGAAGCATCACAGTATGACTGGCATTCTTCATGCATCATTTTCATCTTGAAATCTTTTCACCTTTATTCCCTTTCCTCTTCAATATGTTGGTTTATGCCACTTGTTTCAAACTAAATTGCCTGGGCCAAACTACTGGCTTGTGTGGTCTTCTTCTATTAATATATTTTTCTGTAGTGCAATTTATGCTTCCTTCACTGCTCAAATACTTCTATAACATTTCCCTATGCATTACTAAGAAATGAATAGCATGAAATAAGCCACCCAATGCCACATACCATGTGTCAGAAGAGAGAAGAACCCAATTTTTCCATCACCTCCTCTTCCACATCCCTGCCAGGGATGTGTACTCCATGTCAGAGACTCAGACACTACATCTTTAATAAATAATCTACCTTTCAGGGAACCTCAATGCTTTCAACATCATGCCTGATATCTTTGCATTAATTAAATATTAATATCAATATTCTTACTAAATATTTACTTACTAGCTTTATAACTGTGAGCATACCAGAGTGGGTCAGTGGGTCACACTCATTTTGCCTTTTGAGACTACTAAGTAGACCAGAGTGTTTCATCTTTCTCTACTTTTAACCTGCTAATCTATGTTTCTCATAGGTCTACAACCAAGAAAAACAAAACAAACAAGACAAAAGATAGCTCTGTCCAACTTCTATTTACATGACTGAACAAAAATCCACTGAATATGTAAAGAAATATAAATTTCTTTTTAATTTTAAAATGTGTTTTTTGTGGAGTGAAGAGTAAAGTCACCAGAATGGTTGAAGGTAGTATTTGAGATGTCTGTGAAGCAGTAAGGAGATAGCCACTGGAACCTTCTGAAAATTAACCTGTAACATCTGGAAATGGTTAACAAGTCTGCCAAGTGATGAGAACACAGGAATATCAAAGTAGGCAAGTATTGGTTTTACCCCAAACATGGTTAACAAAATGGAAGAAAAGCAGGAAAATACTTAGTGTTAAGAGCAAATCAGAAAGGACCTTCTTATTCTTGGTTCTATTAGTTTATCTTTTAATCTTGGTTCTATTAGTTTATCTTTTAATCTATCTTCAGAAGATGGGAGGCAAAACAAGGAATTGACTGAACTACAACTCGGTCCCACCTACAGTTCACATGGACTAATCCATGTTCTAGAGTTACCATGTGTCGCATATAGGTAAAACCTTACAAAGGGGAGGCCTTGTAAAACCATGGCTCAGGCCTGTTACTTCAGCTGAGCAGAAAAGGACTGTGGGAAAGTGACCCAGCTGAATTAGAGACAGAAAAACAAGTTATGTGACCATTATCTGTTCACATCATGGTGTGGTGGCTGGTTGAATTATGTTTGTTATGATAAAAACTATGTAGCTGATAACCAGCTGACTGCTTTAAAAGGCCAGGTTTTTGGAATAAAGAGCTCTCCTTTGCACCTGCCTGGGGACCCTGTATCAGTTCAGACCCTCTCCTCACAATCTCTGAGACTGAGGCAAGGAGAAGCTGGTACCATGACCCTTCATGTGAAATATCACTGGCCCTCAGCACCAAGCCCTTTGCATGTTCTCCAAACAGTTACATGCAGGAAGTGATACCTCTGTGTACTCATAATCTGCATTTCAAATGCATTTTTCATGCCCTACACCACATTATCTTCCTCTAATGTTTCTTTGGCCTTTCTTCTTCTTAAAATGAGGGCTGTCAATTAAGCCACACCTCCCCAGGCTCTGTCTTATATGGTGCAGGGCACCCCAGCTCCCATTTACCAGCTTGGGAAGCCCAGTGTGGGACCAGATCTTCCATTCTCCCAGCTGATGCTGCTCTGCTGACCCAGCCTCTCCTGGCTTGATGGTTGTTTTGCATCACTATCTTGTTTGCAAGAGGAGGTCACTGAAAGTTCACCTGAAATCCAGACTCTTATTTCACTGCCATAGTCTCTAGGTGACTAAGGATCATCTTTGCTACTTTTAACAAGTCTTTTCACAATCTATACCCTTTTCTTCATGCGTACTGAGGTCTTAAAGTGGTCAACTTAAAGCCATATATCTTGATAAAGTGGCTGAATTACTGCTGCTGAATGGGAGGCCATTATCTACAATTAGTTTATGGCTCTTAATAGCCATTATTGCAAAAGATGGATTTCTTGATAGGGTAAGTGTCTTACCAAAGATCCTGTTAGTAGTCCTGCTTATGAAAACCTAAATTGTAGCTGCTTTCTGGAAAAGATCAGGTTGCTCTCCAAGTGAAATAAACCATTACCAGCTTATTACTATGGGTAATAGATAGGTTGTATGCATTATAATAATCATTATAACTTAATACGAGGACTATTTGGTTCTTCTCTGCTGTGTACTGTATGCAAATGCGTGCAGCACTAGATAGACAGGCTGAAAAAATGCTGTGAGGATGTCACCATATGGTTCATAAGAAAAATACCAAACATCTCACAACTAGATGTAGTAACTTGCCTCAGAGTAGCAGCTTTTCTTTCTGTGTTTACAGAAGTATGGTGGTTAGAAGAGTTAGAATGTGTGCCTGCCAATTCATTGGAGAAAACTAAGGATTTATGAATCTCCTTGAGGAAGTGCCTCCTGATGAAGGACACAAAGGAGCAGAGAGTAGAGGCAGAGTAGATGGGGTCATGAACTTCATTTTACTTCTCATCATGAGTAATAGTGCTAAACTGATAGTCAGTCAGATCTCTCATTTTCTTTAATTTAACGCTATACTTCTTGCTCCTTGCATTACTGACCCCACATTATAACTGAACCATGTGTTTTATTACAATCCTAAGCACTGCTTTAAATGCACGAGAAGATTTCACTGCTTTTTATACTGAACAGTTATGTGTGGTAAGTTTTGTTCTTTTCACATGAAGAACCAATTCAGAGCTAACAACTTGTATAATTTTAATCAAGTCTCATTTCACACAGGCTGTGAACTTTAATATGGATTGCTGTTTCTTCTGGGTCTCAAATACAGTGTACAGTTCAACACAAGCCTGACCTTTGTGGTTTCATATGGGCACATACTTGCCAAAGTCACTTCATTAGACATCAATGGCAATAGAGCTTTCAACCTTGTTGCCAACTTTCTTCAGAGCTGCTGATTAACAATATATACATTTTAACCAGTGTCACATTGTTGATGCATTAAATACAGAAAGCACACATATGTACATATCTGCTGAGATGCAGCTGTGGTTCTACGTCAGAAAGTGAAGGAGAGCTAGAAGCACTAGAATGGAGAGTTTGCCTAAAAGTAAAGGTGTTTGCAGTTATTTAACATCTGAAGGTTTTAACAGGTTTGTGGATTCCTTCTGATGGTGTAATGCATTTAGAAATGCAAAGAGCTTCTCTGCAAGTAGAAGTATTTTCAGGCTGTTCTTTCTACTCTTTTAGTTCACTTCCTAACTGAGATTTGAGAAAGCCTTTAATGTTTGGCAAATACTTTGCTCTACTATTTTATGCATATAATATTCTTTGAGATAAATGAATTTGTATTTAATGTTTATATTGTGATCGTCCCTACAGGATTACAATTCATGGTCCTGTAAAGCTAAGCAATATTAAAAGATACAGAAAATGTGCTTTCCAACCTCACAGAGAGGAGCTGTAATGGCTGCCGTGACCACAGGTGGTTCTGAGCAGTGCCTCCATCAAGTACCTCTATTGCCAGCTCTGTCTCTCTTATTTTCCAGAGCAGTTGCTGGATTTTAGGATCAATATATCAAAAGCATGGGATGCTAAGAAAAAATGTGGTCAATTAGTCCTCAAGAGTAGTATCCAGCTTGTCTGTCACTGGCTATGTTGGACATCAGGTCTGAAATGTGAGTTTCATTCGCTGTTTCAAACACCTTCCTGATGGGGTGAACTTTCCTTTTATAGACCCAGTTTCTCTTGTCTGTACAGTAGCTTGAATTAATATTTTGGATTTAAGGGCCTATAATTTAGATAAAATTAAATTTAAAAGAAACTCCTAATAATTTCTAATTACATGCAAACTAGTTGTGGCTTTGTTTGGTTTTGCCAAGGACAAGGACCTTAACTGCTTTGACTGATTTTTACCATAGCTTGTTTTGACATCTGGAAGCATTGTGCACCTGCTAGCCAGTGAGCAGAAGCAAAATTTCACCACTTAGGCCATAGGAGGAGTCTCAAAACCCACTGGCTCAGGTTTGATAGTGGATGCAAATATGTAGTTTGAAGGTAGGTAGAACACTGGATCCTTCATCACTGTGTCAGCCACTGCTACCTCCAGATTTATGATATGCCTTGAAGAAGAAGCAGCTTTATCCTACCCTCATACTTAGGTAGCCTTGGGTCTAGTCATGTCTTTATTCAGAGTCCAGAACTAAGAATTCAACCTGGTTTTTTATAGGCCTGCTAAATTTGCTTCCTAAATTGGTTCTGCTCTGGCTCTACAAGGTAATTATAGTGTTTCCTACAGTGCTGCAGTTCAGCCCCATAGTCACCTACCTCACAATCATCTATTCATTTTCTCACTTCTTTTTGTGTTTTGGTTTTGTTCTGATCTATGTGTGTAACTTCACATAAAGCTGAGGGTTTTCTTCTTAGAGATTTGCTGTACCTACAGTTTTATTCTCTTGTGACTCAGTGAATAAAAGCATCTATTTCAGAGGTGCAGCTCTTAATTCTCTCCAGGAAGTCTCAAACTTCTGAAACTTACAGCTTTATTTTATAACTTCACACACATTTCTAACCATTACTTTAGATGGTTAAGTATTTTTCTCAGCAACAAGGATACTTATGTCCATGACAGGCAGCATGAAGATGACCCAAAATCACAGTCTGCTTTTAATACAGAAAAATGTTTAGTGAGTATATTAATGAAACCTGACAGAACCCTGAAATGAGCTGGAAGAAACTATCATCAGAAGTGTTAGTAAGAATTATTACAGTTATTATTATTGACACTGTTGCGCTTGCAGCAAACCTACAGTTATTTTCTGATTGTTTTTTATTAGGAAATACAATATTTCTTATCTGAATGTATATTTTTAACAAAAGGGTCATGACATGTCTTCTTTCTTTTTGCATTTATGTGAGCAAACAGGACAGGCCCCAGTAGATGCCATATGAATCACCACACTGAAGAAGCTTGTTCTGATGTTTTGGTGCTTGCTACTCTAAAGAAACAGAAGCATTCATATTATTTTCATGTTACTTTTCAATATATTTGCCAATCTCTACAATTCATATTATAGTCACTTCCAAGCACAGTTTCTGTTTCTCCATCCTCACTGTGCAGAATGAAGATAAAGGTTTTCTGAGTCTCCCTTCAATCATTCTAAAAAACCCACATTTTTTCTTTCATGATTATTTTCTCAGCTTGGTGCATGATCTAAAACAAATATGAGTGTGTACAGGAGACATCTGTGATCTCTTAGGTGCATATGTTATCAAATGTCTGAAGATATTCTGCAAACAAAATGCACGGACTATAGAGAAATGAAAAATGTCTAGTCATTTCCAAGCCCTTTAAATCAGAGTAATCAGACATCCCCAAATCTGCTGAGCTATGTTGAAGCTGGAGAAAGTACAGAGCAATCAAAATGTCACTGCTCTTCCTGCTAATGGTGCTGCCAAACCCAGTTTGGCAAGTCTTACTCAAGTAAAACAGCACAGAAACTCAGATGGCTCTTTTTTTGGAGAAATGTTCAGGGCTACTGTTCACTCTTGCCACTGAAAAACAATGTCAGTGTCTTAGAGGACTACTAGCAGAGAAGTAGCAAGTGCCATTGTAAAACCAACTGTAGAAAAAATTGAAAATGCAAAGTTAATGTTAACTGATTAGAGAAGCAGAGAAGGCTGGTCATTAGCAATTCACACAGGCTTTCAAACGTGAAATAATCATTATAACTGTTTGCACAGACCACAGTTTCAGCCTTTTATCCTAACAGCTTAGCTATATCTCCTAGCACTGAATCTATCTTTACATTCAATGCAGTATATTTGTTGACTTACTCTATGAAAACCAGGATCTGGAAGTTTGTAATGTACATTCAGAATGTAAGAAGCCCCCACATGGCAATTTTCAAACTCCTGATGCTAACAAATATACAAAGCTACTTTTTATATCATTCTCTAAGGTTAGTAGCTCCTCATTCCTCAAGCAGTTGAAATAACTTCTGCTCCCTAGACATGCTGTTTGGTGCATGACTGCAGCTGATACGGGTTCACTTCAGGCACGTAACTCACAGAACTCATTAAAATCCAATTTAGCTGTTCTGAATTACAGTTTGTGAGAGCTTATTTCTCTCAATAGAAAAGGAACTTCAGAAGACAAGTCTCGTCTTCTCTCCCCCAAATCAGTTCCAGTGCTCAACTCCTGCTGTAAATTATTATTCAGTGCAAGCCAAAGTCTTGAGAACTTGCTGGCCTGTTTGCTATTGGCAAGCATGTCATAATCATTCAGCAGTTTTTCAGTTTTTTTTAAACTCTTCTGCTCTTTATTTCACTGGAAAGGATAAAAACAGAGGAGGCTGATTAACCTGGACATAGGATCTATCCAAGAGTTTTGACCCAAGAATGTGGTGGTCATCGTGTGCATCAGCAGGAATACTTTAAAATAGATCTGTAAGGTTTGGCATCATCTCAATAATCCACACACAACAAAACTATATGACTGTAAAATCTATTTGATGGCCATTGGTAGTGACAGGATTTGTCTTTTAAAATTCCATCTCGTCTCTAGAGTAATTCAACTCTATTTGCACCATAGTTTAGATCTTAGAAGCTTGAATTCCACCTTCCCATAAATCATTATCATTTGACTGCAAAGACTTCACTCTTTTCCAAACACTGAAGAGCAATGCAGGTCCAGCTCTGAGAATTAATATTCCAAAGACCATGGGTAGTTTTAGACCTTTAAAACAAACTACCCCCATGGAGTGAATAAAAACATACCTTGTCAGCCAATCAAGATGAAATGATCCCTGAAGCAGAGATTTGGCATTGTAAGAACATTTTTAAAGCTGGCTTTGAAACCTGCTTGAACACAAGCTCAAGTATATTGAGAGAGTTACTGAGGAGTAGTTAAAATACTATATATTTTATGTGTGACCCTAGATTCTACATGGATAGAATAATTAAATATAAGTGAAGAGAAATAGTTCATTAAGCAATGAGTGTAACTGCAGTTTCCTAACATATGTCTTCATCTCTGTACAGACAATGGTTTCTATTGTTTTCTTGAGCTTGTGAAATAGAACCAGCTGTCACCAACACTGTTTCCTTTTCAGAAAACAGAGCATTTGGCTGTGGCAAATTGTTCAGTTTTTCTAACTATTCAACATACAGGTTCATCTGTCTCTTTTCTGAAGATTTTGCACTGAATGGCTAACAAGAAGATACACAGCTTAGTCATATCACTACCTTAATTAAAGAGGGTGCTAGAAAAGTGGATTTAATCCCAGTGTTTTAATTGAGTTCTAGCTTGGCACAAGTCCACCTGTCTGGATTCAATTGGATATAGTTCTTTCCTTCTTGCTCCAGACATTGCTGTTTCCTGCTACCATTGAACTGCTGCAGTGATTCTCCCCTTGCATCTGAGCACACATAAAGGCAGTCCTAGAATACAAAAAGTCTCCTGCACAAAAGGGATGGAACATAAAACTACTATTTAAAACTATTCCACTGCTTACATGTTCAATTGTCTGAGGAAGGCAGTTGTGTTCACACTCTGACCCCATGCTCAGTGTGATGGTGTAGCTACAACATGGAGCTTGGCACAGACAACTCAAATTAGTTCAGAAAGGCATCATCTGTCCTGTTAGCAAAACCCAAGTTATCACTTCAAAATCATACTGAACAAGTTTATACATGGTGCAGTGACTTCATAATGTCACAAAAAAAGGTTTCCCACCCAGAGTCACGGAGTGGGTGAATTCAAAATCCCGAGTGTATTGACAGTGGGCAATATTTTGCAGCTTCATTTTACTCATCTTTGAAAATCCTAACTAGTTAAACACAAAGGCTTTCAGAGGGGTAGATTTCTACTCCTTCTTCTGCTATTAAAATTCTTATGTTAGTTGTCCACATGTGGTATATTTCTGAGAAGTGGTGAGGAACCCAGTACAACCCAAGGTCACAGTTCAGTTGATCTTAGGGCAGAGAGGGCTCTGAATCCTGTAGGTAAGTATGGTCACCAGGCTATCAGTCACTCATCAAAAAGAAAACAAAGCAACACAAAATGGGTGTCTCATTTTTTTCCACTTCACACAACAAATTTTAAAACTTGATATTGCAACCTTTTGACTCAGGATATTCTATGATCCTATTCCACGATTCTATTTTCTGTCTCTAGCCAAAGAGTTCCTCAGGCATATCATAAGGAAGAGGAAAGGACAAGGGTGAAAAGAAGAGAAGAAAGGGACATGGAAGCCGGAAACTTGAAAGGAGTGAGTTAACATCCTCCTGCAAAACACCAAAAAAAGAGATCAAGCACTGAGTCACAGCAGTAGGATTCATCTTTATTCTCTCTAGTCATTCAAAATGAGGTCTAAACCAGCCATGTAATTTCCTTCTGTGAGTAGAGATGGGCACCTCCACATGGCAATTCTGGTCACAATTCTCAGGTGTCTGTCTGGGTAAGATGAACCCCTCATGTTCCAGCAGCCATGTAGCTACATCCACCTCTGAATCAAGGTTTCTTGGTTCATCAAGGGTTGAAATGTCAATATATGCATTGCTCACCACTCCTACAGCCTTTTTCCTCTCTCACATCTAACTTCTATAGCTCATCCTTTTAGTCCCTCCTTCAAAACATAGGAAGCAGCTCTTGAAAGATACTTGAACTTTTAGAGTCAATGAGATTCGTTATATTTCAGAACTACTGAAAAACAGACTGGTCTCAGCACAGACACCAGCACATCAGGTCTGTACCAGTATGATGGCTCTGTTTCCCCTGAGGTGATGTATGTGAAATACTGAGACTACACCCCCTCCCCACATGAAAGCAAGTACTGAGAATTGCACATGTTTACCAGCCTGAAAGCCCTGCCACATAATACAATTATGATCTGTCAAGCACTCGCCAGTTTCACTCTCTGCAAAGAGCATTTTGCCACTCTCAGTTTGCCCATCCATTCTGCTGCTGAAAAGACTTTTTGCGAAATAAGATCAGTAATAAAGAAGGAGATATTAAAGGCAGGGGGGAAGAGTGCTGCATTTCTTACTGAAAATAACTGCATAATTAAATATCACAATGTGCATTGTTAGGCCTGTTGAACTTACTTGACTGCAACATATTATGAAACTAAATTGATTCACTTACCTGGCAGGAGGCAAATGTCTAACTCAAACTTACATATCCCCAGATCCACCTTTATAGAGAATTATAAAATAACCAGAGGCATGGTTTTTTTCTGTTGTTTTAATTTAGGATAGACCCACAAGACTTCATACTGAGCAAGTTCTGGAGATTAAAAAGTGCTTTCTAAACTCATTTAAACCTCAAGTGCCCAATATCCTCATGATTTTGAGAATCACCCCAGCCTCAGCACTCAAACAGCTGGTCCAGGGAGCAGCTCTCCAGCACTCTCTCCTCTCCTCTGCACAGAGCTACTTCTACCCAAAGGTGAAATCATGATTCATATCTGCAGTTTTGCCATACTTCTCTCTTTCATGACTTCTACTTTTAAGATGATGCCAATGCCACTGGCAGGGAATTTTCCTCCATGAGGCTGTTCTCTCCTCTCTGTCTAATGTTGTAGATGTCTTGTTATTTTGTGAGTTACTGTATTGTTGTGATTAATCTTCAGCTTGTTCAAAGGCTGGAATACAGGCTGACTGCTCTTAAAAACCAGTGACATAGAAGTGTTTTCATTCTCTAAGCTCCCCTACATCAGTTAGGCTATTGCTTGGGCTGGTTTTTACTTTACACTGATGGCAGGAGGTATTAGAGAGGAGGAAATTATAGCCCTATTCAAATAAGAACCTAAGCCTCAGTGTTCTTTTACCAACAGAGAGAAGTTACAGGCACTAAACACAAGTCCTATCAAACTTTCATCAGTCATCCTCCCCTTCACCTTCCCCTTGGAATAACTGTGCAGATTTTCCTCTCCCCCACCTACCAATCCCAGCAGTCTGCAGGAGACTCAGTTTTGGTCTCACACCTTCTGTGGCAGTACTGAGGCTGCAAGAGGATCTGGGAATAAGAGGAACTGCAGGCAGCCAAATTCCTTGCCTGTGCCTAACATGGGGATCACGTCAGCTGGGCATGAAGCTGAAAGCGTTTCTCAAAGTGTAAATAGCTCCTCACTTTCAGAGGTAACCTCCCACAGTGGCACCATCATTTTATAGTCCCAGCACTTGTGACCACAGGGCAGGGTGTGTGATCCACAGGTAGTTTGGATTATCATTACTCCCAGCATGGTCTCACTTCCTTACACCAGACAGATGTACCAGACCTGGGGAGAGCAGCAGCTCAGACTCAGGACAGGAGATGTGTGTGCCAGGTGAGGAGGCCACGTTGCTCATGGAGGCCTGCTGGAGGCAGGAGGGATGACTCAGACGTGCCTGTGTCTCTCCAGCTCGGGGAGCTCCATGATGTGTGCAGAGCCAGCAGATGGTAGACTGTGCTGTGTGGCACTTGGAGGGAGCAGCCTGTGGCACTGCAGGTGCTGCTGGAGGTGCTGCTGCTGCTGGTGCTGCTGCCTGGCACTGCCTGCCTCTGTCAGTGCTGCTGCTGGACCAAGCAGGGACCAGCAGGGACACGCAGCAGAGATGGTGGGCTAGCAGCAGCAAGGTGTGATGGCCCAGGCTGTTTGGAGATGTGGGAGTGTGGAGGAGGCAGTGAGGGATTCAAGTTGTTGGGGGGTGTTGAGGGGGGCAGAGGGGGATTGTGTCAGTGTCTGGGGGGACATCTGGGTTGGGGCAGAGGGACTTGCAGGATGGCTGAGAGAGTCACTGGGGAGGGAAAGGCTCTCAGCCAGATGAACATGTTGGATTGTTGCTTGCAGGACCTGGCAATCTGGGCACCCCTGTCATAAGCATTTAGAGGCACTTTGGGTTCTGTCTTTCCCAAATGAGTACTTGTAAGTCGCCTTGATGTTAATGAGAATTACATGCACGCATCAGGGAAAGAATAGTCCCTCTACAATGGGCATGTGACAGCTAAAGAGCATCAGTCAGGAGGGAAACAAAAGAGGTCATAATTTATGTAAAAGGTTCATTTTTAATGTAAATTCTGCCCCCAAATGTTCTGCTTACCAGCCTGAATATGTGGTATTTGGCAGCAGAAAATGAAAGGGGTGAAAAACTCACTGCTGGCAGGTAACTGCATAATGTGATAGATTGATTTAAAATCCTTGTCATCTTTCTTTTTCACCTGCATACATAACGATCCTCTGTTAGTCATTAGGGCTCCTTGTACCTTCAGCACTCTAAAAAAATATTGGCTTTGAAATGATACTTCATTGTTAAGGAATTTTTGTCAGCTAGCTCCATTTATCGATGTATCAAAGCCATTTTACAAGAGATAGGCTCCACTTTGGCACGGATAGCGCATACATTACACGCCTGCGAGGACTCATCTCATTCCAGCACTGAGTGGAGGTGCCAATTGCCACCGCGGTACATAATGAGCCGTGTCACCCGGCGCTGGGGACAGCAAGGAGACGTGCATGAATCAGCCCCCAGTGTTTCCTCCCGGCCAGCGATGAGAGGAGCGGGGACACGAGGGTCACAGCTGACACATGCTTGGGGTACCCCTCTGCCCAGAGGAGCAGGGGACTCTGCTGTCAGGGCTCCCAGGTGAGGGGGAACATATGCCGCCGAGCTGCAGCTTTCTGTTGTTCTATTTACACCTCCTCCCCCGACAGCAAGAGCCAAGCTAGGAAACACTCTTTTCTGCAGCCATATGTGTGTCTGCAACAAGGATTTTTTCAGCGTATCAGCGATAACTGAGGGTGTCACACTGCTTTCTGAGCAAAATTTTGTAGCATAAGCCAAACAACAGAAAGACTACTACCAGCAACTACCTCCAAAGCTGTTCAGGCTGTCTTGGGAAATAAATCATTTTTCTTTGTCCTTTTGTTTAGATCTTTACCTTGTGTTGCCAAGCAACTGCACATGGAAGGTCAATGGCAAAGTTCTCCTTTTGGACCAGACAGGCAGGAGCTCTTTGAACTGAGTTGATCCGGTATGGAAAAGACAACAGTTAACAGAGGAGGAAAAGCTCGTGGTTGTTTGGATCTTCTTGTATTTTCCATGTGAAACAGAGGATGCTGCAGCAGAGATAGCCAAAGACAGGGCCTTCCTGGGCATGGGTTATTGTGCATGGGTTATTGCTGTGCAAGTTCAAGGAAACTGAACCCAAGTGCAGGCTATGTCAAAAAGAAAATATCATCGCACCAGTGATTTCCACTCTGAATTATCCTGCCAACAGGCTTTCTCCCTCAAAAGGAGAATCTCAATTCACTGCCACTCAAACACTCATTGTCTGAGCCTCTGCAGCCCAAGAAGGAAACTCTGTCTCCATTAAATCACAGTGAAGCTATAAACAATGTCACAGCTTCCTACCAGCAGTACCTATTTCACCTTCCAGATGAAAAACCCAAAGCCCACAGATTCCCTGTGAACTGGGACATGTATTTTTTTAGGCTGAATGTTCATAGCTTAAATAGTAAAAGAGGGGCTCAAGACTCTGTCTCATACTGTTTGCCACACTCAATTTGCCCAACTCACTGAGCACAGTCACAGGAGTAGAGGAGCCCTGACCATTAAGCACTTCCATGCCCAACCATCAGACTCCTGAGCCTGGTCTTTTCCATTCACTGCCTTGCTTTTTCTTTTAGGAATATTATTAATGACCCCAATCCTGTTTTCTAGTTACACCACATAACATCCATGTGTCTCAAGGCCAGGATTTCAAAGGACTCATATTATTCCTAATTGCATCCTTCATTTTGTAAACTCCTGGGTTTAGAAGGTATTAATTAGATTGGCCTAGTTAGTACTATTTTCAATTCCTGATTTTTTCCATGCTTCATATATTTGGCATTACTCCCAGGAGTTCTACTGCTGGCCTCAGGACACTGTACAGGGACACTTCCAGCTCTCTTTGCAGAGAAGAAACCCAATGAAAGTCAAAGCTTTTGCACCTACAGGCTTAGAAGAGCACCAATAAAAGTGTTAGTTAAAAACAAGCCATACAATGACATTAGAGGTTCTGATTTTAATACCAGTACTAAGAAGTTGAAATAGTGTGAGCTCAACTATTTAAACTCTGGTCCAGACATAGCCAGAATAAAGGAATTCATCTCCAAAAGCTATATGTGCTATTTGTGCCTCACTTAATCTCCAAAGGCCAATAAATACATCAGCAGGATCATGAAAGAGCTATGCATGGAAGCCAGAGACTCAGTAAAAAGATGGTTTCGTTTCTGCTGGTTTTCTATGGGAACCAGAGGTAACATGAAAAAAGACATAAGAAAGGCAGAGAACTGCTGAGGGCTCATGGGATGACTTCAGTTGAGCCAAATGGAGCACAACCTCTCTCCCTCTGTCTCTCTCACTGAACAGACCTATTTAGAAGTGAACATTTTTCTATGTTCATCATTCACACTTGAAAAAAAAGTTACTGTTGCAGATGAAAAACTATACCATGATAAAAAGAAACTGCAATCAAGCCTAATTTTTGTCACACAGTATCATAGGTGCAGTCATGAGAGTTGTGCTGCGGCTTGGTTAAAAATACTCCTATGGTATTTTGCAAAGTTTGCAGGCTGAACTGACCTGGCAGTTTCTGCGTTTCTGTAGAGTCCAGCATCCTGTGTCAGAGAGACACCTACACCAGCAGCTTCAAACAAGAAATGAAACCTCTCACAGCAAATGATTGATTACTGAAGGCAGACTGGCTCAGCTTTGTAACAAATGCCCCATATGCAACAACAGTGTAGTAGTTACAACTCGTGTATGTCAAAGATCAAGAAATCTTTGCTTTACCACTGACAGCATCATGGACCTTTAGCAGTGGTAGAACTGCTGTCAGCCCTCTCCAACTATTTTCTGAACACAGTAAATGTTAGCTTATTTAACCTAGCAAGGTAAATTCCGCTGTGAGCTTTAAGAAAGAACAAATACTCCTGTATGTTTAAAATTGAGGAGATACAAAACTAAGATCTCAGCTAAAACTATAGAAATCCATCAACGTGCCAGCATCATAATGTAATTGTACACAGCCTAGCTCACAGTACTAATATGGTTTAATTTTTCCTTCAAATTCTGCCTGAAATTAACAAACATTTTATTCTAGCTTGATAATGTTTTATTTCTTTTAATTCTAAGTATTTTTATTCATATATATGACTGATAACTTCTTAGTTCTCTTCTAAACAGGAAATTACACTCTAGAGTTCTCTTCTAAGATCTCTGATAAAGTTCACACCTATGTGTACATATGCATACCTGATTAGGACTGGGATGGAATTAATTTTCCTCTTATTAGTTGGTACAGTGCTGTGTTTTGAATTTAGTAAAGAATAATGTCAATAACACACTGATGGTTTAGTTGTTGCTTGTGGCACTCAGTGTAAATCCAGAACTTTTCAGTTTCTCATGCTCTGCCAGCAAGCAAGTGTGCAAGAAGCCTGGAAAGAGCACAGCCAGGACACCTGACCCAAACTGGCCACAGATATATTTCATGCCACAGAACATGGTGCTCAGTGTATGAACTTGAGGGAGTTGTCTAGGAACCACAGGACAGGCTGCTCAGGGACAGGCTGGGCATTTGTCAGTGGGTGGTGAGGAATTGCACTGTGCTGTGCATCATGTGTTGTTTTTAAGTTTTATTACTCTTTCTCCCTCTTTTCCATTACAATTATTGTTGTTGTTATTTCATTTGTGTAATTAGTAGCATTATGTTTTATTTTGTTTCAACTATTAAACTGTTCTCATCTCAACCCACAAGTTTCAATTTTTTCTCAAATTCTCCCTACCCAGGGGCAGAGGTGTGTGAGTGAGTGGCTGTGTGGTGCTTAGTTGCTGGCAGGGGTTAAACCACAACACAGTATTTGTTGTTAACTTGTATTTCTGTGTGACACTATGTGTTCACACCTGAAAAATCACTTTATCAGGAAAGACAGTAATAAATTTATCTTTGCAAGCATTCTGAGTCTCCAGAATTCCCTAAACACCCTTAAAGCCTTTCTGGTTCTTTGCAACCCATGTTAATTAATATTAATTATACATTAATAAGAATACTCTGTGGCAGACAGCAATTCTAGACAGACCATAGACAGATCAAATTTACCTTTAATTGTGTTTTAAAACATGCCAAGTATAAATTCTATATGATGCTTTTGAAGCTAAGAGGGCTAGGAGGATGTTGCGGTGGTCTCTGTCCTCTCTAAGAGAGATGAGAGAACTCACTGACAGGAAACCACCAGGCAAATACATACTCAGAGCTCAAAGAAAACTCTCATGAGTTCCACGTTAATTACCCTCACTTCTGCTTCTCAATGGACAAAGAGAAGTGGCTGGGCACATTTCAGGTACTCACAGGTTGTTTGCCTAGAAGCACCGAAGTCTGGAGACATGAGACACAGCCTAAGAGAGGCATCTGCACCTGGGAGTGCTGCCACCAGAGTGAGAAGGCCACCTCCAAGGAGTCTTGAGGAATAAACTAGCAAGAAGCCCTTGTACAGGCTGGCAGGCAGAACTGGCAGCCTGTGATGCTGGAGGTCTGAGCTGCAGAGCCTTCTGGTGCCCAGGAGATAAAGGACAGGTGCTGAGCCTGCCCCAAAAACCAGGACAGAGGATCCAAGGGTTTGTATGGAGCAATCATGTGCACACACCAACAACTGAATTACACTACCTGTGGCCAAGCAACTGCCAGACACTGCCTGTAACTCACAATCTCCTCTGGTGAATGAGACACCTTTTTCAGATGGTATTCAGAGACAAGGATTCAGGGTGTGGGGAGTTATTGGGTACACAGGGATGAGCTATGGAAGGGTGCCTGTATAGTAAAGATGCTACTGGGGCATCTGTGGCTCTGCAAAGAAGGATTTTCTCCCCCTTCAATAAGTGCCATGCAAACAGCTGAGCACTAGACCTTGCTGACATTTTTCCCACTGGCTTCTCATGCTAATAAACTTTAATTTAGCAGAGTACCCTGATTTTGCTATTTTAACCTTCCAGTTTTATTTGTGTCTTTTTTTTTTCAAGAAAGATAGAGATATAATGCAAAATGCTGTAGTCAGGAAATCAAGAGCTTTCTTTTCTGTCCCCAGTTCTGGCACTGCCTCCCTCCATGCCATCAGCATTGTCTCAATTGTCTCTCTCACCCTCCCAGTGCCCACAAAAGATTGTAATGCTTCCACAATTGGAGGAACTTGCTGGTTACATTTGACCAGCCCTATATAAATAGCAAGAATTTTAAGAGCAAGAAACTCTCTATAAGCCATAAGGCATTTATATTAATATATTAATAAATTCCTCCCTAATTGCACCAGATGCTCAAGTCAGTAGTTCTACCATACAATACAATGCACTGTTAGGTCCTTTTCTGTGAGCAAGAATAAGCCAGATGCTTTTCCACAACATACTGGCAGAAATATGGTGCTATACAGCCAGAAAAAGCAAACTTTACCTTAGCTACAGATGAACATCTACAAAACATCTTTTTTAATCTTGCTTCCTTAAAACTGATTAGTTTTGACAGAGGATTTACCTACCGATGTCTGTACAGATGATCAAATACTGTTGGAGCTGAGATGGCTTCATCATCAAGGAATATGAAATTCCCCTGATGTTACAATTACATTTTTGTTATTTCTTTCTATAATACCATTAGACAGAGGAAAAATTTAGTGATTTTCATTTTTCCTCCACTAACTACCTTTTTTCTTATTTATCTTCTCTATTCACTCTCATTTATCTTTCTTCTCATTTCCTCAGAGAGCAAAGAGTGCTAACCTGCTTTCCTACTTTACTCATTAAATATAATTTTAATTATTTTTACTTCACCCATACCTGTTAGTTCTCTAAAGTTCCCTTCCAGCTGCATAAATTAGCACCTCACTATTCTAATCACTTTCTGTTGCAATATCACCACCTAATTTTGGCATTTGGTTCTTTGCTCTTTGATCCTGTAATTGGCATCTACTGCTGAATTCCTGTGGGGCTACAGCTCTCACAGTAATTCACATTACCAGCTCTTACCTGAGAGATATCACAAATTGTTTCAGCCACCTGAAGACTGCATGGCCACCAACCAAGTGTTATCCCACCATCCCAGGATACCTGGGTGCATGTTCCCACCCCGCTGCTGGCACTGGCATTGCCACTTGTGCAACCACACAGGCAACCAGACCTCAGCTGCTCTTTCAGCTCTTTGTGCCTTTTTTAGGGAGATAAATTTTCTGCCAGATCGTGCCCAAGGGAGCCAGCAAGGAGATGAGCAGAGAGGGAGAAGGGCTGGACTGCCTTTTTTGCCCACAGGGCACACAGGAAGATTCACAGCAAGTATGAAACTGCCATCTGGTAAGTGCAAAAACCACACAGTGACAGGAGGAAATGTGCATTTAGATTCTTTCCAGCTACCACTTTTCTGTTTTAATCACAATCACAGTTTCATGTGGGCAGTGTGTTGCCCTTGTGGGGAGGGGGTTGCTATTTGCTTCACTGAACTGTTGAACTTCTCCAGGCCCTCAGATCAGCCAAGAGCAGAACACACGACAAGAAAGGGGCAGGTTTTGCAATCCTCAGCCATCAGCTTCAGCAGGAGTTTGTCTGGAGGGGAGGAGGGAAAACCACTAACGAACAGGCCTAAAAATAAATGCAAGGGTTTCCTGGCATTGTTTTCTGGTCCTCTGTATTCCCCCTATGAAGGAAAAAGAACAGTGGGATTCAAACTGCATTTCGGTTTCTTGTTAAAATTCAGATCCCAAAAAAATATATGACAGGACTCAGAAACAAAAGCAGGTCTTGGATTATGACCTTCACTTCTGCTGTCCCTGGGGTTTGTGAAAGAGAAAGGAAATCACCCATCATTACCAACACCCCTGCAAATTATTAGGTACAAGCTTAGGTATCCCAATACCATACACTTAGAGGATCTTCTTTCCTCCAAAAGCTAGATCGCTTTTACAGAAGAAACCACTACATTACATTTATAGGTAACATCTTAAACTTTTCCATGTCAGAGAATATAATGAAAGCTCTAATTTTTTCTTTCAGTATATTCAGGGAACCTGTCAGAAATTCTCCCACATCTGCAGCCAAATATACAACTTTCCTAGCTATGTATCTATCTATGTCAGAGGAGAGGCTTAAAAAAGAAGCAGCAATATTGATCTTTCAGAAATCTATACAAAAACTATTTAGGTTCATCTATCTTGGATACCATAATTATAGAGCACAGCTCTGTCTGGCTGTTAGGTTCCTCAAAACAAGCTGAAAAGTAGTGGTTTGAGTATTTCTTTTCTCTTTTGGAATACCTCATTGCAATTGCCCTAAAGATAAAAAATTCACAAGTTTTCCTGATGGTTTTCAAAAGCAAAAAAGCCCATTTTTAGTGGGAGGGCTGTATAAGATACATACAACAGGCAAACTCCACTGGAGTCTGGGTGTATCTGGGGTCTGTTGTGCTCATGTAGCAGTTTATGAGTTTTCTCACTGTTGCCCTTCTGGTGCCCTTGCCCAGCTGCTGTGGGGGAGTGAGCCAGGGCCTGTGTCAGGCTGAGCTACCTACCAAGATTAAACTAAAATAACTTATTTCACATTTTTTTCTGTCCTAGTCAGTCTTGACTTTATATTACAGAGCTTAAGAACTCCCAGCTTATTGTTGGTTGACCTCATAAGACCTTCAGTACACAGAAACAAAGTAAAATTCACTCACACATTTAGGTGAAAGATACTTGCTTGACTAAAGGTTTCCAGTGTGGGGAACAAGAGCCAGTTTAACTGGTATAATTTGCTGCAGGGATGGCTCCTCTCCTGGCTTGATGCTTGCCAGATGTGCAACCTGGTCCTCTGCTCCTGCAACAGCTGTTTCCCCCAGTGCTCTCAGGCATTTTGCTACCCCTTGCACATCTGCTGGCATCCTGAATCCTTTTGACCCGAGTAGACAAGTCTCCATCACCACCCTGACTTCTGCTAGACAAGAATTACAGATGCCCAGAGCCACCTGCTACTCTTCCATCCTTCACTGAGTCACACTGCTCTTGTTTGTTAGGGGCCGGAGTGCTTTGAACACAAGACAAAGATGTTATCAGCATTATTTCTGTGTACATATCCTGTTTCAGTCCTTTTTTCTTTTAGGTCCTGCCCTTCTTGTGACTTCTCCATGACCTTACCACTTGCTCTGTGAGAGTGCCTCTGGTTATTGTGCTTCTAAGCTTAGATGCTTTCCTGTTATTGCTTTACCTTGATCTGCTGTGTGCGTTCCCAGCAGACAAACAAGTGGAAAAAGGCTGAAGCTGTAGTCAAAGTGCATTAATTTGGAAGTAGAGCATATCTATCTGAGGGAGAGGGGAATGAAAAAGATCTCAAAACCAAGGAAGTGGATTATATAATAGAAAGTATGTCCACAGCTTCCCATTTTTCTTCTGATGCAGTTTAACATGACAGTTCAGCTTACAGAGATGATCTGGATGCTGTCCTTCATCACTCTGACCAGTGAGCACTAGCTCAGGAAAGTGGCTAAATATTACATAAAGTATTGTCAGAGACAGCTTTGTAAAATATACACCTACAGACCCAGGGCTGCCCCTGTTTGTTGAATTTTAACTCTCCATCTGACAGATGCCTGTCAAAGCCTGCGTTCTGCTGAGAGCAGGGTGTTCCTGGCTGGCTGCTGAAGCTGGAGCACCATCAGTGCAGGCAGAACACAGCGAGGAGCCAGCCAGGCCAGGAGGCAGCTGCCACCATCTGCACTGGTGCAGAGAGCAGCCACCAGCTCAAATCTCTTCTCCAGCTCCTGTTCATCTCCTGATAACAAAATTACTTGATCAAGCCCCAAATTCATCAAAGACAAACTCGATCTCTGAATCATTATATGATCTTGGAACAATGAAATTTTTACAGTCAGGATGAAACACACAACAGGAGCTTTTACAGGAGCTGGGAACAGAACATTTTTGGATGCTGAGAACTGACACTCTTCTTCCTGAAAAAAGACCAGCCCCAAGTCTGATTCATAGAATAAAAATAAACACTATACATGAATATAAAATTTGTGATCATTTTCTATAAAGCTGTGAATATAATTTAAAATAGGAATGGACCACCATGATAATTTGTTTTGATCTCCTACAAGGTATATGAATTCCCTGAATTCTTGATTTAAAAAAACAGTTTGACAATATTTATTACAAGCCTGTTACTAATTATCCTCCTTACTAATAAATTGTACTTTTATTAGTGAAAATTAAAATAAAATATTGTCATTCTACAGTGAATGTAGTGTGGCAATACATTAGTTCATTTTCTTATAAAATGTTGAATTTACAGGTCAAAATTAATATCACATTGCAAATATGTAAATAGAGATTTTCACTGTTCTGACAGCCTTTAGAAATAATCAAATACACATAATATTGGCATCATTGGAAACCTGTATAGAAACCTGGTTTGTATCCAAAGTAAATTAATCTCTTTCCAAAATGCATTCTAAATAAGAATTGATTTGGTAACATTTTAAAATTGTATTATCAAGAAAGCCAGGTCTAAATGTACCATTTTAACTTGATTTGCCATTTCTCATTATCATTTTACTATTTATTTTGTCCCATTTTTCAATTGAATGATTTAAGTATTGCCCTTGAGATGCTCCTATTTATAGCATATCTTAGAATTTATTAGGTTCACAAAAATTCAGTCAATGATGTTGACCTTTACAAGAAAGAATCACTCAGACTCCCTAATTCCATTTCACTGCATTGCAGTGGTAGCTATCTTTCTCCATTCTATCTAAATTTTACCTATTTATTTCACTATCCTAAGGTTCCCTCAAGCAGGAAGACATTTTCAAGCTTCAGTTTTTCATAGCCTCTTTATTAAATGTAAATTTCCTCTTTTTGTACTTTTCCTTTTCACTGAGAACGTAGGACAACAGACAAAAAATCCCTGAGGTCTAAGAAAAAAACGTTGGTTGGTGAGGTATTGTAAGGTGTATTCTGCAAAGAAAGAGAAGCCTTTCCCTCCACAAAAGCATGGACATTTTTACCAGGCTTAAAAATCAAACTGAAAGAGTGACCATCCAGGGTATCTTACAGTAATATGGCTTTTTTGCTTCAAAATTAATAGTAAAACCACTAAGACTAGGAATACCAGCACATAAGGGGAAAAAAAAAAAAAAGCCAAAACAACTCATGCAAAACTGAATTAACTCAGTAGATTACCAAGAGGTTAAATAAAATGTCTGCACAGGGAAGAACATACATCACTGAAAAGCTTCAGCATACCAAGTAGATAATGGGACTGTGGATTCACAGAAAATAAGGTGATGGCAGGTTAATTAACCACATTTCATGTAGCCTTAGAAAGATCACAGAAGGGGCAGAGTCTCAGAAATGGTAGTAAAAAAAACCTGTATTTTAACTTTCAAAATTGGAATTGGCATGGATTTTGTTTGTAGTTTTTGTCACTAACTGCTGACTGTTTCATGCTGGGGTTCAGGAGTGTGTGCTCAGTGAGAAGGGCCTCAGCACAGAGGTTCTTTTGGAAACTCAACAGGAGCTAAAAGGATGGCAAGCCCACACAGAATCATATTTACTCAACCAGAGCCAAAACCAAAAGGACCAGCTCCAGTGCAATGACACACAGAGGAGGCAGGTATTTATCAGGGCCATAAAGTGATTTTGTCACACCTAAGGGTCAGCAACGTTCATACTTCCAATATTTCTTCTCACTTTCTTATGATTATGAAAAATATATATATTTCCTCTTTGCAAATATAAGATCCTTTCTACGTCACAAGCCATCTCTGCCACCCAAAGCCATCCCAGGATCCTGACTGCTGGGAGAGCCAGCAGAGCAGATGAGGACCCCAGCCCCTCTGAGGCATCACAAGGCAAATGAAGGGATGCCCAGATCGAGCCTCTGGAAAACTCCCCTCCTCTTAATTTTGGAAAGTCAAACTTAACAGTTTACAGCACGCACTTGCAGACAAATGGATGTTCCCCCACAGACTCTGCAGGGACTTGTAACCATACAGTGTGTAGTGATGAAAGAGAAATCCCACAGCTCCAGTGGCTGCAACTACAGTATCCAGTGTCTGCCCTGTAACAGCAGCTCAGTTCCATCCCTACAAGATGGGGATGAAAGATAAGGACCATTTCATTTTGTAAGACACAGATTAAAACAGAGTTCTGCAATAACATAATTGTGACAGAAAATTACAAGGCAGGGTTTTTCCAGTAAGGCCAGCACTGTCACAGCTGTTGAGACATGTTTGTCCCTGTCTATCACCTTTGAAATGCTTGAAAAACCTCCTTCTTTTCTGTCAGGATTTTCCAGTGACAGTATTCTCTGTGACAAGTCACACGGCAATGTGAAAAACTAGATTATCCTTTCCATTCCTCCTTGATGTTTCCATGAATCACATATTCATTGGATCCCTCTGCTACTTTTCCCAGGAGGAGTATTTTAGTGTGGGGAGGGTGAAAATAAAAGGAGAGTGAGATTTATCATCACACAGACAAAAAACTCTGGAGTGTGCTATTTATGGGACACATCTACCTTCCCACTGACCTTACTTTCTCTGCACATTTATATATCCATTAGAATTTATTAACTATGAATACATTAGGCTCCAGGTGCATAACATAGTGTCTAGAAAATGTATTTTAATAAAATATCCCAACAGCATGTCCAGATAATGCCTGCAATGTCCCCATATGTCTCACTGCACAGATCACACAACTTAGTATGTCCTGGTAATATATGAGCTGCAATGGTATCATCAGCTACACTCATTACCATTTAAGATAGGACAAAGAGACAAGCTCCTATTAAGTGTTTTTGGGTTTCTAACTGTTCTATTTGATACTTAAGAGCATAATATTTTAATTAAGGGGGTTGTTTTCCCATTATGGAAATAATTTTGAAGCAACTTTCCTCCTGGTTGCTTAAGCAGGTTCATTACAATGCAATGCAATTTACCCAGCTGGACAGGTCTGCAGGTGGCCAGAAACCCATTAGAGAGGTATCTACCTACTACAGGGGAAACTAATATTCAGGAGACAGGAAATCTCACAGGGACTTCGATTTTGCCAGGCATTAACACAGTTGACTGGGTAGCAGGTGGCTGGAAGCATAAATTTCCCTGTAACTTATTTATTAGGTCTCCCTTGCCTCCCTTCTTCTAGAATTATGATATGCTCTTGGCATTGATAAACCCCAGCAAGGGCACACTCTAAAGACACAAGTAGCAAAGTCTTGATAAATATTTTTTATCTATTTGACCTGAGCTATTTGAACCAAACTGGAGTCTTTTTCTTTTCTTTTCTGAGGAGAAAATAAAATATTCCTATGATGCAAACCTCCCAAATTAGAAATAATTTATAACTGCCTGTCTTCCTGAATAGAATAAGAGTCAAAGTGGAATTAGATTCTTCTGTCACAGCTCCAAACCTCCTTTCAGCCAACTCTCTGCCTGGAAAGCTTTCCATCAGCTTTTTTTCCCCCTACACTATAATCTGGTTTTCCTCTCTGTTTTTTCCCCTCTCCATATTTCCATTATGTTTTCTCTACCATGAAAGTTTTAGTCCCTCCGCTCATTCCTGTGGAAATTATTTGAGCTACAAAGTTTGGTTTTCACTTACCATATGCCTGTGTACTGTTTATATGTTTCAGTTACCTGGTGCCCCCAAGGAGCTCATCTGAAGTTCATGCTTCCATGGAAGGCTCATCATCACACTCACCAGCTCTAAAGAGGTTTACTTCTGTGTAAACCAGAACACAGAAAAGAAGAACATTTTCCATTCATTCTGGCAGGAAAAGCATAGATAATTCTCTCATGAGTGCTTTGGAAGCAGTTATTCAAATTCCCTTGAATATTCTGAAAATTTCAGCATTAATCCATGAAAGCCAAGGTCTGGTGACCGCACTGCAGTGCTTACAGAGCAGCTTGTGAAGCAGCACTCACGACACCTTCAGTTTCACAGCACACTCACCTGCTCTGCTACAGCATAGCAGAAACTTGCATTTAGATTATTTTTTCCATGGTACATTCAAGACAATCTCATATTCCCCCTCCAGTTCCATGACCACGTGTGCCACTTGTGGATGGCTGTGGATTTGTGCAGGAGCTGCCTCAGTCCTCCCTGCTCCATGTGCCACACTTGTCCCATGTCACAGTCTGACACACCACTAACTCTTGTACTGCACAAAGAGGCTCTGGAGGGGCACAGGAGTATATGGAGAGCTATGGTATCCATCTTTCAAGACCAAAGGTTTTTGGAAAAAGCATTGCCTTATGCATACTGAAGAAATAATTCTCCCTGCTAACACCCACACAGGTTTTCCTGGAACTCACAGTCTCCGAGTAGGCAACAGATCCAGAAAGCTGATATAGTTACTGTAAGTGGTTTGGAGAATGGAAGTAGGTCTTACATCTGCTTCTAAGAAATTTCATTAATAAATAAACATATCCATAAATATTCTGAATAAAACAGGGGCAAGAAAGACATACATTTCATCCACTTAGCGGCAGGAAAGCAATAAAGGATTTCTTTTCATACACTTTTCCTGTAAATTATATGGGAGAGCTGCATAAATCTTCTTTGACCCAGTTTAGCCATATACTATGTTTTCCTGTTAAAATATTCACATACAATTAAGTATCCACTAGGCAGACAGACAGGAGCAGAGACCATGGAGGTGTAGGAGGAGGTTGTCAGAGAGACAGACTCCTCCTCACAATACAAATTACAAAAATCTCTAAAAGTGGTCAATGAAAATTGAATCTCTTCAAAACTGGCTTTAACATATTGTCATTTCCTTTGTCTTTTCTCCCAAATCATTCCAACTTTTCTCTGTTAAAGCTGGCACACAGGAAACAAATCATTACAGTACCACACACCATTACTAGACAAATCCTGCTGGGTTCATTCACACACATCTCATCTTAATGACAGACTAAGGCCTTTAAAATAAGGCTTTAAATAACAAACTCAACCACAAATACACCACCATTGCAATAAATTCATAGAAGACATTCAGACACTATGGCAGTAAGAGATTTGATGGCTAGGAAGATACACTCTCAAAGCCACTTGAAACACAATTACAAAGGAAAACCTTTCAGCTGTGTTTTTTCTTTATAGAAAGCAAGGCACTGTTCCTTCCACACCTTCCTTCCACCAAAGTGGACACCAATGTCCACTTTGCAATCTCTTGACCCTAAAGAAAGCATTTGCATCAACCTCAGGAATTTCTGGGTTTGGCCCCAAAACATTTTCTTCATTGGTGTCCTGGACTTTCATAGTAAAACCACTAGCCTGGGGGTGTGTAAGTTTAGGAATTACCTTTCTACCCACATACCTGCCTATGAGCAGTTCTGATCAGCTCTAAGGTAAGCAAATGCCATCACATCCTCCACAGCAAGTGGGCACCTACCCTGAAAAAAACAAATGCAGTCAATTCCAAATCATCAAGACACCAATTCCAAATGGAGCCAAGCCTCAGGCACATCAGATATTTCCAAAGAAGTGTTTGATGTTGGCTGGTCCCAGAGCACTTTACATCAACCTACATAAGAGAGCAAGCTCCCTACTTAAATAAAGGAAAAAGCATTTTATTCATGCTCTCTACATAGGTCTGCAGAGGTTCTCAGTCCCTGCAGTGACTGCAGAATCCTGTGCACCTAATTTCAGCAGTGTGAATTCCCCCTGCCAAGACTAAACACTCACATGGTTTTTCACTGCCTAAGTAATGATGGGAGGTGAACAGAATCTGACTTAATACCATGTAAAAGTCCTTGGAGGTGAGTCATTCCCAAAAATGTATTCAGTTTAATTTCCTGGTAGGAAAAGTGACTGCTCATGATGACCCTTTGTGAAACGAAGTGGTTGCAAGCTATACATTTTAATTGTTTCTTCTCTAATGTTTGGTCTTAATTTTTCTATGTCTTTCCATGCTTTCTCCCCCCCCCCCCCCTTCCCTTTTTTTTTATTTAGGCACAGAATATTGTACTGTATTGTATTTAGGCACAGAAGTATTTAGGCACAGAAGTATTGTTTACTATCTCATTAAGCTCATCTGAGAACAATCACAAGCTCCATTAGACCACACTGGCAATATATGGCTTTAATTATTTTTTCATAAAAAATTCTCACATTGGAGGAGAGTAATAGAGTAGTTGTGACATCTTGCTACAAATTCTTACGTGGGAGTGTCTGCAGTGGGAACAGGGCCTGGGGAGGGCTAATGGAGAGGCAGAAGAAGGCAGAACTGTTCTTTGGGGATTCTCTAAGGAGAAGGATCTTGGTGAAATATTTCCATGTGCTACACATTCTAAAACTACTTCCATCTTTAATGTCATATGGTCAGAATTACGGATTCATTGTGCACTAAAATCTAAGTCAAGTCACTAGTCACTTGTTGAGATGATAGTCATACTTTTATTAAAACTTTTAAGCAATTTTAATCTGATAGATTTTCATAATACTTGGTCTCTAAGCCATATTCCACTATTCCTGTATTTGCTGTTCAACCTAACTTATGGCACAGTAAAAAGTCCTGCCATCTGGCAGAACAATCAAAATCCTGCAAATTAGAACATAATTCTAAGCTTTCTTGGTATGTTTTTTTGGCAAAGCCTTTGTCCCAAAATATGAATTCTCCTTACAAGCTAGAAAATATTTCCTAAGATATTTACAGCCAGAAAAACTTTGGTACAAAGTGTCTCTTTTTACCATCTCATCTTGTTTCTAAAAGCAGGGGAAAATAGGCCTCAACATCCTTAATGCTCTTGGCTTTCACTTCATCAAGGCTTTTCTGTTGAAACATTCAATACTGTCAATAGGAGAATTTTTGTGCTGGCAAGACAGTTTTTCTCTTTCAAGGGATCATAAAATAGCATTATGCATTTATTCAAATCCTACATAGTACAGGTTATTCCACTGCCAAGGTTGTCAAGGTCTAAATCTTGGCCTCCCTTTTTCATCTTCAGGATATTTGCCATTACTTCATCTGCAAAGAACTATTTCTTTTTTTCCAATCTCCCCTAAACACACCTAAAGAAAAGCCTTGAATCCTCCAATAAGTCAGTTTAAGAGCACACAAGCAGCCTGTGAACGCTCCCCAGAGAAGCCAGCAGAGTCTGTGTGAAGACTCCAGCTGGGATGAGGACAGCCACAACTGGTTTTCCTGCAGGCAAGAGGCTGCTGCCCATAGAGGGGTAGGGCAGCTTTGCAGGGGTCTGAGAAGAGCTGTGTGGAAAGCTCTTTAGTCCTTCAGCTTCCTCACAGTTTCGTGATATTTTTCAAACCACCTGGCTAGGGCCTGTGAATTGGCAGGCACTACTGACCTTCTGGCAATTTAATGAGACCCATTGTTTCAGTTCCAGCCTCCACTTCTTTAAAACAAATAGCTGGTGCATAGTGAGTGTATAAATATGCACAGAACTCCAGAAATTTCCAGCCTCACAATTCCATTGTTCTGCTGTGATCTCTGGTTCTCAGGGGCCTTTAGCCCTTGTCAGTAAAATCCTGATGGTGAGGAACAGATAACTTAATTACCTTGAAATTGAAGTTTCAGCCTCAGTGTTACCTAGCAATGCGTGCATCGAAAGCATTATGTTTTAAAAGCCATCTGAAAGCATGGGAAGGTTGCCAACTATTCAAGTATTGTCATAGTTCTGATTTTCTCCAGCTCCCCTGATAGCACTCAGAAATGGGACCAGCCTTCCTAGGAGGAAAGACAGCTGGAATAAAGACAACTCCATTTACATATCCTGAAAACTTTCAAAGCAAAGAATTGTACTTGGTGCACTGTTGGCATGTGGGTGCCCTCACTTCTCACTGGGGAAGAAGTGCCTCCCTCCCCTCTCTGCTGCCTGGAGGAGGCAGGTTCCTATTGAATCAGCTCATCAGGAGCCCTACAACCACAGCTTTTTTAACAGGAAACTTTGTCAGTTTGTCTCTGACAGGCCCACAAGATTGCCATAGTGACTATATTGGGTTTACTGTGTATTTCTGCCTCCTGGTCCTCACTGTGAAAGCTTGATTTCAAGGTAAAGGGAAGCCCAGGAAACCATGGTAGACCTTGGGAGATTCAGCCTGATTTATCTTTTCACCATCACTTCTGAGATTACCTGTGTATCCAGGCCTGTTGCCTCTCTCCAGATGAACCCCTGATGATGGACAAAGAGCTGGCTGTCGTCTTGGCTGAGGTGCTCTACTCACTGTTTGGCTGTTTAGGCCTTTGCTGCTTTTGCAGACTTTGGGGTAGGACTTGTCATTTCATGCTGGAGCTGCTCTGACAGGCACTGGTCCAAGATGATGGCTGCTAAGCTCTACCATGATAAAAATAAATAAAAGAGACTCTGGGCAGTCTTTGTCCCCCTTCACATTACAGACCTCAGAAGATCTTCACCATACGATTTCATCTATGTATGTTTGTCCAACAGAGAGTCTTGTCACAGAAAGGTGACTGGTGACTGTAACTCATTCTCAGAGATGTTGTGTTCTTTTCCTTGGAAAAGTTCTACATTTTAATATGGTGCACTGTCTTCTATGGAAGCATCTTCAGAGCTAGACAGAATAAAATAAGAATTGAAGGAACACTGAAATCAAACAGTGTGGAAGGTCAGAGAAGAGTGTAAATAACCTCATAAACATTTACCTCTCCTGACCTATCCCAGGATGGAGCAGCTCCCCTCTTCAAAGTAATGACAAAGCTCCTCTGCACAAGCCTTTTGCCATTCTCCCTTCCTTCCACTGCTGCTAACAGTTCTATAGATGCTGCCTTAAAGAATCTGATCATTTGAGCTAAAGCCCTGTGTTTGTACTGAAACACAAAAGTAGCTCATTAAACTCCTCTTAGATAAATTGTTTAGACTTAGTAATTCTCTCCTTTCCTCCCCTTACGTGTCCAGCCTATTGTTTATAGCTAGCATTCCAGGCTGTGTGTGATGAAAATGCTGATGTGTTTCCTGAGTTACAGACTCAAGCTTTATCTCATCTTTCATTTAGGAAACTGGCTGCATTATCATTTTATACTGCTGTGTGCAATGTTTATTTTTCCCCCATTATTAATATTGTATAGGAGGAAGTGCCCAGCCCCATCAGCTGGTAGCTGTATTGTGTATACCATACAGAAACACACACAAAATAAAAGGGAATACATAGTGTAAAAGTTTTGAGAAATTTGTGAACACACATAGTTTACAAATTCTTTGTGATATTGGGGACAGGCTCTGGGTGACAGTGTCCAGCTGTATTTATATCCTTCACACACTATCTTGATGCAGAGTTTGCTGGTATCCTCTGCTGTCTTTAAGTTCCATTTTTCAATCAAAATCCACAGGATGTGATTAAAAAAACCTCCTGACCTTTGTACAGACCTAAAAACGATCACCTATGCATCTGGAGTCCTCCTAGAAATAACTCCTTCCCAGGTTTTCCTCTGTTTGAATTCCAGGGGAGACAGCACTGAGCAGTGACTCACCCAGGATCGTGAAAGCAGCAAAGGCTTGCGTGTGAATCTCTGACTAGATATTCTGGACACTAACAAGCTAATTGAAAAAGTCAAAGACAAGCCCATGATTTAGAGAAGCTATGTTTAAGAGAAAAAGAATCCTGAATTTCCAATAGGATTTTGACTTAAATCCAAAGAATGCACAAGTGGTTAGTAAAAAGAGGCACATGCTTATTCATTTGTCTGCAAGAGATATCTCTTGGGCCAGTTCATGTGCATTGATTTTTCAACCAATTTTTGCAAAGCCTGTTTAACTTTTTGCTTTAGCTACTGAAAGCAGTAAGTATTGGGAGAAAAAAAAGTGTTTATTCTAATATTAAAAAGAGAAAGAGCAGAGGCTGTAGGGGCCAAAAGCAACTGAATTAAAAGGTAACATCACTGTGAAGGTGTAAAATTGCCTATTTTGGGCTTTGTACTATGTATGAGGACAGCTTCTAAATCTGCAACATTCTCACATGTGGTCATCACCACAACTATTTTGAGTTACTGTTTTTTTCAAGTGGGCTCATTGCATGCACCCAGTGGATTGCCCTGGGTTTCTGAAGAATCCCAAAAATAAGATTATCATACCTTATTAATGTCAGACAGTTCAACTCTTCCTAGAGATTATATCAAGTGCTCTTCTTGAACCAATTTTCTTTTCATAATAATAAGCATTCCAATAATAAGCATTCTACTAAAAAGCATATTTCTTCCAAATTTCACCTACAACCATAGAATACCCAGAGAATTAGTTACCAGTTCAATCTTTCTTTGAACATGGTTTATCTACAGTTGCTTACACTGACTTTTGTTTGTAAAGAATTATCTCTCCAAAATATCTTACACTTACCTAAACTGGAACAAAAAGGCCTGACAAAAACATGTCCTGTCAAAATGCAGCTTGAACTTACACTTGCTGCTCAGGTCTGCTTCCTTCCCTCTCCACACCCAGTAGCATTTATTTCTCTAATTCAAATGGTTTCAATTCCATTTAATATTCTCTTTCTTAACATCTCACTTCCTCATTAATTCCCAGAACAATGTGTGGTTTCAAATGTTTACCCTGTGGTCATCCACAGAACTCGCATCAGCAGTGCCAGACCTACGGAACAATCTCCATGGATTAGTTATTGGAGGCTTGGGCCGGGTGGATTCCTTTTTCTGAATTTTCACAGACTTTTCATAATAACCTTGGCAAGGTTCAAACCACCTTGGAGTTGCTGAATTTCCAGTAAATTTCTCAGCTCTCCAGACATACTTTTATTACACCACTTAAAATTAGTCACTTACTAGAACACCCATCTCAAGGTATTTGGTGTAGTTATTTTGGGATCAATAAAAACAGACATACTGGAAGAGCTACAGAGTAAACCAAAATAGTTTAGAGATGAAGTGTTTAAACTGCTCTTCTCGTTCTGAGCGTGGTATCTCCTACAGGGGCCCTGGAGGCAAAGCAGTACCAAAACAGGATCTGAGTCTATATTAGACTTACACTATATCCAGCTGCAGCACAGGGACATTAGTCCATTTGCAAATTTCTCTTCTTCCCATTCAGGGACTGTCACAGCATTATGTGCTGCATTCCAGTGCATTGTGGTTGTGATGTGATCTAGTGGCTGTAATATCCTAGTGCAAGCCGCAGGTGATGTTTAAACTGTGATATCTATCTATAATCTGAAGGAGCTATTTCAGTGCTCTCCCCTCCCTTGGCTCTCCTTCCTCCATCCCTTTTCCAGCCCTGCGGCCAGCAGCACCAGGGTCCGCCTCCCGCGGGCCAGCGCTGTGCACAGAGGCAGGACTGCAATGGTGCTGCAGGGGCAGGATGGGGCACATCCTTCCCGTGCATCACAGGCGAACGGGCTCAGCAATCTGCTCCATAAGGGGAACACTAGATGGCACACAACAACCGCTGTATTGCTGCTTTTCCGGTTCGGAAGCCAAAAATTTGTTTCAAAGCATCAGCCTGGAATGTGGCTAAAAGGACCAAGCAAAACATGAGCCTAAGTACACTATTAAACCCCACTGGGAAGATAACCTTTCCAATAAAATTTCACCCCTCTTACTCTCTCAGAGTTATTTCTCTATTTATAGCTCTGCCTAACTTGGCAGCCTCGGAAAGTAAACACACACTTTATTTAGTGGCTTGTTGACAGGCAAGGGGGGATGCTCATTTTGGTGCAATGTGAAATAACAGAGTGGCAAGCAAAGAAAAGACCACTTGGCCCAGCAACCTCTGCAGTTCAAAATATAACTGCTGGGACAAGACTCGAGTGATATAATTACCTATCACAGGGATTCTGTTAAAGGACCTGTGCTTCACTTTGCAAGTAAAATCAAGTACTCACTTTCACTCTTTACATAGCTATAAGTATTTTTTTCCCTATCCCAGGAGACATAGAAGCCCAGGAACAGAAATTTGCTACTACAGTTTTATAGGCTTTATTGAATCTGTGCTTACTGAGGGTCTGTTTTAATTCTGGGGCAGGGAGTGGAAAACCAAAGGAAAGCATTTACAGGAGGAACATTCACACTTCATTTCCAAAATACTGAAGCAGTCAGTTCCGATGCTACTTCAGAGATTCAACAAGCATAAAGTGGTGAAGGGTCTGGAGCACATCTTATGAGGAGTGGCTGAGGGAGCTGGGGATGTTTAGCCTGGAGAAAAGGAGGCTCATAGGGGACATTACCAATCTCTGCAACTGCCTTAAAAGAGGGTGTAGCCAGGTTGGGGTTGACTCTTCTTCCAAGTAACAAGTAACAGAACAAGAGGAAATGGCCTCAATTTGCACCAATGACCTCAATTGGAATTTGAGGTTCAAATTGGAAATTAGGAAAAATACTTTGAAAAGAATTGTCAAGCATTGGAACCAGCTGTTGAGGCTAGTGGTTGAGTCACCATGCCTGGAGGTATTTACAAAATGCATAGATGTGGCACTTAGGGACATAGTTTTGTGATGGACTTGGCAGTGCTGGGTTAATGGCTGGACTTCTTGATCTTAGAGGTCTTTGTTAACCTAAATGATTCTATGATTCTATTACTCTAAGTTCTGTGAATGTGTGACATTACTATTTACCTGAAAAAATGTGAACTTTCAATTTCCTGCCTACTGCTAGTAATTGGCACAGCTTCTTTGGAAAAGAGAACCGTGTCCATGATTACACGATTGAGGTTCCATCCTAAACTCACGGAAGCAGGAAGCTGTAAACACCAGTTTACTGGCAGAAGGGTGTAAATCCTTCCCTGCCTGTGTTAGCTAGCTGACATGGGGCTGGGGAGGGGAGCCTTGAGTCTGAAGGTGACTAGGAAAAGACCTAGGGCCCCCCTAGGTGGGAACTTTTCTGAGAAAGCAACCTCAAGCTGTAGAATCAAGACCAGTGTAAAGCACCCACCAGGTTAAGAGATGACTTGTCCAGGGAGAAAGGACATTCAGTGCTAACCAGAGCCTCTGCTAGATATGAGTCTTGGGGTTTTTTTTTTTTTACTTTCATTTCCGTTCATGTATTTTTGCATGTTCTACATTTCATGGGGTTTTTTCCACCTATATAAATAAGTAGTTTTATTTGTTTTTAACTTGCTCCTATTTGTGTCAAGAATAACTTTTGAGAAACTGGCTGAGCTTTATGGTATTCCAGTCCTCCACGATGGCCATCCTTAAAAAACAGAGGTCTGGATACCTCTCCCCTGCTTCTCCTCTTTGCCACACATAACAAGGTATATTTCCACATAGTTTCAGGGATCAGTTTGAGGTAGGAAAAATAGATGCCTTGGGAGAAGAATTTATGCCTGGAAGTATCATTAACCTAGAAAATTCTTCAGCATTAAGTAAAAAAGAGGGGAGGAAGAACAGATAAATTCATGGGCTTTTTAAGGGATATGTAATAGTAACTACTGGTATCTTATTTTTCAGTTTCAAATTAAATTCCTGTCCTACCAAACATTCCAGCCAGTTTGAGCTAAGTGATATCTATTTCAAGGATGCCATGGTAAGCAAACTGATGAAAAAATTTTAGAACTATGTAAATCCACATTCTGGCTTACAGGAAATACACTTCCAAAAATACTGTTGCAAAGTTGTGAGTGTGTGCTGACAGTTTGCTGTAAGAGCTGCATATAATTAATGGAAGCATATAAACTATTCTCCCATTTTTTGTCAAGACTCATTTTTTTATGCTACTTGGAACTGTAGTTGCTACTTTTGTATTTGTTGCTTGAAATGGTTTTTTAATGTTATCACATCATTAATCACATCAAATTAATGAAAAGTGATTGCAAGCTTCCCAACAGTATGGGAATGCTTGAAGACACCTGTCTCATACACAAGGACAGACAGTGAGAACCAACTTCAGGCACAGGAATCCTCTGCCTGGGACCAGTTGAATGCTGATCCAGCTCTAGCACTTTCAGAGCCACACTAATATCTGCACTTGTTGACCTGTTCCATTTGTACTGGACCGATGGGGAGTGACTGAGATGTTAGTTTTCAAAGGCATTCCTTTACAAAGGCACTGAGGTCTCTGAGCCACATTCCCACCAGCCTGTCTGAAAATGCCCTTGGGGTTTACCTGCATCTGTAACACATACACACCTAAATATTTCTCATTAACATTCTATGGTAAACCTTGAAAATTGATAGTAGGAACTTAATAGCATATATTTTAATAAAACTACAGAGAAATTGAATGTTAATATTTTAACTAACATTTTTTCTCTAAACATATGGTATTATTCTACTCTACATTTTGTTCTATCTACTGTGCAAGAAAAAGTAAAAAAAAATGTGAGTTGGTCACAGTCCAGAGGAAAAAAGAGCAGATTGGAAACAGAAGCAGTGTGATCTAGGCTGTACACTGGCAACAGACTTCAGGCTGTAAATTGCAAACAGTAAAAGAACATGCAAGAGCTGGTTATGGTGGATTCCTCATCAGCTGAGGCTTTCAAGCAAAAAGTGAAAAGCTCTCTGAAAGATATGCTTTATTCAAATAGGCATTTATGCAAGGCTTGTGTTATGTAGGAGATCATCTAGTTTGATCTCAAGGATCCCTTATGGCTTTACAGTCTATGAATAAAGAGCCTCTTTCACTATAAGAGACTCAGTATTTCAGCTACTTTGGACCAAATGTGGTGTAAGCAGGACTGCTACAAAGCAGGAATTGTGTCAGATACTTCTAATGCTGTGAAGGCCCCTACAGAACACAATGGGGGACAAGTGTGTGAAAGAAGTCCTTTCAGTGCCCCATCAGGTCAGTTGTTTGAGCACAAAGCTAGGCTGAGTAAAGAATTACAGTATCTTACTTCTCACATTATGAATCTCTTTTACTGACACATCCACGGACCCATTAAATTTGATATTATGGCTGCACAAACATGAAGTCTTCGGTGATTGGTGAGAGGTATACAGATCTTCTGTGTTGCCATTTCATGTGATCATTGCTGTTTGGAGGGAAAGAGCAATTCAGAACAGAATTAAACATGGTTTATGAGAAAATGTTTCACACTCAAACACTCAGAAAAGTGACTTGTTTTTTTAAAGGGTAAAATAGAAATACTGACAGGTTGTCCACTCTGAATTCCAAATTAGAGACAATTTGCTCCACTAATAGAAGCTATCAGTAATAGGGTCTAGACAATGGAAGAACTGGGTTATAAAAAGGGATTACATCTGACAAACAAAGACACTTTGTTTCTTACTATAAAAAAGAAAACAATTTCATGGTTATAATCAGCAACAACTTGATTTTAGGAAGCAGTTGAAACAGTAACTATGATATCTTAAATGGTATTTGGCTTGAAGAAACCCCAGAAATTCGACTGTAGCTTCAGCAGTAATTTTGGCTGATGTGCAGAAATGCATAAACAAGCTCTTCCTCAGCTACTTCAGATATTACAAGGAACATAACCATGACACCACAGAGCTCATCTCCACTTAACCACAGAGCCTTCCCAGCCTTCCTAGACGCCTACTGCAAACCCTTCCGTGTTTCATTTGGCCATTGCTAGAGAGCCATCAATAACTAAGCTAATTTCTACTGGAAGCCAGCTCAGATCATTTTTCATTTAACACCAGTTACAGCAGAAAGCAAAAGACAGGCATACCCACAGTAGCTGGTGATGAAAACCAAAATAATTCTGAGTAAAATAATTATGAGCTGAAAGAAATAGCAGTACATGTCCAACAGGAAAATTGTTACAAGTCTTATTTAAAATATTTGTTAAAGATTTAGAAGAGGGATAAACACTATGTTTTGAAAGGAAAATTATACTGATTTAGAACGGGTTGCATATCTACAGCTCATATAAAACACCAGCTATTTCTGGAATGTAAAAAATATTTCAAGCAGAAATATTTACTCTCACAATCCACTCTCAGAACTCAAGTTCTTGTCTTGTTTACTGGAGTAAACTTCAGTTCAAAGGTTACTACTTGATGTCCCTCAGAAATAAGAATATTATACACATCCTTTTCGGTTTAGGCTAACTTCATGGGGGTTTGTGTTGCTCCTGCTCATTAACTAGGGATAAAGGCCAAAGTCCTCAGTTCAGCAAGGCAGAAGCTAGGAAGAAGCAGAAGAGGAATGACCCCAGTTCAGGCTGGATTTTACGCATGTACATTCTTTCCCTCCTCACCACATTTTTTTTTCCTCTTGCCAAGAGTGCCACACCATTTCATGAGTAAGAGCTTCCTTTTTGTTTCTGCACCCTCATTTACTGCTGCTTCCATCCTGTAAGCCTCCTTCAGGATTTTCAATATTTTTCCATTTCATCTGGGAGAATGCACTGAACTGAACAGATGATGGAGGAACTGATGTGCAAGAAAAATAGGAAAGGAAGTAAGAGAGAAAGAGATGTAAAGATACGGAAACAGGGAAGAAAATATGTCCTGTATGCAGAGCCTCTAAGGTGGGTTTAATGAGTAACTAAGGAGTACAACTGTGAGTGCAGGTCTTGAGAAAGTTTCATTAGACACAATTTCATGTCTTAAAAATAGATAATTTTATGGTGTGGCTGCATTTCCAACACTGTGTGCATTTCTGATCCCTCAGTGAAAAAAACTGAATGCCTAATGTACTAAAATTCATGTAACACTGCCTCAGAAAGCAGTACAGAGATTGCTACTGATCTCATACCTTCATCTCAATAGTGCAGACTTCATATAATTTCAAATACATTCCCTAAGTAAGTTATAGGGTTGAAATATTCAAGTAACAACTTTTAAAAATAGAAAGCCAATGTTTTTTGTACATGAGAAAATAAATGTCTAAAACTAAAATAAAGTGCCCCTGGGAAGTCTTCTGTACAGCTTCTGTACATAAGTCCCATGACAAGACAACAAACATAGGTTTGGGGCTTGTTTTGCATTGTCCTGTAATCATCTGGTTTGCAAAAGCTTCTCATTTTCCTAGAAAGGGACTTGGAGGCTAAACCACAAACACATTCAAGAGCCAACCATTTTCAGACAAGTTACTTGAAAAAATTAAGGGGAAGGGCAGTTTCTTCTTTACTCACAGATCAGATTAGTCAGGCAGACAAGTCCATTCTAGTATCATGTAAGGATGTCTGAACACGCACCAGCAACTTGTGTACCTGATCCTGGGCTGGGCAGCACTCTCTGAAACTGCTGGGATTCTCCTTTACCAGCTAAGAGGCCTCTCTGCCACTTTTTAGAAAGGACAAAGACATTGAATGAGAAAGATGAAGCAGATGGGTAATTTTCATCAGCAATTAAGTCTCCCAGAGCTCCAGATCAAACACCTGAACACCCAGGACAGTGCTACCTACACAGTCAGTGGATAAAAGCTGAAGCTGAGTCTCTTGGCACAGATCTTACTCTGTAGCCAGATAAGCAGCTCTGCAGAGCCCTCCAGGCACTGGAATTCCACAGTCCTGTGTCTCCAGGGTTCATCTCTACAGACTCATCTGCAAATCAGAGCTTTAGCCAACAATTCTCTCAGGGCATGGGTGAGCCTTTTCCTTTAGTCTTATTTTCTGTCTGTAGACTGCCATCATACAAATGACACCAATAACAAATTTGTTTCTTCCTGGAGAACCTCAATCATGACACTTGGGTCACCTTTTCCATCCTTCTACTGCATGCCTCTATCCGCAGAATTCCAGAGAACTTTATAAATGATGAGACAAAAGAGTTTTATTTCTGGAGTCTTGTCCACAAAGCAGTAAACCTTGGAGGTTTTTTCCTTGTACTTGTCCAAAAACACATTTTTGCTCTGGTTTTAGTTATTCTTGAGTCTAGTATAAAGTCATGGATGTTCCTAACAAATTCCTCTCCTTCCTTGAAGTCAGTGTCCTTTGAATACTTGTAGAGGTTAATCCTCCTCCCTCCATTTGCCAATGAAATTCTGCATATTTAGGCTGTTGAATTTTCTTACATAGGTTGAAAAAAAAACAACTCAGCAGAGAGACAGAAATTTCTTCAGAAAATTAAGTGCCTTTAAAAATGTGCAGATGAGAGAAATCTGTTAAATGCCCTCACAGACACAAAGGCTCCAAAATTAGCTGAGGTTGTCATAAGCAGCAGAAAATGTATTGGGAAGCAAGTCTACAGGAAGAGGGAATACTTTCAATAGCAGAAGAGGCTTCAGTAAGGCTTGTACACCTTGTACACTAAAATAGTAAGAATGGTCATAGCACAGCCACTTGATCTATTTTGTGTGTCCAGCAATGACCAATAGCCTTGGGAAGAACCAGAACAAGGAGGCACTGTCACTTCCCCCAAAGTCCTGCTCCAGAGCCATCTGGCCCAGGGTCACAGTTCCTGTTCCTACTCCTGCCAGGGAAAGGATGCTAGCAAGTTCCAGCAAGTTGATACCTGCATCACAAATTTTATGAAGGATCAGAAAAGTAAAACTCTGTTTACAAGCTCCATTAAAATAATTATTTAAGCTAAAACTAGTCCAAGGTCACACTAAAAGATAATATCTACTACCTCCATGCTTGGTGCCATAGCCAAAGATAAGAAAGAGCTATTTATAAGATCACTTCTGCAACCAAGTTTTGTCAAAAAAAAAAAAAAAATCTGCATTGTTGAATGTGAAATGGTCTGTCTGGAATATCTCTTACTTGGCAGACCTTCAGCAGAGCAGGAGTTCCTGAGGAAGCCCAGCAGATGTGGGCCAGACAACACCAGAGACAGCAGAACTTTACAGCCCTGAGATCAGCTACAGCTCTGAGCTGGGAGACAGGCAGGTCCAGCAACTTCTGGCTCACAAAAATGTTTTCAGACTAAGCTAGGGGGGGAAAAAGCTGCCTTTTTTTTTTTTTTTTTTTTTTTAAATATAGATGCATTGCAAATGGAAAGTCTTCTTTTTAATAAGTTGCAGTAAACTCAGTTGATGCTCAGCCCTGAAGTACATTTCTCCATTACTGGACTCAATTTAATGCAGCAATGAAGAAAAATACTAGAGTTTCAGGTCTGTTGGTACTGTTTCAATTTTCTTTCATAGTTTTATTAGAAAACTATGGGAGAAACATCTTTCCTTTCTTCTTGCTTGAGAAAACAAGAGACAGGAGGACAGTCCATGCCAGCCATGCCTTTTCCCTATTCTCCAGTGGAAGATTAGTGGTTTTGTATACTAAACTCAAGTACTTTTAATTCTCTTCAAAAAGTTGCTGCCCTTTTTTCCTAATTATTTGTGTGTGACAAAGTCTGACCTGTTTTAATGAAATCCTGTTTGAAAAACATTTTGGCAATATTTAGTGGGAAAAGAAATCATAATGCAACCACTCTTTTAACAGTCTTAAAATGAGACAATCCCACATGAAGCAACGCTGCCCTGCCTTGCAGAATCATTACCCAGAGGAAAAGCACACCACACCTATTGTACAGTTTATAACTTCAGAAGACTCTGCCAGGACCTTCAGGGTGTTATTTTCTCTCACTGTCTGTAGAACTGAGGAACACAAAAAATAAGAAACTAGTTCTATGTTATGAAAACAGAAACACAAAACAAAATAGAACACAGAATAATGTATTTAAGGTAGTTGAAAAAATCAGGTTTGTCATGTGATATAGAATTGTTATAAAGTACTCACATTTCTCCTTTTTTTTCCTTTTTATAGGTATTATATTAAATACATACTCTGACTAAGATACCAAACCTCACAGGGAACTCTAGATTTAGGAGCTCAGAATAAAATGAGCCCATAATTTGCAAAAAGAGCTGCACAGGATATCTTGCAAAAATCAAAACTATGCTTGATTTTGACTAATTTCCCTTTTTAGTATTGCAATTTAAGCAAGTCTATGAGGCCAGTGGACTCTAGATTAACAGGTTTACCAAACTATTACAACCAAATTGGTAATTACTGATGATCATCCCTTCTGGAGAAAGTTCACGGACTTGTAAAAGACCTAATGAAAATTGTCCACACAACAGAAATGTGAAGGAAAAAGCTTGGAAGTCTGTCAGGGAGGAAACCACAAGATTTACACTTTAATAGATCCACTGGTTACAATGGAGATGTGGATGAGGACAACAGCTGGAATCAGAGCTGACAGCCCCACAGTTTCCATGGAGTTTCCACCACATCCTATTATTTATTCAGAAGCTATTTTCCAGGAAAACAGCCAGCCAGCTCGTGAAAGTGTTTTCAATAAAATAATTTTCAAAGGATGGTGGAACAATAGAAGAAGCAGACCACAGAGAACAGGTGGCCAGGCTTTTCTTTTGGGTTGCCCGATTTGCATGTTTGAATAATAATTTCAAGTGAGTGGTAGTATATTAGAAAGTGGTATATATGCAGTATCTCAATTTTGCATAGCCAAATTATATTTTTACACTACTGGCTCATTTTTTAGCCCAGCTAACATGGAAACATGAAAGGTTTTTCATCTCATCACTAGTAGCAGGTGTAGTGTATGTATATGTGCCCCCACAGTGTTGGACCCCATTAGTGGATCTCTAGCAAACGCAGAAAGAGATGAGATGTGAATATTTTTGGTTCCCTGAGGAATATTTTTAACAGAAGAATGTATTTTGAACTGGAATTGGCCAGCAGCACCAGTAGCCAAAATTACTGCAGCAGCTGAGCATCCGGAAAAACACTCAAGGACAGGCCCAATGTTCAGAGCAGCAGCGAGGCTGAGAGCAGCAGCCTGGGACGAGGGTTTGTGGGGAGGCTGACCTGGGCTGGGGACTTGGGGCACCAGAAGAAAAAGGGCTGTGAAACAAAAAGCTTTGGCAGTTACCACGGGACATTTCCTCGCTGAGATATCCCAAACCAGGAGCCTAATATGAAGCAATTGGCATAAGCCCAGGGCTGCTGAGCCATGCCAGCAGCACAGCACCATCCTTCATGCTGTCAGGAAAAGGGTGCAGCAACCATAAGTACTGCAGTCTGCATGCTGCTGCCCAAACACCCCACAGGAGAAGGGAAGAACAGTTTAGTTGCACAATAAATTTTGATATCAAATTGAAATGTTGCCATAGCTCATTTAAAAAGCAAGCAAACCATAAAGATACAAGCACTTTGCAGAAGAGGCTTCACTAGATTCTCATGAACTCACGTGCTCACTGAGGTTCATGTTTTCCCAAGAAAAGTCATGAGCAGCAGTGGCATCTCAGAGTCATATAGCAGCATAGTTAGAGCAATTGCCTATCCAAAATAAAGAGTGACAAATCTTACTTATTTCTAGAACAAATTGGTACACCAGTGGGGGTATGAAACATGGGAACTTCAATGCTAATAAGAAACTTGTTACTCTTCTCAGAGAACATTGTAATAACACTGCTAAAGAAATCAAAAGCAGAACTATTTTTGACCTGAATGTAGCCCATACAATTTAGCCTATTAAGTTTTAAGAAATCAGTAAATACTGACTTCTTAAAAATAAAATAAATCTACTTCATCAGACTGAGTTATTTAAATGTTCTCAATCAGTATTAAAACCAGACAGACAGAAAATTACTGCTCTGATACAGTTTAAAAAAAGATTTTTAGTGAAGAAAAGAAAAACCTTTATAAATCACATACATACACACATATGCATATGCATCTATGTGTATGCATATATATGTACAGACATAAATAGATCAAGATTCTAATTCCACTTTATAATAATTAATATATAAAATAATTAATATGTTAATATAAATATATATATATAAAATAACTTTATAATAATAATTAATACACCTCTTTTCCCTCCCTTAAAAAATGTAATCACATAAATTTTTTGTCTTTTATTTACCAGTACTGGAAACAAAAGAAGATGACAGGGGGTGACATCCAAAATTTAAGGAGCCAGATACCAGAATTCACACTCCTTGCTCAGCCAGGAAAGCACTCTGTATCATTGAAGGGACACTCTATCATCTAACCATAAGGATATGAAACCCTAAATACCATAAGAGAGTGCCATGTGAGAAAACTGTCAATGAACTCCTTTATGAAATTAACTGCATATTGTGTAGTTGGTGGATGAGATCTCCTCTGTCATACAGCAAGACATTTAATACAACCATCCTGAGATTTTCTTTTAGACACAAATTATCTCCTAACTGAGTATTTCTTTTACTAGGTGATTCAATGACTTCTGTGAGAGGAAAAAATTATAAAAATTGCCTGGTGAAAAAAATATATCTTTAAAATTTTAAATTAAATTTCCTGTATTCCAAGAAAAAAACTTATTTCCAGAAATACCACAGTGCTCTTAAGACAGTAAGTCCAGTAAGATAAAGAGAGTAAGATGATACAAGTAGTTCAGTATATGGATTTAACCGTGCTGTGTCATTTGGTTTCATTTCAACAACTGAATAAGAGCAAAGGACAAACCTTCTCCTGCAGGTGAAGTGTCGTAAACCAGTCTGCACCTTTTCCTGAAAGTGACTCAAGTTCCTGTTTGCACTTAGAAGTCAAGGCTGAGAGTATGACTAAAGCAAAAATGTCCATACAACAAGAATGACAATCTTCATTTTCACTTCAGTCCCAACCAAAAATAAAAATGCCTCCAAACCAAAATTACACCACTTGTATTCAGTTTACCTCCAGTAAAAGGATGAGGTGCAGCAGATAAAATTGTTACATAAATACCCAAGGCCTGCCTGGTATAAAATTAAATTTTAAATAAGGAAGAACAAACAAGTCACTTGAAAGCCCTAAGCATGCTGTATAAATAACCTGCGATGCTATCCAGAATCAGCTGAGCTGTAAGCATCATCTGCCCCAACCATGAGTCAGCTTGAGTCAGTTCACTGTACTTTTATGGTACTTTCAAAGACAGAAAATGCATCTCCCGGCAGCATGAAAGAAATCTCGGAAATGTGAAACAAGCATTTATTGTGAAACAAGTAGGAAGGTGTTGTCTACTATAAGATGGTAGTGAAATTAGTGGAATAAATAAAATGCCAGTATACTCAATATTTCTGTCTCCTTATTTTTAGCCCAAACAGAGGACTGAAATCAAATCATGTAATGAAAAGCAAATCATGTGCTCTTAAGGCCAAACAATTTTAAACTCTTTGTGAACTGCTCCTTCTGCACAGAAACTCTCCAACTGTGCAAAGCAGCACTATGGCAATATGGATTCGGTAAACAGGGAATGCTTCCAGCTGTTTGCATCCCTCCCACTCCCAGTATGCATAACATCCTGGCTGGTAGAAGTTATATTTGTGTTTAAACACGATAAGGCTGATTTACATTAGAGGAATGTTTCTGATCAATCATTTGTGCTAAATAGCCAGTGACTAAGTGGAAATGTTTCACAGAGAAGAACTGAGTAAGAAGTTTATAAAACTTCAGGACGTGGTTACAGCCTCTAATCTACTTAGCAGAGAGCTCACAACTTCCTGCGGCTGCCTGCACGGGGCATGCACACATTTCTCCCAGTGCTCAGATCCATTATCCGTAACTGTGGAACGTAAAAGGGAGGGAGGGAGGGCCCTCCACACCCCACTTTGCCCATGGAAAGTTAAGTGCCAAGTTTCAAACTGGTTGTTACAGTCAAGGGAGAGAGATGTAAGACTTTTCAGGCACTAATCTTCAGGCAGCATGAATCACTGTGTCCACTGGCTGGTGTCAGCCTGGAATCTAGGGAGCTGCCTCTGGCTGGGACAGATCTCTGGGAAGGTTTGGTGCTGGCTGCTTGCAGGATGGATCATGGGCTGGCTCCTTTGTCAAGCTGTCAATAGCAATGGGGCCAGTGGGGCTGTGGAAACCAGCAGAGATGAAGAGCTGCTCTTACTTTAGCAAGCTGAGAATCCACTGGCCTGAGTACAGCAGATGTGTTCTTGAGGGTGCCTTGCAGAATAGTTCTACAGTCCACAAATAGATACTTACACCAGTATAACATTTTTGCTTTGACATTTGAAAAATAATAAAAGAAAGCAAACTAATTTAAAATAAGGTATTAGGCTTTTATGATGTTTTCATAAAGAAAAAACTAAAAGGAGGGGGATTTGGACAAAAATGCCACTTTTTTTTTAAAGACTTATACTGTCAAAAGATAAATTATCAAAATGGATATGTTTCAAAGCTAATTTAATATATACTATTAATCATGGCATTTAAACTTACTCTGTCAGATCTGCTTAGACAATGAAATGACACAGCACAGACCAATTTTAATTTAGGATTTACATTTTATCTCATAGCTATGTCACCTAAGATAATTATCTAAATTGAACAGCATATTTTTTTAATTTTACAGCTTTTTACAAATCTCAGTTCTAGGAAATTTATTAATATGACTTCAGCAATATCTCCATAAACCTACAAAACTAGTATGTAAGTATTACTGCCTTCAGTCAAGGACAAATTTCTGTTTATAACCCCATTTTACCTATTGTACAGCTTTACTATATTAATGCATCAGGCTGAAGGCATCTAAGAAAATAATTTTCCTGAAGTTGTGTGTTTTTCTTTGAAAAGTAAAAACAGACCTGCCATTTTCAATAGTGTAAAACTAAGATACAAAAAATGAAGTTAAAATAATTCCTGCGACCTCCCATCCTCAGGGAAAAGCTTTTAAAGCCATTAGAAGCATCCCTGGCCTTTCTTATGACAGCCTTGTAAATTAGGCTACTTTATGAGACTGGACACATATTTTTGATAGAAACTAGAATTTGATATTTTCCAAAACATTGTTTATAGCATGCAGACTCCAATCTTTAAAGTAGCTTGGTGGAGTTTTCTTGGAACTTGCAGGTTCATTTTCAGAGGACATTGTGTGCCTCAACAGCTCTTGGAATTCATCTTTTCTGAATGGGAACTGGGGACAGATCAGTGCAGCAGGAATGTGTAAGCATGAGGGTGTATGTGCCACTGGCAAAAGGAACAGCCCAGAGCCCACACTGCAGACTAGAAAAAATGAGCTGTTCAAAGCAGGTGAGGAAATTGGAAGGATCACAGGTGAAAATGGGGAGAATAGAAAGGAAGGACAGGGCAAGATGGAGGATGGATCATATACAGTACAGGATTTTTTGTGATACAGATACCAGACAAGCGAAGAGAATTAAGATTTATGTTTACTAGTCTGAAGACAGTTTAATTTTAGCTAGACCTCAGCTACAGCAGAAAGCCAGTGCCACATACTCAAGTATGTGGTTACAGAAAATACCACAGATCCTGGGTAAGCTGCGAGGCAAAAGGCTGAAAGCCAAATGCTCTCCTGCCATCTGAGCAATGGGACCTCCAGCATGGCCTACACGTGCATTAGAATCGTAGTAACTTTAAAATACATTTTGAACCTGTACTAGAGTGATCAATTCACCTCCTTGCAATGTTCAACCTTGTTCTTTTTGAGGTTTTCTCAAAATTGTTTGTGAATCTCTCTGTTGTATGTAAGTTCATCAACAATTATCTTTTGATTTTCATTCCTTGTTGGTTCATTACACCCAGCTAAAATCAGAACTTTGTGTTTTTAAATTCTGTGGCCAGAATATCCTACTGCCAAGGATACTAGCAAAATACAATTCTCCCTACCTGATGATGAATTTCATTTAAGAGCCTGAACCTGTAGACTGAGAAAGTCAATTCTTTGCTTGATGAGTCCTGCAAGTTACACAGCTTACTGCTGCAAAATAACTGCAACTGCTGTCAGAATCATAAAGAAAGCAAGAAAAGCTGGCTGAATAGACAACAGAAAGTCAGAATTGCTTTGTATTAGACTCTGCTTAGATGACAAGGTAGTGGGATAAATCAATACTCAAGCAAAACTGCTATTAACATCCAGACATAACCTCTCAAGAAAAAGAATATTGATGACACTTGTTCTAGAAAGATGACATCATATGGGGATCATTGAGAGTGCACAAGTGATAGATTCTGGCTCTAAATCTCTGGCATCTTCATCCAAACATCATTACTGCCAAAGCATTTTAGATATAAGTCTTAAAAAAAAAAATTTAAAAAAAAGACAAGGAAATTATTTGAACAAACACAATCATGAAAAATAACTTCAGGTGTGTAATAATAGGGAGGATAAATTGGGGGTTTCAGAACAATCTCAATATAGGACTCTTCTACTTGACAGAAATAGTATTAGAAAAAATATTCTGTTCTGTCTTTTTTGCCATTGTTTTCTACTAGAACAGCCAATCACCTCATACAATAGTCATTCCATTTGCCCAAATTTCTTTTCCCAGTGGTACCATTACTATTTATTTCCTTCAGACTATTTTTGTCTTTTTTCTTGCCTACAAGTCTTGCTTAAGATATTCCATTTTCCACATAGCTCCTCTTTCCCCTATATATCAATGAACATTAAATCTGCCATTAATCCTGCTCTCATGACAGACCCTCAGTACTAGCAGACTGCTACCATCTCCTACTTTTTCTACAGCTGATACCAAAATCCTCCTTTATCATTTCTACCCTTCTTCTCCTCAGCAAAAGTCTAAATTTCAGTAATTTTATGCACTAATAACTACTGCATTGAGCTTAAAATGTTGCAGGATGTCCCTCTGGGCAAAACCAAAGCTGAAGAATTCTTCAAGGAAAGCTCTTGCAATTGTCCTTGCTCATTTCTTTGGGGGCAATGGAATTCATTTTTCCCTCGAATGAGCATGAGCTGCTTGTCTAAACAGTGGGAATCCCCTGAGAAGGAGGGAACAGAATATGCAGGCACGTGATCTCAGAGTCTCACAGAATAAAAGCAGCACATGGTAAGAATTAACTAACTGCTGAATCTGAGAAACTTACTGTGCATTCAGAATTATCATCCTTTGGGGATATTTTTAATCTCCCAAAGGCACCTTTTCTTGCGTAATTAAACACTAAAATATCTTCAAGCCTGAAGTTTTTAAATCTAGTTCTCTAGAACACATGATTCATTTCAAGCAACATAAGGAGATGGTGCAGAAGTTCTCTGCCCAGTGTTATCATGACTACGAGTGCTTGAACATAAATCTCAAGGACTTTAGTCTCTTCACTTAACTCCTGCTCACTTCTTTACTTTGGAACACAGGGGCAACCTGTAGTTCATGCCTAAGGATGAAAAAGGATTCCTGCCTTCCTTATTGAGGATCAAAATATCTTACAGAACTTCTGCATAAAACAAACTCTTTTCACTATGACACAGGAGTCCTACAAAAGTGCTTTGGAAGAGGTAAGGCCATGTGACAAACAAGAAGGAATGTGTATGTTAACGGCAGCAGGGAATGTAATAGCAACAGCTCAGCCCACCCAAACATGCACACGGAGGGGAAAGCACCTCTTCAGCTGAAGGAAGAGCAGAAAACGAGTCAGAGGAAGCATCAGAAGGCACAGTGCAGCTGTAACAAAGCTGTCCCCCAGCCCCTCTACTCCAACAGCCTGCTCTGTGCCAGCAAGGGCACAGTCCCACCAGAAGGGCCATGTGCTCTGGTGACCTCTCCTTTCTTCTTGCCTGACAGCCACAAGTTGCTTTTTAAACGCTGGCAAGCTGAAGGAAGGGCTTGGTGGACTCTGACCTTTTCAGGCTCATGTTAAACACAGGCCTGTCGATTGAACAAAGCAGAGATCTAAGCATTGATCATAAACCAGGTGTTAATATATCAGCTTTATTGCACCTAAGTGCTGCACATTGCTCCTGTGAACAGCAGGCAGACAACCCAGCAGAGCAAACCTTTGCCCGCAGGATACAATCTACGGCAATCTCCTGGCTGAACATTTGTGACTCACTTCACTCCTTGTGCAGGGCAGGAGAACATGGCTGCAGAGTAAACACAGCATTCCATATCACAGGCACACTATACATGGCTGACAGGCTGCCTCCAGAGAAGTGCTGCTCGTTCCTCATGAGGAGCCAAATAGAGGCTGCTATCAACAGCAAGGACCACAACCATTTAGCACCATCACTTCCTGTACTAAGTGACCCTTCTAATAATACTTTCTCTATGAATCTTCTGTCCAAACCCTAACATCTCCTCCATCCTCCCTGCTGGAAGCCAGAGCCCAGTGCTGACCAGCTGCCAGCGAGGTCTCAGTGCTCACGGTGCCCCTTGGCGACTGCAGAGTTGCTGCTGGAACAAAACAGCGGCTGCAGCTGCTGCTGCTCTGCTCCAAGGTCAGGCCAGGAAAACTGGGTGCTCCCACAGCCAGCTCAACCCAGGTGGCTGCAGTCTGATGTGTTCCCAGGAGACCTGCTTTCTTTTCCTGGCTTCATTGCTATCCTTGGGAAAATGACTTAGACTTCCTTTTTTCTCTCCCACTCTTGATCTATCTTTTATGATTAGACCATGACTTTTTACCTCAGGTTTATAATTTGGTTTTCTTTAGCTTGAAAAGAAAAAAAAAATGCCTTAAGTAGGATAGGAGCACTTTGAAGAGGCAGGGAAGGAAAAGAAGAGGGGTGGAAAGGGAAAGTACTCTGCTGTCAGTAACAAAGTTTGTTGGGAAAGTGGAGCAGTACAGATAAACTATCACTCCCTGGGGCAGAGGTGAGCAAGATACCTAGTACAGTATGAAGAAGTTAAGGTAAAGAAGTGTTAGTGGCTGGTGAGATTATGAAGTTCCCTAATGGGTGGCCTGATGGGAGGCATTTGCATTTGGGTACTAATGTGCAAACCATCCACATTAAAACACATCCTGTGTTTGTTATCACTGAGGCCCCAGTTGAAAAATATCTTGCTCTAAACGCTTTGCAAGCTGCAGGAGTGAAGATGCTGGAGAACAGGGTGACAGCTCCCAGGCTGTGTGGGCTTTAGTCAGAGTTCAGCAGCTTGGCAGCAACATGTGGCAAAGGGGAAACTGCAGCCAAGGAAAATCCCTGATAACTGGTTAGGAGATGCTGCAGATGAGGCAGTGGCTCCTGAGGCACCCAAGTGACCCCTCACTCCAGAGGTTCCCAGCCAGGAACTGGGAGGGATTGCAGTAGAGCTGCCTGGCACAGGGATACTCAGCCCCAGCCCTGGAGCTGCAGCTGGGCACCCCTGATTTACAGAGCTGGCTTCTTTACAAAGGCAACACTGGACACACCAAAACCTGGTTTGGGACTCGTGTTTGTATAAACGTTGTAATAAAGTCTGTATCTGCAAGATAAGTTAACAGTGAACCAAACACTTCCCATCTTCCCACTCAATCCATGAAAACCCATATTTTCTTGAGCCCTCCTGTGCAAAACTGTTCACTCACTCTCCCAGATGTCATGTACACTGCAGTATAGAGACACTACATTAAACATTTTGACATCACCTACAATTGTGTCTACTGGCTCAGATACCTCTAGCACTTTTTTTTTTTCCCTGACATCTTTAGTACTTCACAAGTGTTGGAAAATAACTCATGATTTTCATACCCATCTGTGCTCTCCAAAGGAGTCCAGAAAGCAGCCAAATAATTCAGTGATTTTTTTTTTCAGCCATTTGTGAGACTTTTTCCTGTTGATTTCCTATTGCTCAGTACAGCCAGCCACTGGCTACTTGACACAATAAGATCTGAGCAGAGCATTGGGTAGCACTTGAACCAGTCTGTTGAGCAGTTTTATTTACTCCTCAGAGCCCCAGTGATCTCAGTAGCACATCTTTGCCACCACTTCTTTGTGGTACACTATAGTGGACAGCTGCTCACTATTTGCATATTCTGGCAAAATCACAGAATCACAGAATATTCTGAGTTAGAAGAAAAACACAAGGATCATCGAGTCCATCATTTAAGTGAATGGCCCATACAAGGCTCAAAATCAACAACCTTGTCATAATTAGCACCAGATGTGCTTTTTTCCCCCTGCAACAAAAAGCAGAGAAGAATACCCTGGATAAAACTAATTTTTAATCTTCCAATACTTAAATTTCCCACATTTTTGGCAGATCACTATCCCTCTGGTATTTGCATGGCATTAATTTTTACCATTTTTATCTTTTACTTTGCATGGCATTAATTTTTACCATTTTTAAAACTTTGGCTTTCTTCTTTCCTGGCAGTATTAATATTATATATTGATTTACCTGTTGAAACATATAGTCCCTGTTGTCCTTATCTCTGGATGTCAAAGTTATTTAGCTACCATTTCATTTGTCCAGTGCTTGCTTTTGATGGAGCTGCTTGGAGCAGTAGTCTGTCATTTCTATCTCATTTTCCAACACCACTAAAACAGTTTTTTAAAAACAGCTGTACCAGCATTAAAAGCTTCTGCTAGAACAGCCGTTACGAGACTGCACCCTAAACCACGGCACTGCCCAAGTGGAACACAGCGTTGAATCACAGGCCACACTTGAGTAAACTAGAAACATAATTCCTTTCTTATTTCAAAATGCAGCTAGAAAGCAAGCAGGGGAAAAGTGATTAAAATTATAAACAAGTTGCAGCACTGCTGGTCAAGTTAACCGTACAAAACCAAGAACTGACACAAGCTCCAGCAGCCACACATAAGGCACAGTGCTTAGAGCTCTGAGCTGATAGCTTGTGCTTCCCAACACCTTACCCTCAAAAAGGTGTCGAATGGCATGCTTTTTCATTTTTTTTTAATCGGTAATTTCCCAAGTACCTACTTTAAGGGGCACTTTAAAATACCAAGGGCATGCTCCGAACACCAGCAGGCTCTGGCCGAGGGACTTGTAGAAAGCGACTTTTTAGCTCGGAGGGTGTGCTAGCACCAGACAAGCCCACTCATCGCTTAGTGACTTCCACTGCTCTGGGTGACAGCTGCCAGCAAGAGGGACGGGGAATCCCCCTGTGCCCAGATTCCCCGCTGTCCCCGCGCCTGGAACCAGGCAGGGAGGGGAGCAGGAGAGGACCTCTGGAAAAGGTCTGGGGTCGAACAGCCTTTCGATACCGCGGGGAGCGAGCGGGCCGCGGGGCAGCCCCAGCCCCGTCCCCAGGCACCGGCCCAGCCCGGGAGGGGCCGAG